>JAMWET010007726.1:82500-162500 GCA_024036415.1 Prochilodus magdalenae
GAAGGAGGTGTGGGAGTGCGGTAGTGTTGGGAAGGGAGATAAAGGTGACCAGGATTAATAACTGATGATGAATTTAGACTGATATGGGTAATATTTATTGAGCTACACATACAGAAGTCTGTCTCTCAGTATGGTGTTGGGCCGCCGTGTTAGCTAACCCAACACGCCAGACATCTCGGTATGGCGCTGTAGAGGTTCCTAATGGTGTCCTGTGATAATCCATCCCATGCAGCTTGGACATCCTCACACAGTTCCTGCAGATGGTGCGGTAGGGATGGAGGTGGAGTGACGCCTTGCCGTATGACGCGTGACAACAAACCGTCCATCTTGACTCGCTGCTATTCTAAGTCTTTTCATGACAGTCTGGGCATTGGTAGGCCAGTTTTAGGGGGGCTTTAAATCCCCATAAATGTCATTTAGCCCCCCTTTCCAAATAATGGTATATTTACTATCATCTCCAGGTTGCTCTGATTTAGTCTTCGTTATTTTACCATTGTGCCTTCGTGTTGCCAACTTTACAAAGTACTGTAATAGCAGGATGCAACCTTTTCACATGCGTAACGTGAAAATTTTAACCCTAGGCTCGGCCAATAAACTCCAGGGTCTCTGGGTTTACTTACATCGTCCCAATCCAATTTTATAATTTTATAGTTTTTTTATGTGCAAAGGTTCTGCACTCCAGTTATCACCGTTGAGTAAAGAGAGTTCAGTATGTACAATGGACATACTGTGAATCTCAAACAGGGATGTTGGCACCATAGTGGTGAACAGAGCACATGACTAATGTTTATCTTTAAACATAGCTGAGGGGGTCTACTGTTCTCCAGCTTCGTAATCAAATGTTCTGTTCCACCTTAAATGCTAGAGCTTGTACAGGTACATGTACAATGTAACTGAGGCTCCATTTAAGGCAGAATTGAAAATTTGCAAAACAAGCTGCTGAATAAGAAGCCTGCTTCAGAACCTTTAAGTGGTACTGGCTCAGATCTACTGTGATCTACTACAGATCTGCCAATTAAAAAAAATATCAATTTTTTCAAAAAACAATTTCTGGCTGTTCCTGCTCTAAATGTTCATGGTGATCAGACAATACCTCCAGACACCCCCAAACACAGGCAAGGCTATTTTAGCCATAAACCTATAATGATATCCCTGTGTGGAGGCAATGGAAGTGCCAGGTATGGAAGTTTTTTTGGATAATATATATTTAGTGGTTAATATTCGTCCCTGCCTGCTGATGCACCGGATCGTAATCTCAGATCAGAGGACATTTTTGAGATAAGACAAAGCTACATTACAATCAAAGATTTTGGGAAAACTAGAAATGATACGATATCATGATTTGAGTTTAATATGAGTAGGGATATGAGGAAGTTTGAGAGGGTCCATTAACTCTAAATGGAAAGTCAGGTGGAACTTCTCCGAGATATGACCGCCATTTGCTTTTCCCTGAACATGCCGTTTTGTTTTTGTGGAATGTGTTTTTGTAAGATTTTGCTAATTTTCCTTCAGGATCATTAAAGTATCCGTCTATCAATCAATCAATCTATCTATCTATCTATCTATCTCTCTATTTATCTATCTATCTATCTATCTATCTATCTATCTATCTATCTATCTATCTATCTGTCTTTCTGTCTATCTATCTATCTATCTATCTATCTATCTATCTATCTATCTATCTATCTATCTATCTATCTACCTATTTATCTATCTATCTATCTATCTATCTATCTATCTATCTGTCTTTCTGTCTTTCTATCTATCTATCTTTCTTTCTGTCTATCTATCTATCTATCTATCTATCTATCTATCTATCTATCTATCTTTCTGTCTTTCTATCTATCTATCTATCTATCTATCTATCTATCTGTCTTTCTGTCTATCTATCTATCTATCTATCTATCTATCTATCTATCTATCTATCTATCTACCTATTTATCTATCTATCTATCTATCTATCTATCTATCTATCTGTCTTTCTGTCTTTCTGTCTATCTATCTATCTATCTGTCTTTCTGTCTATCTATCTATCTATCTATCTATCTATCTATCTATCTATCTATCTTTCTGTCTTTCTATCTATCTATCTATCTATCTATCTGTCTTTCTGTCTATCTATCTATCTATCTATCTATCTATCTATCTATCTATCTATCTATCTATCTATCTATCTGTCTATCTGTCTGTCTGTCTGTCTGTCTGTCTGTCTGTCTGAGATCTTCGTAGTTCTGAATTTTTCATTACTGCAACTCATTCCAGTAAAAAAAAAAAAAAAAAAAGAATAATTGAAATGCACTTGTTCGGTTTGCCCTTCAGTTCCCCATATCTGATCATTTTCCCTCTTGGGTCTTTGATAGAGAGCTGACTAGTCATCTAATGAATAATCCACAGGCACCTCAGACAGCCCCGACATGTCGCTGTTATTATGTGTAGGAACATGTGGAACTTCATTACATTAGATTTTTAAAAAATGGAGCCGCGCTGCAGAGCCGGGCCTCACAGGTCACATAGGATTTGGGAATGATTGAGTAACGTGCTCCTCGGCTGCTGACACACGCAGTTATTCTACATTTGAAATCTGATAAGTCTGCTTCACCCCTCCAGCCTTCACGTCGCTGTAGCATCCCACCGACAGCATGCACCTGCAGGTTGGTGAAGTGAGCCTGACGGATACCACGCATGACAATTCTCAACCACTGGAGCCTTATAAGTTCAGACTTCGCTCTGTGCGGATAAACGTGTTCATAGCCGACACAGGCGCACGGCAGCCAGTCTCGTCACGGAAGTCATCGGAATTACTCGGACAGACTCAGACCTGAGGGTACAGTATGAATCAGAGGCTAGAAATCCCTCTTGCTTTCTTGTTTGGCCTCAGTAGATATCCCTTGTGGTGCGGGGAACAGCGCAATGCAATTCTGATCCGGCATTAACAGTTAAGCCACCCAATCTATGTGCTGTTATTTGTACCGAGATCCAATAAGACACATGCTGCCTTGGATGCTAATCAGTTAGGACAGTCAGGAGTCCTCAGGTGGCAACACTGCAGACACGTTGAATGGCCGCTGAACAGAAAGCTCCTTTGTTTTCTTACAGTGTTCAGTGTGCAGTTGTAAAACCACTGAACACTGTTCAGTTCAACTTTATTGTCATTATACCAACACAGGGTTGTACAGTATAACGAAACACAGTCAGGCTCCTCCTCCAGTGCAAATAGTACTATATAGTTTAGACAGATGGACGGAAAGGGATGGATGGATGGATGCATGGATGGATGGATGGATGAAAAGAGATGGATGGATTGATGGAAAGAGATGGATGGATGGAAAGAGATGGATGGATGGATGGATGGATGGATGGATTGATTGACGGATGGAAAGGGATGGATGGATGGATGAAAAGAGATAGATGGATGGATGGATTGATGGAAAGAGATGGATGGAAAGGGATGGATGGATGGATGGATGGATGTGCTGCCTCACATGGAGGACTTCGGGTAGAAACACTAGAAATGCAATGACTGGGAATTGGAGTCAGGACCATGCTGTCTTAATTTTCTGGGAGTGAATTAAAAAGTTAAAGTTAAAGAGGAAGTTAAAAAGGTTCTTACACTTGTTGATGCTAATCAGTTAGCATTAGGGTTGCCACCCGTCCCGTAAAATACGGAATTGTCCTTTATTTGGCAACTAAATGTTTCATCCCGTATTAAACCAATACGGCACACGATTTGTTCCATATTTCTGTAAAAGTCCGTAAATTTGTTCCGTATTTCTGTAAAAGTCCGTAAATTTGTTCCGTATTTCTGTAAAAGTCCGTAAATTTGTTCCGTATTTCTGTAAAAGTCCGTAAATTTGTTCCGTATTTCTGTAAATGTCCGTAAATTTGTTCCGTATTTCTGTAAATGTCCGTAAATTTGTTCCGTATTTCTGTAAAAGTCCGTAAATTTGTTCCGTATTTCTGCAAAAGTCCGTAAATTTGTTCCGTATTTCTGTAAAAGTCCGTAAATTTGTTCGTGTGTTTTCTGCAAATGATTCCGTAAATTTGTTCCGTATTTCTGTAAATGTCTGTAAATTTGTTCCGTATTTCTGTAAATGTCCGTAAATTTGTTCCGTATTTCTGTAAATGTCCGTAAATTTGTTTCGTATTTCTGTAAATGTCCGATATACACGTCTGTCACACACACAGGAATGACCACAATCTCGCCCCCCACCCCCGGACTCAGCTCAAATACTGGATGTGCTCTGTTCCATATTTCCGTAAATGTCCGATAAACACGTGTGTCACACACGATTGATCACACTCTCCCCAAATCTCCCTTCTGGAATCAGCTCAAATACGGGACGCGATTTCGAACATATGACACTCAAACATGACCACGCGCCCCCCTCCACCCCTCCTTTATTCTCATTTCGGCAACCCTAGTTAGCATGGGACTCTTCAGGTGGAGGGCTGGAAGTACATTGTATGGCCACTGAATAGAAAGACACACTCTCTTGCAAAATTCTGAGGGATATATTTGGGAATTGTGAACGAGCTCGTTTATGTTCCCATTTCACACATCGTCTTGGATGCTGATCACTTAACATGGGACTCCAGGTGGCAACACTGACAATGCTGTGGATGGCTAGTAACACTGAGGCTGTACATTTTAAGAGTGCCCTCTTATCTCTTCATCTGAAAACACTGCAGATTATCTCTCAAAGTCCGGAAGGTTTCATGAGCCTGTTCTTCCAGTGCTTGATAGGCTGGAATACTGATGGTCCTGGTTCTTCCAGAAGCTGAGGCTCAGAGAAGGAACCTCAGAGAGCACGAGATGCAAAGAGACAGGAAGAAGGAGAGAGGGAAAGCGACGCTTGCATCGTCGGTCTGGCAGGGTGTTAGTCATAGTTTTTCTGTAGGGCAAGCTGATGGGCGGTGGGGGTGTGTAGGGTGGGTGGGCGGGGGGGCTGGATTGTGATTCAGGGGGGCAGGGCTACAGGCCATAGCTCTTCTGAGCGAGAGAGGCAGGAAAAGGCTCGGCCTCCAAAACAGCTCTATCCAAAGCCACTGATCTGTGAGCAGCCCTCTGTGGGGGTATCAAGTGATTTAGAGCTCTGGCTTCGTTGGAGGTATCTCCGGCACCTTTAGAAGGGGCCCGAGGGGAAGCTGGAGATCATCTCGGAACAATGGTTTACATTCCTGTTGCTTTTATCTTTGTGTAGCAACCTTCCTGGACTTTCCAGTTCAAACGTCTGTCTCACTTTGAGAAGGGGGATGCAATACGGAGTGGGCTCCTAACCAGCCACGTCCTGCCTAATCTCATACCCACCGTTGTCGAACCAACGGCACAGCTGCTGGGCTTCATCACTTAATCAGCCCACTGTTTTCTACAAGTGCATTCATTTCCAAACAAAACTGAACTGCTGGAGGGAAAACGAGGACATCCACCATACTGTCCTGCTCTCTCTGGACGTTTTTCGACATGGTCCAGGTCCATTCCGAGCCCGAGTAATCTCCTTTTCTTTGACAGCTGGAGAAAGAACCAAAAGCAGCGCTGCGTGTACAGGCACAGTGAGATGGTTCAGTCCTGCTCCGTGAATGGACGGCTGGCGAGGAGTTACGGAGACCGGGGGGTGAACATTAGTGTGTGAGCGTGCGCCTGCACTCACTGCCTCGCTCGCACGGCGGCCAGGCAGAGGCAATCGGCTTTGCGTGGCACGGGGAGCTTTGATTTGGTCTCTGTGCCTTCTGTGGGTGCCTGCATTGGGTGAGCGCCCGCACGGCAACATGTTGTGTGGACTGCGGAGAGAGGTGAAGAGCAGCTTTGGTGAGTTGGCATCGATTCTTTAACCTGCTCTAATCTTCACTGCACCGTGTGAAGTACTACAAGTAGGGATCTGAAGCTGTCTGATGTGGGGACGTAATTGGCTGGGCTCCTTTGGGTCACGTATTGCCTTATTTTCTCATTTGCTGCTTTCTGATTTATGGCTTTCAATAGCTCGGACCACCATCGCCGAGGGGCTACTTACAGTTTCCGAGGGTGCTTGGTGTGGGGAAACACGTATGTGTCCACTAACCTGCTTAATTCTTTGGTATTAGATAGAGTGTACTGGGTTTATCAGTATACATTATAATGTGTTGCATTAAAACTATGAATTATAATCCCAATATGGATTATAATAACTCTGGTGACTGCAAAGCAATAGACTAATAGTCTTAGGGTTCTATATGTAATGTGTACATATCAGTATATGGGTGCATTGGTAAAGTGAGGTACTGGCTGATTTCTATGTCAATAAATTTAAATTTTTCATTTCTATGTTAGTTTTTTTTCCATTCCGCACATAAAAATGACCACCTAGTGTCACACAGTTGTATTGAGAAAGGTTTTTAGAACTGGCTAATTGGAATCTCATAAATCCTATCAAGTAATTTCGACCCATAATGACATCATTTGCTCAAATTCCCAGAACTTGCTTGAATTCCCATCTATGATGCCTATAATGAATAGGAAATCACCGGTGCTTAAGAGAACTACTAGAAAGCCAGTCTATTTCCATGCATAGCATGAGTTTCCTACAGTGAACCCTTTGTATTAACTGATCTGAGGCGTTTATGAACCTTCTATAGCCGCTTATAATCTCTTATAACACCCTCAATGCTATAGCCCTATTGGGGAAACCAAGCCCTGTTGGGCAAACTGAGCCCTGATTTATTAATGCCCCCACTAACGTATCGATAAAGTTTTATTTCACATGTAAGGGAATACCCGGTGCGGCGTGAGGGATGCGTTTCACAATTCCAGCCAGATTGCCTCTTGATATCAAGAGCACTTCTCCCTCTGTGTCAGAGATCAAGTTATCTTCCTCGGCTCTGTGGAGGGATTCAGGATTCATCTGTGAGGAACATAAGCGGGAGACATGCTACAGCGCTCTGCCTAATGTTCTCCCGGTGGGGGTGAGATGCATTCGGGAGCGGGGGGTGGATAAGTGGGTGTGTGTAAGTGAGTGTGTGTAGCAATGAGAGGTTGGTGGAAAGGGAAGGCTAGGAAGGCGAAAGAAAGAAAGAAGTCACAATGAACGATAGAGGGAATCATGTACGTGATGGCAACTAAATGGTTGAGTCTATGGTTAAGTGGACTTCCGGTGCAGAATGAGACACGGGGAACGTAGCGCTTTAAGCTAATGCTCTTTTATTGAGGAGATTGCTCTTTTATAAGCTAATGCTCTTTTATTTATTACAGAGGAGAACCACCGCTCTGTGCTGGCTGCTCACCTAGAACCATACAGCTGTCTTTGATGGCACGCCCTAACCTTTAAGGTGTGCAATACAGGGGTGTCCAGCTCACTCTGTTTAGCTTCTCAGACCCCCTGAAGGTCTCAAAGTCAAAACTCCAGGCTCCCTGAAAATGAACTTAATCTGTTACAGGAAAATCAGCTAATTTTCAGGGACCTGGTGACTGAAACCAGGAGCACGATTAACAGCTGCGATTCGATTTTGGCATGGACTGGACAAACTTCTGATCAAAAAAAATGAATTGCCTTGGGTGTTTAAGGTGGTAGTAACTTCAGGCTCCTGCAGATGGCGCTGCACAAAGATGATGAGGCTATAAACACCCGTGGGGGTGAGTGATGGGATCCATAGACTGGGAAGAGGTGCTACAGTGCAGGGAATGTCCCGTTCCATGTGTGGAAAATGGCTCCAGAGCAGATGTTAATGATTGGCTAAAAGAAGGGACTGCATGTGGGCGTGGCCAAAGACCATAGTGTGAAGGAAGCAGCTGAATCTGCAGGTGTATGGAAGCGTACGGTCATACGGATCTACCAGCAGTGACTCAAATCCCAGTCTACGGGAATTCTCCTCGGGATTGGGCCAACAGCGCAGTTCTTTGATGTAAGAGTGTCTGAACACTGATGTGGCCTACAACCAGAAACTCGTCCAGTACAGGCCAAATCCAATCCCAGCTGTTATTGGGGCTCATGGAGGTGCTACATGCTATTGGGTACAGTTGAACTTATTTCCCAGACAGTAGAATGTACTAGGTTGTTGCCTCATTTAACTAATCGAGCTTCTATAATTAATAAAGCCATATTAATTTTCTTTTCAGTCTGTGTGTCCCGTAATACACGTCTCTCCGCTCTCTCTCACTCTCTTCCTTTCCTACCCCTCTCTCTTTCTCACACACATACATTTATGTCTGCCAGATCTCTATTGGCAGCTCACACCTTCCTGAAAGAAAGCAGTTACAGTAGCGTAGAACTCCTCACTGAGCCGCTATAGCTGGTATCCTGAGAGGATGCTTTAGCACCATCGGCTAGTTCCAGTTAACAAGTTCATCAGTGCGCTAGTCTCGTGTTTCTCCCAGCGTGCTCTGTAGCGTTCCCCGATTTTTCTTGGTTCACTTACGCACTTTATTGGCGCCAGACTAATAGATTACGCTGCGTCCTCGGTGCTCGTCGATTCCTTGAGTAGCGGCTCTAATGAGATGTCTCTTAGCATGTCACCGCTAATTAGGCGGGGAGCCATCAGTGTAGCTGTGGGGACCACCGAGGCGGGTTGGACAGGTAGGAGAAGCCAGACGAACCCCAGCGATCGGAGACTTTCAGCTTTATTGAGGAATAATAAATGCGTACATGTGTCTTTTTCACTTCTTAGCGGTTTGCTAATCCGTCTTTTCCAGTGCTAGCCCATGAAATGTCAGGAAACGAACCTTCTACCTTTCCGAGGATCTCCGGCAAGGTGGACAAGCAACCATTTTACCGCCTGCCGCCTTCCTCTGCCTCCCACGCTCAAAAGGTTGGACGCGGCGTGATGCGCGGCCGAGCTAAACGTCCTCCCCTTTATGCCTCGTCTGTGACTAATCTCACATTTTATACAGCTAGCAATTTGGAAGTACTTATTACGCTAATTGTAGCTTGTTTTCCAGATGCTGCTTTGCTTGTTTTACCGTGTTGTTCGGTGGGGGGTGGTTGGGGGGAGGTGGGCAGTGAAGGGAAAGTGCACTTGGTGTAATTATGCGTTTTTTTTTTTTTTGAAGTCTTACTCTTATAATAATGCACATAATCACTGCATATTTTGCAGCAAATTGCTTCAGGGCTGTGGTTAGGGAGAATACGGCCTGAAAGGGGAAGAGGATCCATGGTTCCAGTGGTTCCAGTATTTTAATGAATTGTTTCAAACAATGCAGGCTCTTTCTCTCTCGAAAAAAAACGGGACGTGGGTTTCTGTTGTAATTGATTTTCATCTTTGTTCGGAACAGGCCTTACAAGCGAATGATGAAGGGGTTTGGGATTCGGGCCAAGAACAGCAATACCGTGAACGCTCTCCAACACGGCTGCGTTTCTAAGTATACATTGAATGTAAGACTTTCACCCAGCAGCTGTCAGGAGAGCTCGGTGATGCTTCGTTTCATCGGCTGACCAGTTGGATGGAATCGAGGCTTGTTACAACTCATGAGCTGGCTAAGTTCCAAAGGAGGCCACCGAAGTGCTGGTACCCTTGGGCAGTTCCATAACATACTCCCTCCATAATGCAGTGAAACATGGTGGGTGGCAGCCCGCAGCCCGGGGCTCGGATTGGATTACGTTGAGGGAGGTGCAGTAGTGTTGGGGAAGAGGCAGTAGTGTTGAGGTAGAGGCAGTAGTGTTAAGGGAGGTGCATTAATATTGAGGTGGAGGCAGTAGTGTTGAGTTAGAGGCAGTAGTGTTGAGGGAGGTACAGTAATATTGAGGTGGAGGCAGTAGTGTTGAGTTACAGGCAGTGGTGTTGAGGGAGGTCAGTAATATTGAGGTGGAAGCAGTAGTGTTGAGTTAGAGGCAGTAGTGTTGAGGTAGAGGCTGTAGTGTTGCGGGAGGTGCATTAATATTGAGGTGGAGGCAGTAGTGTTGAGGGAGGTGCAGTAATATTGAGGTGGAGGCAGTAGTGTTGGGGAAGAGGCAGTAGTGTTGAGTTAGAGGCAGTAGTGTTGAGGGAGGTACAGTAATATTGAAGTGGAGACAGTAGTGTTGAGTTAGAGGCAGTAGTGTTGAGGGAGGTACAATAATATTGAGGTGGAGGCAGTAGTGTTGAGTTAAAGGCAGTAGTGTTGAGGGAGGTACAGTAATATTGAGGTGGAGGCAGTAGTGTTGAGTTAGAGGCAGTAGTGTTGAGGGAGGTACTCTCGGGCAGTTCCATGCCATACTCCCTCCATTACGCTGTCAAGCATGACTCCCTTCTCCATGTGTACGTTATCCCTGCTGATGTGTCACTGCGTGATATCCGGACCTACCGGGTAATGCTGGCTGTCGAAAGCGTTTAGTGAGGTCCATGTTATATCGACTGCATGCCCGCATTGGTTCAGCGCTGCTTAATTGCGCCGGCCTGCAAGAGGTTGACGTCTACTCCGAAGGAAAGTGGTAGCACTAACATCAACACGGCGCTCGTACCTGGCCCCTGTTTGAATTCACAATAAAACATGGTGGCAGCCCGCAGCCCAAGGCTCGGATTGGATTACACACCTTCCAGTTATATTGAGGTGGAGGCAGTAGTGTTGAGGTAGAGGCAGTAGTGTTGAGGGAGGTGCAGTAATATTGAGGTGGAGGCAGTAGTGTTGAGGGAGGTGCATTAATATTGAGGTGAAGGCAGTAGTGTTGAGTTAAAGACAGTAGTGTTGAGGGAGGTGCATTAATATTGAGGTGGAGGCAGTAGTGTTGAGTTAGAGGCAGTAGTGTTGTGAGAGGTGCATTAATATTGAGGTGGAGGCAGTAGTGTTGGGGAAGAGGCAGTAGTGTTGAGGGAGGTACAGTGATATTGAGGTGGAGGCAGTAGTGTTGAGAGAGGTGCATTAATATTGAGTTGGAGGCAGTAGTGTTTAGTTAGAGGCAGTAGTGTTGAGGGAGGTACAATAATATTGAGGTGGAGGCAGTAGTGTTGAGTTAGAGGCAGTAGTGTTGAGTTAGAGGCAGTAGTGTTGAGGGAGGTACAGTAATATTGAGGTGGAGGCAGTAGTGTTGAGTTAGAGGCAGTAGTGTTGAAGGAGGTACAGTAATATTGAGGTGGAGACAGTAGTGTTGAGTTAGAGGCAGTAGTGTTGAGGGAGGTACAGTGATATTGAGGTGGAGGCAGTAGTGTTGAGAGAGGTACATTAATATTGAGGTGGAGGCAGTAGTGTTGAGTTAGAGGCAGTAGTGTTGAAGGAGGTACAGTAATATTGAAGTGGAGGCAGTAGTGTTGAGTTAGAGGCAGTAGTGTTGAGGGAGGTACAATAATATTGAGGTGGAGGCAGTAGTGTTGAGTTAGAGGCAGTAGTGTTGAGGGAGGTACAGTAATATTGAGGTGGAGGCAGTAGTGTTGAGTTAGAGGCAGTAGTGTTGAAGGAGGTACAGTAATATTGAGGTGGAGACAGTAGTGTTGAGTTAGAGGCAGTAGTGTTGAGGGAGGTACAGTGATATTGAGGTGGAGGCAGTAGTGTTGAGAGAGGTACATTAATATTGAGGTGGAGGCAGTAGTGTTGAGTTAGAGGCAGTAGTGTTGAAGGAGGTACAGTAATATTGAGGTGGAGGCAGTAGTGTTGAGGGAGGTACAGTAATATTGAGGTGGAGGCAGTAGTGTTGAGTTAGAGGCAGTAGTGTTGAGGGAGGTACAATGATATTGAGGTGGAGGCAGTAGTGTTGAGTTAGAGGCAGTAGTGTTGAGGGAGGTACAGTAATATTGAGGTGGAGGCAGTAGTGTTGAGTTAGAGGCAGTAGTGTTGAGAGAGGTACATTAATATTGAGGTGGAGGCAGTAGTGTTGAGTTAGAGGCAGTAGTGTTGAAGGAGGTACAGTAATATTGAGGTGGAGGCAGTAGTGTTGAGTTAGAGGCAGTAGTGTTGAAGGAGGTACAGTAATATTGAGGTGGAGGCAGTAGTGTTGAGTTAGAGGCAGTAGTGTTGAGGGAGGTACAATGATATTGAGGTGGAGGCAGTAGTGTTGAGTTAGAGGCAGTAGTGTTGAGGGAGGTACAGTAATATTGAGGTGGAGGCAGTAGTGTTGAGTTAGAGGCAGTAGTGTTGAGGGAGGTACAGTAATATTGAGGTGGAGGCAGTAGTGTTGAGTTAGAGGCAGTAGTGTTGAGGGAGGTACTCTCGGGCAGTTCCATGCCATACTCCCTCCATTACGCTGTCTAGCATGACTCCCTTCTCCATGTGTACGTTATCCCTGCTGATGTGTCACTGCGTGATATCCGGACCTACCGGGTAATGCTGGCTGTCGAAAGCGTTTAGTGAGGTCCATGTTATATCGACTGCATGCCCGCATTGGTTCAGCGCTGCTTAATTGCGCCGGTCTGCAGGAGGTTGCCGTCCACTCCGAAGGAAAGCGGTAGCACTAACATCAACACGGCGCTCGTACCTGGGTTCTGTCCTCTTGGCAGGTCGTTACGTCCCGTGTTTGAATTCGCAGTGAAACATGGTGGCAGCCCACAGCCCGGGGCTCGGATTGCATTACACACCTTCCATCGGGAGAGCGAGACAGGCAGGCACAGCGGGGCGGAGGTCAGGCCGCTGGAATTTGTTCGCAGCTAAACTTGTTACGTCGCTGTCAGACAGAGCCACACATGTGGAATCGCCTCACATCACTCTTCGGGCTGTATACACCACATCAGCCGGGCCTTGGCTCGCTCCGTGACAGGGTTTATAGTCAGACGCCAGCCAGGCCGGGATCTCTTAAGGAGCTCTGAGAACTGAAGGCTGAAGGCACTGCTGAACTTCAGAAAACCAGGCTTCTCAAGTGAGACAGCCAAACACCTCGCCTCACCCCGTCGTCATGGCAACGCTGATTAGTCAGTTGGCTTTGAAAGCCAAACCAGCTCATTTGGGCCAGGCCTCATCAGATGCATATTTAAAACACACAGCTGTGCACATACACGTCATAAAGTCCTGAAGAGGATTGGTAGTTAGTCGTGGCTTGCGATATGAAGGCTGTGTCCAGTGATTCTGCCCTGCAGAGCGCTGAAGTCTGATGTGGAGTGTTTTTCAGCTAACGGGACGGATGAGTAGATGGCAACACCTCGACCTTCATAGTTAAGTGGGCCGGCAAGAACACAAATGACTTTGGCGGAGCATCTTATCAGATATTGTTCTTCTCACAGGTCGGCTAATATCAATATCTGGGTGGTTGATAGATGGAGTAATGAGAAGATCAGAATCAGGTTTATTAGTACACACACAACATACTTCACTCGGCAATTTGTGTCTCAATAAGTTTGTTTTGCAATAAACAAACTATATGGGAAAAATAATATACAGTTTACAAATGATTTACAAATAGTATAAGGCAGTAGTGTTTGATGGGTGATGTAATGTTGAGGTACAGGTAGCAATGTTGAGTTAGAGGCAGCCGTGTTGAGGAAGAGGCAGTAGTGTTGAGGGAGGTGCAGTAATATTGAGGTGGAGGCAGTAGCGTTGCGGGAGGTGCAGTAGTGTTGAGGAAGAGGCAGTAGTGTTGAGGGAGGTGCAGTAATATTGAGGTGGAGGCAGTAGCGTTGCGGGAGGTGCAGTAGTGTTGAGGTAGAGGCAGTAGTGTTGCGGGAGGTGCAGCAATATTGAAGTAGAGGCAGTAGTGTTGAGGTAGAGGCAGTAGTGTTGAGGGAGGTGTGGTAATATTGAGGTGGAGACAGTAGTGTTGAGGTAGAGGCAGTAATGTTAAGGGAGGTGCAGTAATATTGAGAGGTGGAGACAGCAGTGTTGAGGTAGGTGCAGTGGTGATGAGGTAGGTGCCGTGTGTTAAGGTATGTGCAGTAGTGATGAGAGGTGCAGCGTGTTAAGATAGGTGTAGTAGTATTTCTGTGGAGGCAGTAGTGTTGAGGTAGTGGCAGTAGTGTTGAGGCAGGTGCAGTAATTGAGGTGAATGCAGTAGTGTTGAGAGAGGCAGTAGTGTTGAGAGAGGTGCATTAATATTGAGGTGGAGGCAGTAGTGATGAGGTAGGTGCAGCAGTGTTGAGGTAGGCGCAGCAGTGTTGACGTAGGCGCAGTAGTCTTGAGGTAGGCGCAGCAGTGTTGACGTAGGCGCAGTAGTCTTGAGGTAGGTGCAGCAGTGCTGAGGTAGGCGCAGTAGTGATGAAGTTGAAACAGTAGATATGCTATGTGAGTGAATCCGGTGAACACTATGGAGGAACCGGAGTAGCTCTGGTCCAGCAGACGATGTGATTGGTCAGCTGGGTATGAGGGTGCCAGCCTGAGGAAAGAAGCTGCTCCTGTGTGACAGTGGCTGTGGAAACAGTAGTGCAGGTTGAATAACATTACGGCTGTTTAAAGTGATGAGTGCAGAGCAGGTTTTGGAAAAAGTCACGGTTCGGTATTAACTGGGGGTCCGGGTGCTGAGTGTGTGTGTGTAGAGCAGGGAGAGAGTTCAGCATCCTGACAGCCTGGTGGATGGAGCAGTCGCTCAGTCTGCTGGTCCTCGCTCCTAGACTCCGCAGTCTCCTCCCTGATGGCAGCAGATTGAAGAAGCTGTGTAGTGGTTGGGTAGGATCTCCTGCAAAGCCGAGGGCTTAAAGCATGAGGCGGGGGCTGTATAGGAGGGGGGAGAGGCGCAGACGATCTTCTCAGCTGCTCTCGCGGTGCACTGGAGGGTCCTGCGGCAGGAGGCTGTGCAGGCCCCGTACCACACAGGGATACAGCTGGTCAGGATGCTCTCGATGGCCCTTCTGTAGAAGGTGCATAATGGGAGTGGGGGCTCTAGCTCTTCTTAGCTTACGGAGAAAGTAGAGTCGCTGATGAGCCTTCCTCGCCAGTGACGCTGTGTTGTTGCTCCAGGGTGAGACAGATCTGTGATGATATCCCCTGCCCATTTCCTGGTTCCTGAACAGTCCTGGCGGATGGGAGGTGGAGCACCAGTGATCTTTATAGTCCTTTGTAGTCTGTTCCGGTCCTGTACTGTGGCCGCTCCAGTCCGGACTGTGATGGATGTGCACAGGGCCGCAGTGTGGAACCGGATCAGCAGCTCCTGTGGCAGACCCAACTTCCTCAGCTGCCGCAGAAAGCACATCCTCTAACATCACATGTGACATCATAAACCTTCACAGTTAGCCAGGCTGCCAGGAGAATCACGGGACGTTGAGATAGCTAGGTCTCCAGGTAGATGTGAATGAGAAGACAGTAACATCACCAACCTAATAGTTTTGCATCAAGGTTGTTTGTTGGGCCATTGAGAAGATTTCCTAATTAATTGGGCTCGCAGGAATCTCCCTGGTGTAGGACGCCAAGGGCTTTGATGGACCAGTGAGAGTACTGGTCCTTCCTAGTTGTTTGTGCCACCAGCAGGTTGTTTGTTGGGCAGATGTGGGGATTTCGTTAGAAATTGTGCTAGCAAGAAAATGAATGGTTCTCAGAAATCTCTGAGGGGATTCCATGGTGCAGGACACCAAGTGGTCTGTAGATAAATGGAGAGGTGAGAAGATAGTAACATCATAGGGCAATCAAGACCATCACAGGAAAGTGAGGTGGTTACTTCTTCAGGTAGATGGACAAATGAGAACACAGCAACACGATAAACTGTACTGTTAAGTGAGCTACCAACAACATCATCGAGATGGTTAGTTATTCAGGTAGATGGACGAATGAGAAGATAGGGACACCACAAATGTCATAGTTATTTCAGAATACGTCATAAGGAATATAAATAGTCTACATAAGGTCTCCAAAAGTAGTGCATAGTGCAGGACACCAAGGGCTTGTAGGACATTGAGATGGTTAGTTCCTCAGGTACATGGACCACAAACTTCATAATTCATTGGGCCAGCAGGAATATGAATGATTCTGGTAAATCTCTCGCAGGGCGTCAGGGGCTCCAGAGGACATTGAGGTGGCTAGTTTTTCTAGAGAGATGAACAAATGAGAAGATAGTAACATCATAAACTCCATAGGTAAACTGGCCACCAAGAGTATCACAGGACATCGAGATAGTTAGTTCCTCAGCTAGATGGACGAGTGAGAAGATACCAACACCACAAACTTCATAATTTATTGGGCCAGCAAGAATATGAATGATTCTGGTAAATCTCCAGAAGGTGGTGCAGTACATCAAGGGCTTGTAGGACACTGAGGTGGCTAGTTTTTTTTAGGGAGAAGGACAAATGAGAAGATACTAACACCACAAACTTTATAACTAACTGGGTCAGCATGAATATGAATGATTGTCATAAATCTCCAGATGGCAGAGCATGGTGCAGGACATCAGGGGCTCCAGAGGACATTGAGGTGGCTAGTTTTTCAGAGAGATGGACAAATGAGAAGATAGTAACATCATAAACCCCATAGTTAAACTGGCCACCAAGAGCATCACAGGACATCGAGATAGTCAGTTCCTCAGCTAGATGGACGAGTGAGAAGATACCAACACCACAAACTTCATAATTAACTGGGCCAGCAAGAATATGAACAATTCTGGTAAATCTCCAGAAGGTGCAGGACACATGGTGCAGGACATCAAGGGCTTGTAGAACTTTGAGGTGGCTAGTTTTTCAGGGAGAAGGACAAATGAGAAGATAGTAGCACCACAAACTTCATTATTAATTGGTCCAGCAAGAATATGAATGATGGCAGTGCATGGTGCAGGACATCAGGGGCTCCAGAGGACATTGAGGTGGTTAGTTTCTCCAGGGAGATGGACAAATGAAAAGATAGTAACATCATAAACCCCATAGGTAAACTGGTCACCAACAGCATCACAGGACATTGAGATAGTTCCTCAACTAGATGGACCAATGAGAAGATACCAACACCACAAACTTGATAATTAATTGGGCCAGCAAGATTATGAATGATTCTGGTAAATCTCCAGAAGGTGGTGCATGGTGCAGGACATCAGGGGCTTGTAGAACATTGAGGTGAATAGGTTTTCAAAAAGATGGACAGTAGTGACATCATAAACTAAACAGGCTATAGGACATCAGAGTGGTTAGACCCCATAGTTAAACTGGCCACCAAGAGCATCACAGGACATCGAGATAGTCAGTTCCTCAGCTAGATGGACGAGTGAGAAGATACCAACACCACAAACTTCATAATTAACTGGGCCAGCAAGAATATGAACGATTCTGGTAAATCTCCAGAAGGTGCAGGACACATGGTGCAGGACATCAAGGGCTCCAGAGGACATTGAGGTGGCTAGTTTTTCAGAGCGATGGACAAATGAGAAGATAGTAACATCATAAACCCCATAGTTAAACTGGTCACCAATAGCATCACATGACATTGAGACAGTTCCTCAACTAGATGGACCAATGAGAAGATACCAACACCGCAAACTTGATAATTTATTGGGCCAGCAAGATTATGAATGATTCTGGTAAATCTCCAGAAGGTGGTGCATGGTGCAGGACATCAGGGGCTTGTAGAACATTGAGGTGAATAGGTTTTCAAAAAGATGTGACCTATATGTTAGGTACCAGGAAGTCTGCATGGCTGATAAATGATTCCAGCAGACCCATAGGGACGCGAAGAGCAGTGGACCTTGCTTCCTATCTCCTCCATCCTACTCAAAGCTAGAGGGTCAAGTACAGTAATCCCACCCCCAACAACTCATTCCCCTGGTTTCCCAAACAGACCTCCTCTGCTTTGTTGTTCCCCCCCGAGAGTTTGCTCGCGACACCCTAGTGGTGTGAAAGCAGCACCCTATAATGATAATGTATCGTGACACAGCTCGCGGGAAAACCTGCACCGACTGCCGTTTCCGACGTGGCGCTGTGCTGACACGCTTTGATCTGAAATGCGGGGTCTCCCACTCACTTCCGCATGGCTGGGGAGCGGGTTGGTTTCGGAAGGCGGAGGAGGCAGGAGCGTGGTAAGGGCCCCTGCGTCGTGATGCTCTGGAGAACGTAGACCTCTGCTAGAGGCAAAGGGGATCTCTGAACGTGACCCTGTCTGATTAAAGTGCTCAGCCGTGCAGTTAAAAGCTGACTTGAACAGCAGGGGTGTTACTGTCGCTCCGTGCCTTAGCTGTTCGTCTGTTTTCTGTATGAAGCAGTGTTAGTGTACTGTAAGTAGTGTGTTGGTGTACAGTAACTCAGTAAGTGTAATGTGTTAGTGTACTGTAAGTATCGTGTTGGTGTACAGTAACTCAGTAAGTGTAGTGTGTTAGTGTGCTGTAAGTAGTGTGTTGGTGTACAGTAACTCAGTAAGTGTAATGTGTTAGTGTACTGTAAGTAGCGTGTTGGTGTACAGTAACTCAGTAAGTGTAATGTGTTAGTGTGCTGTAAGTAGCGTGTTGGTGTACAGTAACTCAGTAAGTGTAATGTGTTGGTGTACTGTAAGTAGCGTGTTGGTGTACAGTAACTCAGTAAGTGTAATGTGTTAGTGTGCTGTAAGTAGTGTGTTAGTGTACAGTAACTCAGTAAGTGTAATGTGTTAGTGTGCTGTAAGTAGTGTGTTGGTGTACAGTAACTCAGTAAGTGTAATGCGTTAGTGTACTGTAAGTAGTGTGTTAGTGTACAGTAACTCAGTAAGTGTAATGTGTTAGTGTACTGTAAGTAGTGTGTTGGTGTACAGTAACTCAGTAAGTGTAATGTGTTAGTGTACTGTAAGTAGCGTGTTGGTATACAGTAACTCAGTAAGTGTAGTGTTAGTGTACTGTAAGTAGCGTGTTGGTGTACAGTAACTCAGTAAGTGTAGTGTGTTAGTGTGCTGTAAGTAGTGTGTTGGTGTACAGTAACTCAGTAAGTGTAGTGTGTTAGTGTGCTGTAAGTAGCGTGTTGGTGTACAGTAACCCAGTAAGTGTAGTGTTAGTGTGCTGTAAGTAGTGTGTTGGTGTACAGTAACCCAGTAAGTGTAGTGTGTTAGTGTGCTGTAAGTAGTGTGTTGGTGTACAGTAACCCAGTAAGTGTAGTGTGTTAGTGTGCTGTAAGTAGAGTGTTGGTGTATAGTAACCCAGTAAGTGTAGTGTGTTAGTGTGCTGTAAGTAGAGTGTTGGTGTACAGTAACCCAGTAAGTGTAGTGTGTTAGTGTGCTGTAAGTAGAGTGTTGGTGTACAGTAACCCAGTAAGTGTAGTGTGTTAGTGTGCTGCAAGTAGTGTGTTGGTGTACAGTAACCCAGTAAGTGTAGTGTGTTAGTGTGCTATAAGTAGAGTGTTGGTGTACAGTAACTCAGTAACTAATGTGTCGGAGCTAAACATGGAAGAGCAGCTCATAACCAGTTTAGCCATTGTTCCAGTTAGTCCCACAGATTTCCATGGGCCAGTCCAGATGTGTGAGTGGTCCTGAATGTATATCATGCCAATCATTCACATTTGCATCCCTGTGAAGGGAAGAGTTGCCACGTTGTAATACAGGGATAGGAATTTTGTGTTCGAAGATGCAAAGAGGTGAGCTATACGCAAAAAGATGAAGACGCAAAAAGATGATGGTGAGCTATAGGAGAAACCTGGTTGTTCCAGCAGCTCAGTGTAGGCACTGCGGTTTACATGTACTCTCACCTCAACCAAGGAACCCATTTCCACATAAGCACCCTAGAACATTACAGAGGAGACTCCAGGGAGCTTCTAAAGTTGCTTCATCTCTAACAATCATCTTAAACAAATAACATGTGACCAGGTCATGTGGTTTGATGGCGAGCTCTGCAGCTAATATAGCAACCTACAGGGGTTGGACAATGAAACTGAAACACCTGGTTTTAGACCACAGTCATTTGTTAGTATGGGGTAGGGCCTCCTTTTGCGGCCAATACAGCGTCAGTTGGTCTTGGGAATGACATATACTGCGTCCTGCACAGTGGTCAGAGGGAGTTTAAGCCATTCTTCTTGCAGGATAGTGGCCAGGTCACTACGTGATGCTGGTGGAGGTTCGTCCTTCTTGGTGGTATGCTGACATTACCCTGGATACCGTGGCTCTTGATACATCACAAAGACTTGCTGTCTTGGTCACAGATGCGCCAGCAAGACGTGCACCAACAGTGTGTCCTCTTTTGAACTCTGGTATGTCACCCATAATGTTGTGTGCATTGCAGTATTTTGAGCAGAACTGTGCTCTTACCTGCTAACTGAACCTTCACACTCTGCTCTTACTGGTGCAATGTGCAGTTAATGAAGATTGGCCACCAGGCTGGTCCAATTTAGCCATGAGACCTCCCACACTACAATGAAAGGTGTTTCAGTTTCATTGTCCAACCC
Organism: Prochilodus magdalenae; assembly: GCA_024036415.1. Lineage (NCBI taxonomy): Eukaryota > Metazoa > Chordata > Actinopteri > Characiformes > Prochilodontidae > Prochilodus > Prochilodus magdalenae. The sequence goes on from JAMWET010007726.1 coordinate 102,601, forward strand.
CTGTACTTCTCAACCAAGAAAATCCCCGGTTCAGTATCGCTCAAATCCGTGCCTCCAAGTCAGAATAAATTCCGCTCCACCTTTATTTGCAGCGGTCCAGTTAAAAAGTCCTCATGCTGTTTTCTGGTGTGGACAAAAGTTCCATGTGTGATTAGTCCGTGGCACCCATGCGTGCCCCTCTCGGGTGTGTGCTATGTGGGCACCTGCACGATTTCTTCATGTGTGTGTAGGTAAGTCGTGCGTCCGCAGCTGTGTGTTGGCTTCCTCCGTACGTCTGAAATATCAGCCAGGGTGCAGCCCTCCTCCCTGGCGCCGGCTCGGTAACTGCTTGGTGCTGATAATGTAGAGTAATTAAGGTGGAAGTGTTGAGTCTAAATAAAGGGAAAGCACAAGCCCATGCCCCCCTACACCCCCCACATTCATCTTCTGGCTAATTAGAGTCTTTAGTTTAGGCTGGTAACTTTAAAAGTAGAACTGTGGAACAGCACGGGGGGCACTCTATAAAGGAAGCAGCTTTGTTGTAGGCAGCGCATCCATAATAGGATTTTTTTAATAATGGAAAATCATCATTAGCGTGGTTAGTGTATTGTTATGGTAATGATATTTCGCAGTGTTTACTAATTGGGGTTTCGGTTTCATCCTCTTTTGTTTGTGAATTTGCCCCATTGACCAGGGAAACACGCCGACTGCTTATCATTACTGCTAATAGTCAGCAGGTACAGCAGTGCGAGCGTCCCGCGGTGTTGGTTCTGCTGTGGGAAGCTGGAATAGGGAAGTTTTACTGGAACACCAGACCACTATTGGATGGACAGCATATGTGTCTGTGGTACCGAGCTCATTGCAGTAACACGTCGCGACTCACTCTTCCTCTGACTCCTACACTTCACATGATCCTCCGCTCCGACACCACCAGTTCCTTCCCTGCTCTGCCTCCCCAGAGAATGCGAATGAACTTCCCCTGTTTTCCATTCACTTCATTGTGCATATATACCTCCCCTGTTGCATACCGAGCGTTTCCTAAAGCTCTCTGTTTATGTTTTCCTCTATATGAGTCTCGTTCGTCCCTTCGGCTTCTTCTCCCTCTTGTTCTGATTCCTTGCCCTTTTAGCTCAGCGGATAACACTACCACCCCCCCACGTGGGAGACTGGGGTTCGAATCCCAGTAGGGGTGACTATGCTAAGCTATACCAATAAGAGTCCTTGGGCAAGACTCCTAACACCACACTGGCCTACCTGTAATATGATTAACCTTGTAAGTCGCTCTGGATAAGAGCGTCAGCTAAATGCCAGAAATGTAAATGTTAATGGATTACCTTGGTCTTGATCCTTGCCTTCCCCTATATTCACACCCTGGTTTGCCCATGCCTGTTTTGGTCGTTGTGGTTTGGTTCCTCTGTTTATCTGTCGGCTCTGTATTGACTCACGTACGACACCGCTTTAAACTCAGGTCCATCAATCCAGCATCACAGTTGAATATGCACTGTGCTTCATCTACTCATTGTGTCTGGTGATGGTAAAATTTCACTAGCTTGCAGTGTTCTATCAAAGTAGCATTACTACTACTAATAAAACAATAATAGTAGTAATTAATAACAATCAAAACTGATGAAACTGAAAAATTTAACTACCATGGATGTTTAGTAAATACTGTATTTAAAAAAAATCTGAATACTTTATATTGAAAGAGTACAAAAGGTGCTGCAAAGGGCCGACACAGAAGAGACAATTAACGTTTGGTTCTCTTAAACTATATCAAAAAAAGAAGTTCATGACCGCAGTCAGTTGCAAATTTCTTCATAGAATGGTTACAGTGTTGTTGGTGGTCTTAAAGACTCTACAGTCTTAACAGCTCCAACTGATGAGAGTCTGGACCAGTCCATATCCTGATACACCACATCTACTCCTGATGTACACAGTATGATACTCCTCCATATCTCCACCTCTAATATATATTCAGTGGTGTGAAAACTTTGATCTCTTTTTCTGCACAGTGTAAAAGCTCTAGCTCTCCTTTCAGGTTAGTGAATATTCATGAGGGACCGACCAATAGAATCGCTCCACACCTGCTTAGTAATAAACCTTGTTCTATCAGCTCCACTGCAGGTTAAGAAAGCTGGTTCATCCTCGGGTAAAGGTCCACTCTGGAGGGTTTTAAGGTGGACTGTATAATTCCATGAGGGCTAGTTTATAGTTTGGTGTCTTCAGTTTTATTCTACAGTAAAGCTTTAAGATAAACATGAGGAGAACCTTCTATGAGTTGCCGTCTCTAAACTTTTGGCTAGTAGTGTATATCAAATGGTTACGGGTTCTTTAAACGTATACACACAAAAGTGGTTCTATGAAACACAATAGAATATAGAAAGCTGTATAGCATATAGAACCCTTATAGAGGAGCGTGGCACCTATATGATAGCGGTGATGCTCCTGCTGCCATGTTGGCAAACAGTGCTTTTATTTGTGGCCTGCTGGATCTACTGGTACTGTTGTACCTGACTGATGTAAAGAAGGCCTGGTGCCACTCCACCTCCACCCCTACCGCACCATCAGCTGGAACTGTGTGAGGATATTCAAGATACATGGGATGGATTATCACAGGACACCATTAGGAACCTCTACAGCTCCATACCGAGACGTCTGGCGTGTTGGATTAGCAAACATGGCGGCCCGACGCCATACTGAGAGACACACTTCTGTATGTGTAGCTCAATAAATATCAATATGATCATATCAGTCTAAATTTATCATCAGTTATTGATCCTGGTCACCTTTATCTTCCTTCCCAACAGCGCTCCAATTCCAGCTATTGTTTTGATGATGATGTATATAAGCTTAAACACAGTATCTTATGGAGAGTGACCTGGACAGTCCGCATGATGAAATTCCAGAGCAAAGTATTGGGAAAATGAAAATTTGCTGGTTAACTACATATGAAAAGTGTCACTATAGAACGGAAGGTAATTCCCGCAATCCTGTTCCAATCCCTGTGTCCTACTGCCTTGATATGATGTTTATGAAGAGCTGAGCTTTCCTCAGTATGATATTCTTAAGGTGAAGTTCAGACAACTCCAAGCCATTTTGTGACTGGAGTTTGCCTTCATAGCGAGGCACGGAATACACAAAAACTCCATTAGGTTGGCAGGGTGGCCCGACACGGTCACCAAGCTGGAAAATTAAGCAGAGAAACGACGGCCTTCCGAATGCCATCAAAATGCCCAGGCTTCATTGGCAAATGGTAAACTTTGTGAATAGCGTTTTACTCCCTTGAGCTGATGACGACGACGTGGTGTTTGGGTAAAGAAGAAGTTTGGCTAATGAAAAAACTTTATTCTCGCGTTTTCATACCAGTACCGAGAGAGTTGTAGTCTATAGGCGGAGTCTTATTTTACTCCACACCCTGCCTTTTAGAGCAGGAACTGCAACTGCCATCCCTGGCCACATAGTGAGCAGCTAGATCCCATGTTTTGAAGTAAAGGCCTCCCGACCGCGGGCTCTTTTTTCTCAGGAAGATGCCAGCTTTGTCTCCTTCCTTTTGTAGATCCTTCTTTGTTTGTGAAACAAAGTTGAGATTACCTCTTTCCTGTGGACTGGCACTTTTGCAACCTGACGGGGGAAAAAAAAAACCAGATGACTCGGTGCTTTGGGAGTTAGGTGCGTGTCACGGCTAAATCGTCTCCTTTGATAGGTGACTGGGGAAGATTTCCAAAGCCCTCGGGCAGGCGGATTAGAAGGAAGCCGCTCATCACCGTGAGGGCTGATATGACTGAGTCTCTGGGGTTGAAGGCAGGGAGGGGTTACTGGAGGGGCTTGTGCTAGGGGCTAATCTGACTGTTGAGCTGTGTCGGTAATAGCTTTCACAGACACCACAACAAACAGCCAGGCCTGAAATCGCGCTCGAGGGAACGTTCAGCCCAGCCGTCCGCTCTTTCACCGCAGGCTTGGTTTCGTTCTGAGCCTCTATGGCCGTCCCTGTATGGTGTTGAGTCTTGCAGGCTCAATGGGCTGCGCAATGCATCAGCGTCAGGAGAGTAACGGTTACATTAGCTTTAACATGTCTCTGGAGAGCCGGCTAATTAGAATGTGTTGTGAGGCGTGGGGTGTTATGAAGGGATGCAGAAATGTGTGAGCAGCCTGGAGAGAAATAACGGTATAGTTTGATGTTCTGTTCAGGTTCTATACAGACATACTTTCTAGGTCTGCGCTATGATGCAAATTTGATGCAACTGAAGAGCAACCCGTATACAGTACCTGAGAGTTTAGGTAGGCCTCTTAAAGTTTCTACGTAATCACCTGATCATAATTACCCAAGCTGATCAACAGCGAATGTTCAGTGTTTGTTTATTTGAGCTTAAGGCATGTCGGGTCCCTGTTAGTTGAGATGGTGACCGCTAGAGATCATCATATAAATCTGCCACCTAATGCTCGTGGTTCATGCCTACTGCGGACGTGGGCACACCATGGGGTGTGCGGTCAAAGTGATGCGGTCCATGCTGGCCGGGCATGGAGAACGCACATGAGGTTGTGTACCACTCGATAATTGAAACACTGTGTCCAGTCCATGTGGTGATGCAAACATGCCTCAATCACTCATTGGCCAGAATAAAAAGGGTCTGAAGTCTGGAGTCCGTTTCCTTTGTTTGTTTTTTTTTGCTAGGCTGAAAAGAACAAGTACCAGCAGCTCAGCGCCAAACCCAGCCTAGGCATTAAAGTACATGGTTGCCAGGAAGGGTGGGGCAAAAGAGGCATTCGCTGGACAATAAATGAGTCACCCTGTGTGTTTAAGGTGGTTGTAACATCAGGTTCCTGCAGATGGCGCTGCACAAGAAAGATGGGTCTATAAATACCAGCGGGTTGTGAGTGATGGGATCCATAGATTGGGTAGAGGTGCTACAGTGCAGGGAATGTCTCGCCCCATGTGTGGAAAAAGGCTCGAAAGCAGATGTTAATGATTGGCTAAAAGGAGGGACTGAGCATTTGGGCGTGGCCAAAGACCATAGTGTGAGGAAGTAGCTGAATCTGCAGGTGTGTGGAAGCGTACGGTCATACGGGTCTACCAGCAGTGGATAAAATCCCAGTCTACAGGGAATTCTCCTTGGAATAGTGCCAGGGAAGGCCTCCACCAAATCTGGCACAACTGCGTGATATTTTGATGTAAGAGTGTCTGAACACTGATGTGGCTACATTCAGAAACTTGTTCAGTACAGGCAGAGTTAGAGACAGAGCATAATAGACACACCTTTTTTGTGTTACTGACTTGTTGACCAATCAGCCGCTGTGTTCCTGACATGTCCTGATATATAATATATATATATATATACAGTGGGGAAAATAAGTATTTAGTCAGTCACCAATTGTGCAAGTTGTCCCACTTAAAAAGATGAGAGAGGCCTGTAATTGACATCATAGGTAGACCTCAACTATGAGAGACAAAATGTGGAAAAAAATTGAGAAAGTCATTTTGTCTGATTTTTAAAGAATTTATTTGCAAATAATGGTGGAAAATAAGTATTTGGTCAATAACAAAAGTTCATCTCAATACTTTGTTGTATATCCTTTGTTGGCAATGACAGAGGTCAAACGTTTTCTGTAAGTCTTCACAAGGTTGGCACACACTGTTGCTGGTATGTTGGCCCATTCCTCCATGCAGATCTCCTCTAGAGCAGTGATGTTTTGGGGCTGTCGGCGGGCAACACGGACTTTCAACTCCCTCCAAAGGTTTTCGATGGGGTTGAGATCGGGAGACTGGCTAGGCCACTCCAGGACTTTGAAATGTTTCTTACGAAGCCACTCCTTTGTTGCCCTGGCAGTGTGCTTGGGATCATTGTCATGCTGAAAGACCCAGCCACGTTTCATCTTCATTGCCCTTGCTGATGGAAGGAGGTTTGCACCCAAAATCTCACAATACATGGCCCCATTCATTCTTTCATGTACACGGACCAGTCGTCCTGGTCCCTTTGCAGAGAAACAGCCCCAAAGCATGATGTTGCCACCCCCATGCTTCACAGTTGGTATGGTGTTCTTTGGATGCAACTCCGCATTCACTTTCCTCCAAACACGACGAGTTGTGTTTTTACCAAATAGTTCTACTTTGGTTTCATCTGACCATATGACATTCTCCCAATACTCTTCTGGAACATCCAAATGCTCTCTAGCAAACTTCAGACGTGCCTGGATATGGACTGGCTTAAGCAGGGGGACACGTCTGGCACTGCAAGATCTGAGTCCCTGGCGTCGTAGTGTGTTGCTGATGGTAGCCTTTGTAACGTTGGTCCCAGCTTCCTGCAGGTCATTCACTAGATCCCCCCTTGTGGTTCTGGGATTTTTCCTTACCGTTCTTGTGATCATTTTGAACCAACGGGCTGAGATCTTGCGTGGAGCCCCAGATCGAGGGAGATTAGTAGTGGTCTTGTAGGTCTTCCATTTTCTGATTATTGCTCCCACAGTAGATTTCTTCACATCAAGCTGCTTGCCTATTGCAGATTCAGTCTTCCCAGCCTGGTGCAGGTCTACAATTCGGTTTCTGGTGTCCTCCGACAGCTCTTTCGTCTTCACCATAGTGGAGTTTGGAGTGTGAGTGTTTGAGGTTGTAGGCAGGTGTCTTTTATACTGTTAACGACTTCAAACAGGTGCCATTAATACAGGTAATGAGTGGGGGAAAGAGGAGCCTCTTAAAAAAGAAGTTACAGGTCTGTGACAGCCAGAAATCTTGCTTGTTTGTTATTGACCAAATACTTATTTTCCACCATTATTTGCAAATAAATTCTTTAAAAATCAGACAAAATCACTTTCTCAATTTTTTTCCACATTTTGTCTCTCATAGTTGAGGTCTACCTATGATGTCAATTACAGGCCTCTCTCATCTTTTTAAGTGGGACAACTTGCACAATTGGTGACTGACTAAATACTTATTTTCCCCACTGTATATATATGTATGTTTGGATAAAAAAAAATTGCATTCAATATATCATATAGGGGACAAACACAGTGATATTTAAAAAGTGAAATGAAGTTTATATGATTTACAGAAAGTGTGCAATAATTGGTTAAACAAAAGTAGGCAGGTGCATAAATTTGGGCACTGTTGTCATTTTATTGATTTCAAAACCTTTAAAACTAATTATTGGAACTCAAATTTGGTTTGGTAAGTTCAGTGACCCTTGACCTCCATACACAGGTGACTCCAATTATGAGAAAGGGTATTTAAGGGGGGCAATTGTAAGTTTTTCTCCTCTTTGCATCTTCTCTGAAGAGTCGCAGCATGGGAGTCTCAACACAACTTTCAAATGACCTGAAAACAAAGATTGTTCACCGCCATGGTTTAGGGGAAGGATACAGAAAGCTGTCTCAGAGATTTCAGCTTTCAGTCTCCACTGTGAGAAACATTGTGAGAAAATGGACGACCACAGGCACAGTTCAAGTCAAGGCTCGAAGTGGCAGACCAAGACAAATCTCGAATAAACAGAAGCGAAGGATGTTGAGAACAGTCAGAGTCAACCCACAGACCAGCACCAAAGACCTACAACATGATCTTGCTGCTGATGGAGTCACTGTGCATCGTTCAACTATTCGGCGCACTTTACACAAGGAGATGCTGTATGGGAGAGTGATGCAGAGGAAGCCTTTTCTCCGCCCACATCACAAACAGAGCCGCTTGAGGTATGCTAAAGCACATTTGGACAAGCCAGCTTCATTTTGGAATAAGGTGCTGTGTTTTTGGGCATAACAAGGGCCGTTATACATGGAGGAAAAAGAACACAGCACTCCAAGAAAAACACCTGCTACCTACAGTAAAATTGGGTGGTGGTTCCATCATGCTGTGGGGCTGTGTGGCCAGTACAGGGACTGGGAATCTTGTAAAAGTTGAGGGACGCATGGATTCCAATCAATATCAGCAGATTCTGGAGACCAATGTCCAGGAATCAGTGACAAAGCTGAAGCTGCGCCGGGGCTGGATCTTCCAACAAGACAACGACCCTAAACACTGCTCAAAATCTACTAATGCATTCATGCAGAGGAACAAGTACAACGTTCTGGAATGGCCATCTCAGTCCCCAGACCTGAATATTAGAGATGTTAGAGAGATGTTTTGTAAAGAAGAATGGTCTAAAATACCTTCAGCCACAATCCAGACTCTCATTAGAAGCTATAGGAAGCGTTTAGAGGCTGTTATTTCTGTGAAAGGAGGACTACTAAATATTGAGTTAAGTTTTTTTTTTTTGGTGCCCAAATTTATGCACCTGCCTAATTTTGTTCAACCAATTATTGCACACTTTCTGTAAATAATATAAACTTCATTTCACTTCTCAAATATCACTGTGTTTGTCCCCTATATGATATATTTAACGCAATTTTTTTATCCAAACAATCACCACATGTATCTCCATTTCTCCAATCATTTGAACCCAGGAACAGCTCTGCATATCATGATTGGACACATTCACTTTTATAAAGTTCATTTTTCATTTACAGTATAAAACTTTATATTTAAATAATAGAATCCAATATTTACAAAAATCTAGGCAGCACTGATTGGGTTACTATCACACTGTCTTGCACACACAGTAAATATTAGTGAAAATCACAGTGGGTAAAATGTCATGTCCTACTAAAGCTTTCACTGACAGCTGTTAGGACAATGCAGTATTGATGGGAGCAGCTGTGGAGGTAACGCTCCCATATCCGTGTCTGTTTCACTTCAGACGACTCCTGTAGACTCCTGCCTAACCATACGTACCTTGTGTGCACTGTGGCAGCCCTGAGAGGAGTCGTCAGGTTCGCAGCCACAGACCTTATCTCTCAGCAGCGAGCCCGTTTTGCCTCAGGCAGGCGGTTGATGACATCTCAGCGCTCTCGTTGCTGCCTGTTGGCACCTTTCCGCACGGCTGCGGGTTCGCGTCACATTCCAGTCAGCATTTCAGGGAGCCTCTGAGGTTCTGAGGCAGTACGAGTACCAGTGCAGGCGCAACAGTGCTAGCATGCTAGCAGGCACGCTCATGAGCTTCAAACAGTCTCAGATATTCCGTTGTACTCGGAACGTGTTATCTTTCTTTTTCATCCGTCTCTGAAGGCTGCGAATCGTTGTTTTTCCACGAGAGGAGTGGCTAAACTCAGCAAACTCTGAAGTTTCAAGCAACTTGCTAGCATGCTAACAACAGAGGCTCAGAGTTCCCTTCTTGGTGTTTGAATTCATTAGCGGTGTGTTTGTCCTGTAGGCGTGCCGAAGAAGATGAGGCGCTTACCTGAGCCAGGAGAACTCCAGGAAATGCTTACTGATGACAGGCCCAGGGCATGCGGGGAGAGTCTTAATTTATGTATCAAGTTAAAAAGGGCTGAAACTGTGGCACGCATGAATTATTTATCCTTTCTGAATGAGAACAGCCCTCTCAGCTTGACGGCACAACAATCCCGCTATAGAGGGCCTGTGACAGAGAAGTTTTCTGGAGCAAATGGTATCGCTCGGGAGTTTCGCTCCTCTATTTTTGACAGTCTCCTTATTTATACACCTTGGTGAACTGTGATTTTGTGCTGGGGTAGTGGGGGTGGGGTCGGGGGGTGTTCAGTGTGAAAGGTAATATGTGTAAAAATGTAAGATGAATAGAAAAAGAAGCTGTCAGGCTTTTTACCTGTCACATTGTGTTAGGCTTTCGGTTCAGCCAGTACAATATGAGGCTCCTGAATGGATTTCTTCTGTGGGGACTTCCATTGTAGGACATGACAGGCCATCACCATGCCTTTATGTCCTCATCAGACTATTCTGTTCTTTACCCTCCATTTGTTTCTTAATAAATTTCTACCGCAGGTGTAATGCTAACCTGCACATAATATCTGTTATTTCCTGTGCTGTGTTTAGGGTTGCCACCTTTCAGAAATGAAAATAAAGGACCGGGGCGGGGCGGGGGTGTGTGTTCATGTGTGAGTGACTTGTTCGAAGGTTGTTTGGGGGAGAGTGTGATCAATCATGTGTGATACACATGTTTATCGGACATTTACGATAATATAGAACAAAGCCCGTCCTGTATTTGAGATCAGTCTTCCAACATAACAACGACCCTAAACACTGCTCAAAATCTACTAATGCATTCATGCAGAGGAACAAGTACAACGTTCTGGAATGGCCATCTCAGTCCCCAGACCTGAATATTATTGAAAATCTGTGGTGTCACTTAAAGAGAGCTGTCCATCAAACCATCAAACCTGAATGAACTAGAGATGTTTTGTAAAGAAGAATGGTCTAAAATACCTTCAGCCACAATCCAGACTCCCATTAGAAGCTATAGGAAGTGTTTAGAGGCTGTTATTTCTGTGAAAGGAGGACTACTAAATATTGAGTTAAGGTTTTTTTTTTGGTGCCCAAATTTATGCACCTGCCTAATTTTTGAGCTCAGTCTGGGGCGGGAGAGATTGTGATCATTCGTCTGTGTGTGACAGACATGTATATCCGACATTTACGGAAATACGGAACAAATTTACGGACATTTACAGAAATACGGAACATTTAGTTGCCAAATAAGGAATGATTCTGTATTTTACGGGGCGGGTGGCAACCCTATGTGTGTTAGCAACAAGCTAACATTGCTACACATTTGTTTTCCCACACTGGGCTTAATACGTCTAGGGAGAAACACAGTGGAATACATTACATATCATTGCAGGGCTAATTTAATAAGGCTAATCTACTATCTAGCTGCTTATGTGATGGAGTTTCTGCTTAACAAACTGCCACAGTCATGCCTATCACACAGGAGTTTCACTCCTCTATTTACACACCGTGGTGAATTGAGATTTTCGGTGGAAGGGCTTAGGGGTGGGGTTGGGGGTGTTCATTGCGAAAGGTAATATGTGTAAAAATGTAAGATGAATATATAAACAAGCTCTCAGGCTATTAGCTGGTGTAGTTTCCGCATTAAACACTGCAACAGTAATGCTACTTTCTGCTAGCCTGTTCTATGTGATTTCCTATGTTGTGTTAGCATCAAGCTAGCATCCCTGCACTTCCCACAATTGCCTCATTTATGTTATTTTCTGTGCGGGGTTAGCGACAAGCTAACATCACATAGCCTCACATTGGTTTTTTTTCCACATTGGGTTTAATACTAAGGAAAAACACAGAAACACACATGACACATCATTGGAGGGCTAATTTAATAAAGACAAATCTACAATCTGCGTTAAACACTGCAACACTAATGCTACTTGCTGCTGACCAGTGTACCAGAACACAACATATACTGGTTTTAATGGTGGCCAGCTTATTAACCTCCATTGCTGCTGACTAGCACACCTGTATCCAAACTCACTATATGTTGGCTTTGCTAGTGACCAGCTCATGCTGGCTTTTGCTGCTGTTTCTAGGGGATAGTCTGGCTTTATAGTGATTGTATCACAGTGTATTTTGGCATGACGTAAACCAATGAACAGCTGAAGAGGTGTAGTTTGTGTAGAGTAGGCTGGTATTACGAAGCCAAACATGGACGACAGATCAAGAAGAAAACTTTGTCACTTATATTGCAATGCTAACTTGCACTAACCTCCTCCATGTTATTTCCTGTGCTGTGTTAGCAACAAGCTAACAATGCCACACACTTGTTTTCCCACACTGGGTGTAACACTACTAGGGAGAAACACAGAGGAACGCATTAGATATAATCGCAGGGCTAATTTATCTAGCTACTTCTAGAATGATGCTTATGCATTACACGCTGCAACAGTAATGCTAGTTTCTGCTAGCCTGTTCTATGTGATTTCCTGTGTTGTGTTAGCACCAGGCTAGCATTCATTTGTTTTCCCACACTGGGTTTAACACAAATTACTAAAGAAAACATTAAAAGCATGTAAAACATTCAAGGAACATATTTTTAACTTTTTATTTTTTTAGATTTTACGATTTCTACACTAAATGCCTCAACAAAAATGATAATGCCTGCTAGCTATGTGCTATTCGATTAGCCTATACATCATGCTTATATTGAGTATTCCACGTTGGCTTTGAACATGGCTCAGATTTTAGGACTGGGACTGGTTCTGTGGTTGCATTTCATTCATAAATTGGTTTATTGTCACCTAAATTTGATCTGAGCTCCAACTAGCACCTTTACCCGGGACAGCTATGGACACCGCTGTCGAGGGAAATGGTTGGCCCTGCTGTAAAGTAAATACACGTAAATCCGCATTTTACACAGCTGTGCTTTCATGCACTGGAGCTTTACTGACCAGAATACCAGAAGCTCTGTGCAAAACCGTCAGCATGCTATCAGTGCTGGGACTGTTGCAGCTCTACTCATGTGTCTCTTCTCTTTGCAGATGATGGCCCTTACTCCAAAGGGAACAAGGACTCAACAGGGCCAGACAATTCCCTCACCTCCAGACGACAAAGCATTCCAGGTACACCCAAAGCCTCTTTCTCTCTTCCTGCCTGTCTTTTGTGCCCACACAAACACTGGAGCCTGCCCTCGGAGAGCGCCGGCGCTACCCTGTTCCCTTCTCTGCCTTTTGATGTCGGCGAATGTGTTTATCCGCGGCCCCGTAGGGATTTCGCCACACTTCCTGCCACGACGGTTTAGATGCATGTTTGAGATGGGGAGCTTTGGGGCTTCAGTGCACAGCGCTGGCAGCTTTCTCAAGGCGTTTCCTGCAGTTTCTTGAAAAGTGGTGTCTGTTCGAGTCGCCGGGGCCGGTTTGAAGAACTGCGAGCGGCGAGGAACGCCTGCATTTTTAAAGGAAGAGTCTGGGTGGCTTTGACCTAATCTCTGCATCTGTACTGTACAGTAGATGTGTAGTTTATCAGAAAATCTGCTGACCTGTTGAAACTTTGGCAGGTGCTGAAACTAGAGTCGCACGATGCACCGAACATTCGATTCTTTTTCGATACTACATTGTCACAAACGATGCGGTTCTTTAGCGTTCGATACTTTCAATACTGTATATAGGGGTGCACATGACGGCGCGAGAGGGAGAGAGAATGCGCGTGACCGTAGAGAGAGAGAGAGTGAGCGCGAACGAGAGAGAGAGAGAATGCGGGTGAGAGAGAGAGAGAGAGAGAGAGAGAGAGAGAGAGACGGCAAAAAAAAAAAAAACAGAGACGTCCTCTCTCGTTCGCGACTTGTGGACAAAGCGGGTTCGAGGAGTGAAGTACGGGCATATTTTGCTTATGTCACTTACGCCACTCCTGCTGAAAAACTTAGTAGTGAGTTCACGTTGTACAGCCAGATGAAGGAGATTAGTCCTGATGAAGATCCACTTGCCTGGTGGGGAAGACATGCCACAAGCCTGCCGTTCCTTGCACATTTTGCTAAAAAATATCTGTGCATCCCTGCTTCTTCCTGTGCATCAGAAAGAGTATTCAGTACTTCTGGATTAATCTGCAGTCCAAAGAGATCAAGATTGACAGAAGACCATGTTGACACACTGGTTTTCCTGGCAAAGAAACATAAACAGGCAAAGAAACGTCCCACTGTGTAGTTTCAGAACAAAGAAGAGGTTCTAGTTTTTACGAAGTATTTAGTTAATTATATTATAGTTACCGTTATAATAATGTAACTTGATTTTTGTTAAAATGTTTAATTTTAGAATAAAAACTTTTGCAATCAGATTGTTCAGTGTTCAATCCAGTTCAATCAAAGATAAACATTTTATGTTCAGACATTTTTGTTGTTGTGCTTTTTCGTTTTGGTATCGAGAATCGTGATACTACAGTTGGTATCAGTATCGAAGTCAAAATCCTGGTATCGTGACAACCCTAGCTGAAACAACTATTGACCAGGTATACTGCTAGTTTCTTAATTATTGGCACCCTTAATGAAGGTCTTGTTCTTGATTAGGGTTCCTCATCATTTTAGACCATGTCCACACGTATTCAGAGATTCTCTCACTTTCTGAAAAAAGGCTGCCCATAGTGGACATTTTCCTTGGATGAGGAAAAACAGCATTTTGAACATGCCGTGTAACTTGTGCATGCCGTTGCTGATTATATAAATTAATATTGCATTAACTATTTTTCTAAATTGTGACTTCGATTGGGTTCTTTTTGCTTGTTCGCTATTTTGGGCTTGATTCGAGGGGCATTTCCAGTATGGCAATGATTATATTGTTGAAACATCCAATGTTTTTATCTATGAACTAAAAATGGAGGGGGCAGTTAAATATGAAAGCTGGCGGATGAAATAGGGTACGAACTAACCGTGGAAACCGTCACTCGCTGTAAACAAAGCGGCTGAGTAAAAAGGGTTCAAAAGTGGCTAATTCCAGCAGCTTAGGCAGGGATGAGGCAGTGATATGTGTACTAGGGTTGGGTATTGGCCAAAACCTGGCAAACCTGGCCATACTTATCATGATGCACTGTTTATGATTCAATGTATGGCGGTTTTCAGAAAACACAACACAATATGAATAGGTTTGCTAATGCTAACGTTAGTGCTGTTCCCAGACGCTACTTATTTACATTGCTGTAGAAAAGTCTCATGACTAAACATACAGCTCAAGAAAAATTTAAGAGACCCCCTCTGATCAGTGTCTCTAGGTGTACAGGTTCTGGGTTTGTGTTGGACCAGAATTCCTCAGTTCTGTTTGATTCTCTACACTACTGGAACCATGTCTCCCAAACTCCAGATCAGATATTGTATTAGATCTGTGTATTTAGAAAATCACTAATGACCTCCAGAAGCCTGTTTTTAGAACCATGCTCGCTGTGCGTTTCACCCCAGCCACCGCTCGCCAGTATCTCTGTAGGTCACCTGAGGTCATCTTACGGTGGGTAAGGGACATTGGAATGAGGTGGCCCTCATCACGGTCAGTAGAGAGGGGGTTTGGCCCTCTGCCAGTCTGTAGCTGTGTTGTCCTGTGTGTTTGCTGCTGGACCTTGTTCTTATGAACCAGACGCTCACTGTATCTGCCAGTAAAGCTAGAACCCAACCTTCGGTTCCTCACTGAGAACCTGCAGTACATGTGGAGATGCTGATTTAAGAAGAAACTGGAGTGCTCTCTTATTAAAGCTGTAGATGACAGCACTGCTATTTAGCGGTCAGGTGTTTAAACACAACACAAAATTGTTGGCCAAATCAAACGCAATGTGAGACGTCTGGACGTCTGCTCTGCTACTGGTTTTATTTTTACAGAAGGGGACATTTCTGGGGACAGTTTGCACCAGAAACGGACCAGCAAAAGTATCACCTGCCCCCGTAACAGCAGGACGCCTGGTTACCCTATCATAACTGGCTTTGTGTTTTTGGTAAACAGCCGTACAGAGGACTGAACACACTGCTAGGAAAGTCTATTAACACGCTACAGTTTCACTGATAGGACTTTTTGACTCACTCTGTGAACTGACTGGTCAAAGTTACCTGTATTTTTAGTACATTGTTGTTAGGAAATATCTGCTTTAGCTTTGTGGTCCGCTCAGTAAACATGCTTACAGTGATCTTCTGGAGGTTTATGACCTCGAATTGTATGCGGTGTCATATGTATTTCATTTATATAGAGCTTTTTACAGTAGTCTCCACACAAAACTTTACAGAGAAGCCGAGTCCCCCAGTGAGCAAGCCAAAGGCGACAGCGGCAAGGAAAAACTCCCTCAGAGCGAGAGGAGGAACCCTCGAGAGGAACCAAGCTTCAGTAGGGGACCCATGCTCTTCAGGTCGACCCGGATAGCAACAAACACAAAACGGATCAGAGTGCAGGATTATAGAGAATGAATAGGAAAAGTGTTGGGTGTGTTTAAGACAGAGGAGGAAAAGTCAGATCTGCCTGTGATTAAATAGCAGGATCATCGGATGGGTGAGTGGGATGAAGGTGAAGCCCCACCCCCCACAGCACCAGACAGGGCGAAGCTTCATGGTAGGCAAACTGGTCAGCCGGTGGCATCCAGTCGAGGCAGGTGAAACAACGGCATCAGAGCGTACAGGATGGGAAGTAGCTCCACAGCAGTCCACAGAGTGACCACAGAGTGACCACTGACAGGCTGGCCTTCTCCTGTTTAGGGCGTCTGCTGGACAGATGTAGGTTTTTACAGTATAATATCGTCGCTGTCCAGAGAAAAACAAGTATCTCCATTTTTGTTGATTTTTACTTTTATGCCTCATTCGATCACATGACCTGCTATTTACACCGTGTGGAGATTTCATGAAGAATGGACCAATGGAAATGGCCCAAAACAGCTTGGAAGGACGTCTGGTTCCATTGACTTCCATTCAAACTAAAAGAGGTTTTTGGCCTCTCCTGTAAAGTCGCCATTTTGGAGATACCTGTTTTTCTTTGGACAGGGACGATATGCAGGTACATGTGGACGAGAGTGAGGGAGCTAATCAACCATAAAGTCATTTTCTCACTGACTTGTATTGTGTAGGCAAGTCTGCTGACTGTAAGAGCGAATCAGCAAGTTTCTATTTTTTGGTCTTTCCTAAGCGCAGAGAAGCTGTCGTGTGCTAATCAGTCATACGCTGCAGATGTGGCAGTTAGAGATTAGGTTGAAAGATGCGGCTGTGTTCTTCTAATCGAAGGAGGAGAAGCCAACCCAGGACCTGTTCAATTAAACATGCGGTTGCGGAGCTTAAGCTAATTGGATTAGCTGAATCGACACTAAAAGATAATGAGTTTTTTAAGCGGAGTGGTTGTGATTTATCTTTTATGATGACTTTAATATGCATTTGTGTAATGATGTTGAAAGGAGGATGAAAACGGAAGCATATTTGGTCATTTCGGGCTGCCTTTATATAGTTATCCATCAATGTAGCACTCTGTTTCTTTTCTAATCGGGCTAATATTGACTGCTGACTAATGACTACCCATCATTCATCCTGTTAGAGTGTTCCACTGGGGGGTAGATCTCTATTAAAGGGCTCTATATCCATATGTAGATTAGCTTAACCGATTGGAATACGGGGATAAACGGCTCATCGTCAACAGAATAGCCGCACCCAGAAGGAGGTGTGGGAGTGCGGTGGTGTTGGGAAGGAAGATAAAGGTGACCAGGATCAATAACTGATGATAAATTTAGACTGATATGATCAATATTTATTGAGCTACACATACAGAAGTCTGTCTCTCAGTATGGCGTCGGGCCGCCGTGTTCGCTAACCCAACACGCCAGACGTCTCGGTATGGAGCTGTAGAGGTTCCTAATGGTGTCCTGTGATAATCCATCCCATGCAGCTTGAACATCCCCACACAGTTCCTGCAGATGGTGCGGTAGGGGTGGTTTCACAAAGAGCCGTTCATCTTGGTGCTGACCACGGTGTCCACATGGATTCGTTGGTCATCTTCACCGAGACCAAAGCGGGACTCGTCACTGAAGATGACCCGCTGCCATTCTGAGTCAGTCTGGCACGACACCACTGCAGTCTTTGGTGGCGGTGACGTGGCGTTCAGGACAGTCGTGGTAACGGTCTGTGTGCATGTAGTCCTGTGTGGTGTAGCCGTCTACCAATGGTGCTGCACTAACAGGATGGGGGACATCACTCCCCATGCAATGTCTCAAATCATGGCAGTCGGGTCAGTCAGGTACAGCGATAAGGCCTGTCCTTGCTTACCTCACATCATTAGCATGTCTCAGGATGTCAAACCTCCCCACCAAGTCTCCATCCTGTCGGTTGGTTCCTTCTGGGTGCGGCTCTTCTGTTGGGGATGAGTGAATACTCTTTTATCAGACTGTTGCGTCTATCAGCTGAGCGCATGTTTGGCCAGGATAAATATTTACGGAGAGTTAGAACTAATCACCGTGCTAAAGTGGCTGCAGACCGCTCCGCACACTCCAGCTCCCGCTCACGTTTCGCCTCCTTGCTGTGTTCAGAGGAAAATGTAACGTTAATAATTAAAGCTTGGTGAAGTGAGCCGGTACACGGGCCGAATGCTTAACCAGCTGTCTTTTCAGGAGAGGCTTATAGGACGAATAGACACACAGTGATGCGGCCCAGACGGTCCAGCATGACTGGACGTTTACTCAGCTGCTGTGGACTAATAGGTGAAGTCTGTGGCTTATCAGGTCTAAGAACGTCGGGTGGCCGTTTGGAAGGACATGGCCTGAGCTGGTGCGGGTTGTTGGATTTATTGCCTCTTTTTGCCTCTAATTGGCTTTTTATTGTTGTTAGCATCGCATTACAACTCATTAACTCTTCACAGCTCGTTTCCAGCTTCAGGTCTGAACCATGAGTAATTATAGCTCCTGTTCCACAAAGATTTATTAGAACTTGGGTTTTCTCTCTGGCTGGTTGGTGCTAATTGGCCGGAGTTAGCGACCTTTTAACGAGGCGAGACAAAGACGGGTCTGTTTGAGGGGTGGTTCTGTACGTTTAGGGGTGGAGAGGTGGTGAAACTCACAGCTGTGTTTCTTAGTCACGCACTTCTCTCTATCAATCAATTCATCTAATTATTTATTAATCATTAGTCAACCTTTAATCTGAGGGTGACCCTTACTTTCACTGTGGCTGAGCGATTACAGGTTACAGTATTGAGGAAGATACACCAACCCTCCATTCCTTTATCCATCACCAACACTGTTTCTTCATCCGCTCGTTCCTTTATCCTTCACCAACACTGTTCCTTCATCCCTCCATTCCTTTATCCATCACCAACACTGTTCCTTCATCCGTTTATTCCTTTATCCATCACCAACACTGTTCCTTCATCCGTTCATTCCTTTATCCATCACCAACACTGTTCCTTCATCTGTTCATTCCTTTATCCATCACCAACATTATTCCTTTATCTGTTCATTCCTTTATCCATCACCAACATTATTCCTTCATTCCTTCATTCCTTTATTCATCACCAATATACTTCCTTTATCTGTTCATTCTTTTATCCATCACCAACACTGTTCCTTCATCCCTCCATTCCTTTATCCATCACCAACACTGTTCCTTCATCCGTTTATTCCTTTATCCATCACCAACACTGTTCCTTCATCCGTTCATTCCTTTATCCATCACCAACACTGTTCCTTCATCTGTTCATTCCTTTATCCATCACCAACATTATTCCTTTATCTGTTCATTCCTTTATCCATCACCAACATTATTCCTTTATCTGTTCATTCCTTTATCCATCACCAACATTGTTCCTTCATTCCTTCATTCCTTTATTCATCACCAATATACTTCCTTTATCTGTTCATTCTTTTATCCATCACCAACACTGTTCCTTCATCCGTTCATTCCTTTATCCATACACCAACACTGTTCCTTCATCTGTTCATTCCTTTACCCATACACCAACATTGTTCCTTCATCCGTTCATCCCTTTATCCATACACCAACACTGTTCCTTCATCCCTTCATTCCTGAATCCAACAACAGCATTGTTCCTTCTTCCGTTCATTCCTTTATCCATCACCAGCATTGTTCCTTCATCTGTTCATTCCTTTATCCATCACTAACATTGTTCCTTCATCCTTTCATTCCTTTATCCATACACCAACACTGTTCCTTCATCTGTTCATTCCTTTATCCATACATCAACACTGTTCATTCATCCGTTCATTCTTTTATCCATCACCAACATTGTTCCTTCATCCTTCATTCCTTTATCCATCACCAATATTCTTTCTTCATCCCTCCATTCCTTTATCCATCACCAACATTGTTCCTTCATCCTTCATTCCTTTATCCATCACCAATATTCTTTCTTCATCCCTCCATTCCTTTATCCATCACCAACACTGTTCCTTCATCCGTTCATTCCTTTATCCTTCACCAACACTGTTCCTTCATCCCTCCATTCCTTTATCCATCACCAACACTGTTCCTTCATCCCTCCATTCCTTTATCCATCACCAACACTGTTCCTTCATCCGTTCATTCCTTTATCCATCACCAACACTGTTCCTTCATCCGTTCATTCCTTTATCCATCACCAACACTGTTCCTTCATCCGTTCATTCCTTTATCCATCACCAACACTGTTCCTTCATCCCTCCATTCCTTTATCCATCACCAACACTGTTCCTTCATCCCTCCATTCCTTTATCCATCACCAACACTGTTCCTTCATCCCTCCATTCCTTTATCCATCACCAACACTGCTCTCTCATCCGTTCATTCCTTTATCCATCACCAACACTGTTCCTTCATCCGTTCATTCCTTTATCCATCACCAACACTGTTCCTTCCTCCCTCGATTCCTTTATCCATCACCAACACTGTTCCTTCATCCCTCCATTCCTTTATACATCACCAACACTGTTCCTTCATCCGTTCATTCCTTTATCCATCACCAACACTGTTCCTTCATCCGTTCATTCCTTTATCCATCACCAACACTGTTCCTTCATCCGTTCATTCCTTTATCCATCACCAACACTGTTCCTTCATCCGTTCATTCCTTTATCCATACACCAACACTGTTCCTTCATCCGTTCATTCCTTTATCCTTCACCAACACTGTTCCTTCATCCCTCCATTCCTTTATCCATCACCAACACTGTTCCTTCCTCCCTCCATTCCTTTATCCATCACCAACACTGTTCCTTCCTCCCTCCATTCCTTTATCCATCACCAACACTGTTCCTTCATCCCTCCATTCCTTTATCCATCACCAACACTGTTCCTTCATCCCTCCATTCCTTTATCCATCACCAACACTGTTCCTTCATCCGTTCATTCCTTTATCCATCACCAACACTGTTCCTTCATCCATTCATTCCTTTATCCATCACCAACATTGTTCCTTCATCCGTTCATTCCTTTATCCATCACCAACACTGTTCCTTCATCCCTCATTCCCTTTATCCATCACCAACACTGTTCCTTCATCCCTCCATTCCTTTATATCCATCACCAACACTGTTCCTTCATCCGTTTCTTTCCCTTTATCCATCACCACACTGTTCATTCATCCGTTTCCTTCGTCCTTTATGCCATCACCAACACTGTTTCCTTCATCCTGTTCATTCCTGTTATCCTTCACAACACTGTTCCTTCATCCCTCCATTCCTTTATCCATCACCAACACGGTTCCTCATCCATTCATTGCTGTTTCCATTCATCAACACTGTTCCTTCATCCGTTCATTCCTTTATCCATCACCAACACTGTTCCTTCACCCCTTCATTCCTTTATCCACCACCAACACACTGTTCCTTCATTCCCTCCATTCCTTTATCCATCACCAACACTGTTCCTTCATCCCTTCATTCCTTTATCCATCACCAACATTATTCCGTCTTCCATTCATTCCTTTATCCATCACCAACACTGTTCCTTCATCCGTTCTTTCCTTTATCGTCACCAACACTGTTCCTTCATTCGTTCTTTCCTTTATTATCACCAACATTGTTCCTTCATCCATTCGTTCCTTTATCCATCACCAACACTGTTCCTTCACCCATTCATTCCTTTATCCATGACCAACATTGTTCCTTCATCCATTCATTCCTTTATCCATCACCAACATTGTTACTACATCCGTTCATTCCTTTATCCATCACCAACACTGTTCCTTCATCCCTTCATTCCTTTATCCATCACCAACACTGTTCCTTCATCCCTCCATTCCTTTATCCATACACCAACACTGTTCCTTCATCCGTTCATTCCTTTATCCATCACCAACACTGTTCCTTCATCCCTCCATTCCTTTATCCATACACCAACACTGTTCCTTCATCCGTTCATTCCTTTATCCATCACCAACACTGTTCCTTCATCCGTTCATTCCTTTATCCATCACCAACACTGTTCCTTCATCCGTTCATTCCTTTATCCATCACCAACACTGTTCATTCATCCGTTCATTCCTTTATCCATCACCAACACTGTTCCTTCATTCGTTCATTCCTTTATCCATCACCAACACTGTTCCTTTATTCGTTCATTCCTTTATCCATCACCAACACTGTTCCTTCATCCGTTCATTCCTTTATCCATCACCAACACTGTTCCTTAATCCCTTCATTCCTTTATCCATCACAGCACTGTTCCTTCATTCCTTTATCCAGCACCAACACTGTTCCTTCAGCCATTCATTCCTTTATCCATCACCAACACTGTTCCTTCATTCGTTCATTCCTTTATCCATCACCAACACTGTTCCTTCATCCCTTCATTCCTTTATCCATCACCAACACTGTTCCTTTATTCGTTCATTCCTTTATCCATACACCAACACTGTTCCTTCATCTGTTCATTCCTTTATCCATACATAAACACTGTTCCTTCATCCGTTCATTCCTTTATCCATCACCAACATTGTTCCTTCATCCGTTCATCCCTTTATCCAGCACCAACACTGTTCCTTCATCCGTTCATTCCTTTATCTATCACCAACATTGTTCCTTCATCCTTTTATCCAACACCAGCATTGTTCATTTCTTTATCCATCACCAACATTGATCTTCATCTGTTCATTCCGTTATCCGTACACCAACATTGTTCCTTCATTCGTTCATTCCTTTATCCATCACCAACACTGTTCCTTCATCCGTTCATCCCTTTATCCATCACCAACACTGTTCCTTCATCTGTTCATTTCCTTTATCCCACACCAACATTGTTTCTTCATCCGTTTATTCCTTTATCCATCACCAACACTGTTTCTTCATCCGTTCATTCCTTTATCCATACACCAACACTGTTCCTTCATCTGTTCATTCCTTTATCCATCACCAACATTGTTCCTTCATCCGTTCATTCCTTTATCCATCACCAACACTGTTCCTTCATCCCTCCATTCCTTTATCCATCACCAACACTGTTCCTTCATCCCTCCATTCCTTTATCCATACACCAACACTGTTCCTTCATCCGTTCATTCCTTTATCCATCACCAACACTGTTCCTTCATCCGTTCATTCCTTTATCCATCACCAACACTGTTCCTTCATTCGTTCATTCCTTTATCCATCACCAACACTGTTCCTTCATCCGTTCATTCCTTTATCCATACACCAACACTGTTCCTTCATCTGTTCATTCCTTTATCCATCACCAACACTGTTCCTTCATCCGTTTATTCCTTTATCCATCACCAACACTGTTCCTTCATTCGTTCATTCCTTTATCCATCACCAACACTGTTCATTCATCCCTTCATTCCTTTATCCATCACCAACACTGTTCCTTCATTCGTTCATTCCTTTATCCATCACCAACACTGTTCCTTTATTCGTTCATTCCTTTATCCATCACCAACACTGTTCCTTCATCCGTTCATTCCTTTATCCATCACCAACACTGTTCCTTCATCCGTTCATTCCTTTATCCATCACCAACACTGTTCCTTCATTCGTTCATTCCTTTATCCATCACCAACACTGTTCCTTCATCCGTTCATTCCTTTATCCATCACCAACACTGTTCCTTCATCCGTTCATTCCTTTATCCATCACCAACACTGTTCCTTCATCCCTCCATTCCTTTATCCATCACCAACACTGTTCCTTCATTCGTTCATTCCTTTATCCATACACCAACACTGTTCCTTCATCTGTTCATTCCTTTATCCATACATAAACACTGTTCCTTCATCCGTTCATTCCTTTATCCATCACCAACATTGTTCCTTCATCCCTCCATTCCTTTATCCATCACGAAAAATGTTCCTTCATCCGTTCATTCCTTTATCTATCACCAACAGTGTTCCTTCATCCGTTCATTCCTTTATCCATCACCAACATTGTTCCTTCATCTGTTCATTCCTTTATCCATCACCAACACTGTTCCTTCATCCGTTCATTCCTTTATCCATCACCAACACTGCTCCTTCATCCGTTCATTCCTTTATCCATCACCAACATTATTCCTTCATCTGTTCATTCCTTTATCCATCACCAACATTGTTTCTTCATCCGTTTATTCCTTTATCCATCACCAACACTGTTTCTTCATCCGTTCATTCCTTTATCCATACACCAACACTGTTCCTTCATCTGTTCATTCCTTTATCCATCACCAACATTGTTCCTTCATCCGTTCATTCCTTTATCCATCACCAACACTGTTCCTTCATCCCTCCATTCCTTTATCCATCACCAACACTGTTCCTTCATCCCTCCATTCCTTTATCCATACACCAACACTGTTCCTTCATTCGTTCATTCCTTTATCCATCACCAACACTGTTCCTTCATCCGTTTATTCCTTTATCCATCACCAACACTGTTCCTTCATTCGTTCATTCCTTTATCCATCACCAACACTGTTCCTTCATCCGTTCATTCCTTTATCCATACACCAACACTGTTCCTTCATCTGTTCATTTCTTTATCCATACATAAACACTGTTCCTTCATCCGTTCATTCCTTTATCCATCACCAACACTGTTCCTTCATCCGTTCATTCCTTTATCCATACACCAACACTGTTCCTTCATCTGTTCATTTCTTTATCCATACATAAACACTGTTCCTTCATCCGTTCATTCCTTTATCCATCAGCAACATTGCTCCTTCATCCGTTTATTCCTTTATCCATCACCAATGTTCTTCCTTCTTCCGTTCGTTCCTGTATCACATGTCATATATTTCTACTGTTGATCTGCTGCTGCTCCAGTTGTTTGAACGAGGAGAACTTTGTTTCAGAATGTTTTTGATTTTGACACTGGTGCATTCTTGTTGTGATGTTGACGGAGTCTGTAGAGTGATTCAGTAGTGTTTACTCCTGCTAATGTGTTAAAAGTCGGTTCTGAATTCCTCAGTAATAGCACATTCCTTTTCTCAGTCGCTCCGTGTGATGCAGCAAGAGACCATCTGTACAGGCAGCTTAGCAATTAGTCTGGAACCCTCTCTCACTGTGTACATGTCATCTCTGTTACAGCGCTTCCCGTTGGAGGTGACTGTGCCGATATAGCCCGGGGAACAAAGCGAATTCATTTTGCATTAGCGGTGGTACACGTTAGAGTTTAATAGCCCGAGCCTTGTTTGTTTTTCTGTGTATAGAAGTGACACGGTTGAGTCACGTCGTCCACCACTTTCATAAAGGAGGAGAAATTAGAAAAGTTTTCCGGCACTGCACAATTTCTGGAGCAATAACAGTAACCTGTAATTAACGCCTCCTTGGGGTTGAGACAAAACCCCTGGCCAAATTATATACTGTATCTGGTAGATTTTTTACTGAATAGAAGTAAACACAGCCTCTGCAACAAACTGCTGTGCAAAAGTCTTGCACCCCCTTTAACAGACATCACAGCTTGCAAATGCTTATTGTAGCCAACCCGAATCTCCACCCACTGTTCCCTGTAGCACGCCTGTAATTCTGGGCAGTTCTGGGGGCTGTAAGCACAGTTTAATAAACGGAGAGAATACAATTTTATATATATATATATATAGTTAGTATAGTATAGTATAGTGTGTGTATATAAATATATATACCATTGCTGTCCAAAGAAAAGCATGTATCTCCATTTTTGTTGATTTTCACTTTTATGCCTCATTTGATCACATGAGCTGCTGTTTACACTGTGTGGAAATGTCCTGAAGAATGGACCAACAGAAACGGCCCAAAACTGCTTGGAAAGACGTCTGGTTCCATTGACTTCCATTCAAATTAAATGAGATTGTGGCCTCTCCTGTAAAGTTGTCATTTTGGAGACACCTGTTTTTCTTTGGACAGCGACGATATATATGTGTATGTGTGTGTGTGTTCCCTGTAGCGCGCCTGTAATTCTGGGCAGTTCTGGGGGCTGTAAGCACAATTTTATTAACAGAGAGAATGCAATTTTATATATATATATATATATATATATTGTATAATATGGTGTGTGTATATGTGTGTGTGTGTGTGTGTGTGTATGTGTGTGTATGTGTGTGTGTGTGTGTGTGTGTGTGTATGTGTGTGTGTGTGTGTGTGTGTATATATATATATGTGTGTGTGTGTGTGTGTACAGTGCAGATTAATAAACCTCTGATTTAACGTGGGTTCAGTCCTCATCTGTCCTCTCCCCTCTTCCGGCCCCACTGGGAAGAGTGGAAGAGCCTGATGGCTCTCGGGTTAGGATTAGTGTTTGGGTTGAGGTTACAGCATCAGGGTTTAGATTAGGGACAGGGTTAGGGTTAGAATTAGGGTTAGGGTTAAGATTAGGGCCACACTTGGGGTTAGGATTGAGATTCAGGCTGAGGTTAGGTTTCAGGTTAAGATTAGTGTCAGGGTTAGGGTTAGGATTAGTGTTACGGTTAAGATTAGGGCCAGACCTGTGGTTAGGATTGAGATTCAGGCTGTGGTTGGGTTTAGGGTTAAGATTAGGGTCAGGGTTAGGATTAGTGCTTGGGTCGAGGTTAGGTTTCAGGTTAAGATTAGGGTCAGGGTTAGGGTTAGGATTAGTGTTTGGGCTGAGGTTAGGTTTAGGGTTAAGATTAGGGTCAGGGTTAGGATTAGTGTTTGGGTTGAGGTTAGGTTTCAGGTTAAGATTAGGGTCAGGGTTAGGATTAGTGTTTGGGTTGAGGTTAGGTTTCAGGTTAAGATTAGGGTCAGGGTTAGGGTTAGGATTAGTGTTTGGGTTGAGGTTAGGTTTCAGGTTAAGATTAGGGTCAGGGTTAGGGTTAGGATTAGTGTTTGGGTTGAGGTTAGGTTTCAGGTTAAGATTAGGGTCAGGGTTAGGGTTAGGATTAGTGTTTGGGTTGAGGTTAGGTTTCAGGTTAAGATTAGGGTCAGGGTTAGGGTTAGGATTAGTGTTTGGGTTGAGGTTAGGTTTCAGGTTAAGATTAGGGTCAGGGTTAGGGTTAGGATTAGTGTTTGGGTTGAGGTTAGGTTTCAGGTTAAGATTAGGGTCAGGGTTAGGGTTAGGATTAGTGTTTGGGTCGAGGTTACAGCATCAGCACCAACATGTTTAAACCAGTCAGGCCCTAATGCTGTTCTCCCCTGTTTGTAATTTTTAGATTATGGAATGCAGGTCTGTTCCGTCTCTAAAGAGGAATATCAGAATAAGCAGAGCTCACCTATGAACATGGGGTCAAAGTTACTGGCTGCATGTATCCCCGTGTGGTGATGCAGCCGTGCTGCCTGACCGTATCATAACCGATCACTGGGGTGGGATTCTGGAGTCAGTGTGATGATGTTGTCTGGCTGACTCTCTCTCTCTCTCTGGGCTCTGGTGTGCGTCTGGCTCGTGTGTTTCTGGGCAGAAGACCTGCGGGGGGTGACGCTGGTGGAGCTGATTAAGAAGGAAGGCAGCACTCTTGGCCTCACCATCTCAGGAGGAACCGACAAAGACGGCAAGCCACGCGTCTCCAACCTGCGACCGGGCGGCCTTGCAGCCAGGTGAGGTCTATCCGCACACAGTGACATGTCCAAACGAAAGGTACTGTTACTCTCCATACTTAAGTACATCTGAAGGTACATACTTTAGTACTGTTACTCTCCATACCTAAGTACGTCTGAAGGTACATACTTTAGTACTGTTACTCTCCATACTTAAGTACATCTGAAGGTACATACTTTAGTACTGTTAATCTCCGTACTTAAGTACATCTGAAGGTACATACTTTAGTACTGGTACTCTCCATACTTAAGTACATCTGAAGGTACATACTTTAGCACTGTTACTCTCCATACTTCAGTACATCTGAAGGTACATACTTTAGTACTGTTACTCTCCATACTTCAGTACGTCTGAAGGTACATACTTTAGTACTGTTACTCTCCATACTTAAGTACGTCTGAAGGTACATACTTTAGTACTGTTACTCTTCATACTTCAGGACATCTGATGGTACATACTTTAGTACTGTTACTCTCCATACTTAAGTACATCTGAAGGTACATACTTTAGTACTGTTACTCTCCATACTTAATTACATCTGAAGGTAAATACTTTAGTACTGTTACTCCCCATACTTAAGTACGTCTGAAGGTACATACTTTAGTACTGTTACTCTCCATACTTAAGTACATCTGAAGGTACATAACTTAGTACTGCTACTCTCCATACTTAAGTACGTCTGAAGGTACATACTTTAGTACTGTTACTCTCCATACTTAGGTACATCTGAAGGTACATACTTTAGTACTGTTACTCTCCATACTTAAGTACATCTGAAGGTACATACTTTAGTACTGTTACTCTCCATACTTAAGTATGTCTGAAGGTACATACTTTAGTACTGTTACTCTCCATACTTAAGTACGTCTGAAGGTACATACTTTAGTACTGTTACTCTCCATACTTAGGTACATCTGAAGGTACATACTTTAGTACTGTTACTCTCCATACTTAGGTACATCTGAAGGTACATACTTTAGTACTGTTACTCCAGTGGAGGTCTAAAGGGAGGAGCTTCTACTTCTACTACTGGAGGAGTAGTTCACCATGGGTATCTCTACTTTAACTCACCTACATGGTTTGTGTGTTTCGTCCACCGCTGGATTTTAATGCTAAGTCTTCATGAGGTTTTTTATTTTTTCAACCCATTTTGGGCACTCAAACTGGGTTGCAAACTGCTGGTCCCGGGGAGCTACCTGGTTTTCGGATGCTCCTGAAGGCCATACCTGGATCAGGTGTTTTGAATTAGAGTGGTAGATACCTAGGACCAGGACTGGCCATCCGTGCACTGAAGAAGAAGTGAATTCATTGAGTAATTATGCAGACAATGTCACAAAGCCACGGGCTCGACGTAACAGCCCATTCTGTTAAAAGCTCACTGCTGACTAACAGAGGAGCTCTGCAGTAGTGATATGTATGGGCTTGAAGCTTACCAGCCAGCCTACTGTCTCATAGTACCACATGTACTTGTACTTGGAGGCTATAGCGAGTCACTGTAGCACAGTAGGAGTGGAATCAGTCCAACATGAGAGTCCGCTGCTGCCCTGAGGCCGTATTCTAACCTCTTATCCATCTTGTTGAAGGTGCTGCTCCCGGTAGACCATTTAAGGGCAGGTAGCCGATTAAAGGAGCAGTAAACACAATGATGGCTGAAGCACTTAAAGAGCGACCACCGTTCCCAATGCCGCTGTCGGCAAGAAACCACGTTCAGCAGCAAACAAAAAAAGTGATATAGATAGAAGCAGAACAAGAGTTAACATTGCTGCTGCTCTCCATCGCCAGTGTTGTTCTTGGACAGTAAAGGGATGAAGTTTGAAGCTAAACACGTGAAACCCTGCTATGTGTAACTAATGCTAACCTCACGTTTCTTATGACAGGAGTGGACACCACAATTTTCTAGTGACGTGTTGCTCCACCTATCGTTTGGATGATGAATTCAACAGCTTGTATCATATTACAGATTGCTCCTTTAAAAAACATGATATGGGCCCTTTAAATAGTAAACATGAAAAATATATAATCATTTATAATCTGGTCCTGTTAATTGTCCCAGCTCTATTTGTCTGTGCAGTAGTAACAGGTACCCTGAGCAGCACACAAACACACACACACACACACACACACACACACACACAACCTCTCTACTCCGTGCTCTGCTCAGTATCCACAGTCGGACTCGTCAGGGCGCATCAGCAAATCAGAGGATGATGCTAGAATCACCTGACATCGCACAAGGGCACAAATCCAAAAGAATGCTGAAGTCTGCACATGATGAGGCTAAAAATATGCACTTACCATTTGCACTTTGGGAAACTACAGTGAAGCTCAGAGGTAGCAAGATATGCAGCATCATGTCTCTCTGTTAGATCATGTGACGTTGTGTGTCCGCTGAAGTGCTCTGGGTAAAGGATGGGATATTAGCCACTGTGGCAGTGCAGCAGGAGAGTGTGTATTCGGCTAACATGTGATTGGACACACACAGCGGCAGGAGCAGAACAAGCTGTGCGTTGACGTGATTGATTTACTCCAGCTGTGATTTTTATATGACCATCCAAACTAGAACCTGCATCACAGCCTATGTTGGACCACTTTGGGACTTTTCATCTGTTCCCGAGCAGCTTGAGAAGTCGCTAGTTTGGCTTGTCTCAGTCTTACTAATATGTACACGGTCACATATCCACATATAAAATAATAATAATAATAGTAACAATATTAATCATGATATACCCATTCTGATAAGGATGTAGAAGAAAAAAAAAATTACGGGGGCTTTGTAATTCTACCAGGGGAACCCAAACTTTTACTGTCCACCACACGGTTTGTTTAAAAATCAGTTATACAATATTTCAAACCAGAATAATTCATATATTCAAACTCTAAACTGCTTATCCTTTGGTGGGCTTGGGTGCTGGAGCATATCCCAGTGTTTACTGAGCGTATCCCAGTGCTCATTCACACTCACGCCTAGGGGCTGTTTAGCATCTCCAATTCGCCTGACCACATATCTGGAGCATCCAGGAGGAAACCCATGCAGACACCGGGAGAACATCCAACCTCCACCCAGAAAGGACCACTGACTATACTACGTTATATTATACAGTAGCAGTAGCAGGCAAAGTTTACACCCCCAACAAATTGGATGGTGTTTGTGACTTTAAGGACTCTATAGTCATACACCTAGCTCCAACTGATGAACCAGTCCATATCCTGATATACCACATATACTCTTAAAGTGCCACAGTATGATATTTCTCCATATCTCCACCTCTTATATATGTTTAGTTCTATATATCGTCGCTGTCCAAAGAAAAACAGGTATCTCTAAAATGGCAGCTTTACAGGAGAGGCCAAAAACCTCTGTTAACTTGAATGGAAGTCAATGGAACCAGACGTCTTTCCAAGCAGTTTTGGGACATTTCTGTCAGTCCATTCTTCATGAAATTCACAGCAGGTCATGTGATCCTATGAGGCATACATGTAAAAATCAACAAAAATGTAGATACATGTTTTTCTTTGTACAGCGACGATATATATCTAGTTCCCCTTTCAGGTTAGTGAATATTCATGATGGGCAGACCAATAGAATTGCTCCAAAACTGCCAAGAAATGAACTGCAGGTTAAGAAAGCTGGTTCATCCTCCTGTAAAGTTCCATTTTGCAGTTTTTAAGGTGGACTGCAGAATTCCATGAGTGCTATTTCACAGTTTGAGGTCTTGGTGACTTGTGGACACGTCTAACATGTCTTATTTCTTAGCGTCCAACTCCCCTGAAACATAACAGCTGTACCTGCGACCAGGTTGGTTTCAAATGACTGAGAACATTGATCCAACCCAGCAGTGGTGTATACATGCTCGGTTACCACCGCTTCTTATCCATTAACAGGAATAGCTGACCCATATATGCCTGGCATGTCAATATTCTTCCCCTCGACCGAAGCTCCGCTCTCCGTATGGCTGGAGTAACGGAAGACAGACTGCTGCCGGGTTGATACCATGTTTTTGCCAGGCATCGTCGTGCCAGGTCATGTAAGCCCAGAGGACAGTGGGAATAAATAGTGTTCATTTCTCTAATTAGCATCTGAATGAGCATATGTTTACTCCCTGTAGCGTGTTCAACAGTACAGGAAGAATCCGCACTCTGAATGACTCACCGTTCAACAGAGAATTGCGATATCTGTTGAGATAATCCCATATACGCTGCGCCGAATTAAGAATTAAGGAATGTCAGGGCTGGCTTAATGAAACTGGGTTGAATTCAAATGATGAATGTCTGATTACGCAACCCCTGGAAGACAAACAGGACAGGACATAGACCCAGATATCGTTTACCATAATACATCATTTTTCTGTATTAGGATATTCATAGTGCCTCTTTCTGTGTCAGTTAAGTCAGATGAGTCTTATTAAACAATCTGGTAGTCAAGCACAGCAACAAAGTACGACCAAACGTAACAGTAGGGCGAGGCGAGATCAAAGTGGCGAGGCACCGAGGCAACCAAAATGCCCAATAAATGGTCTCCTGTACACCAATGGCTGTCTCCTGTGTGGGTTTCTCTACAGAGGTCTGGGCAAGTAGCTAGCCACCTGTTGCATCTCCTGAGGTTAGGGTTAGGTAATGGTAAGAGTTAGGGTTAGAGTTGGGTAAGAGTAAGGGTTAGAGTTGGGTAAGAGTTAGGGTTAATATTAAGTTTTGGGATGAGATTAGAGTTAAGGATTAGTTTTGGCCTGAGGTTAGGGTTGGGAAACAGTAAGAGTTAGAATTATGTTTTGGGATGAGGTTAGGATTAGTTTTTGTGTTGAGGTTTGGGTTAGGTTGGGGTCAGGGTTAGGTTTTAGGTTGAGGTTAGGGTTAGGATTAGTTTTTGTGTTGATGTTCGGGTTAGGTTGGGGTTAGGTTTTGGGATGAGGTTAGGGTTAGGATTAGTTTTTGTGTTTAGGTTGGGGTTAGGTTTTGGGATGAGCTTAGGGTTAGGATTAGTTTTTGTGTTGAGGTTGGGGTTAGGTTGGGGTCAGGGTTAGGTTTTGGGATGAGGTTAGGGTTAGGATTAGTTTTTGTGTTGAGGTTGGGGTTAGGTTGGGGTCAGGGTTAGGTTTTGGGTTGAGGTAAGGGTTAGGTAACAATAAAGGTTAGAATTATGTTTTGGGATGAGGTTAGAGTTAGGATTAGTTTTTGTGTTGATGTTCGGGTAGGTTGGGGTCAGGGTTAGGTTTTGGGATGAGGTTAGGATCAGTTTTGTGTTGAGGTTGGGGTTAGGTTGGGGTCAGGGTTAGGTTTTAGGTTGAGGTAAGGGTTGAGGTTAGGGTTATGTTTTAGCTTTTAGGTTGAGGTTGGTTTGAGGTTAGGGTTAGGTTTTGGGTTGGGTTTAGGGTTAGGATGAGGTTAGGGTTAGGTTTTGGGTTGGGTTTAGGGTTAGGATTAAGGTTAGGGTTAGGTTTTGGGTTGGGTTTAGGGTTAGGATTGAGGTTAGGGTTAGGTTTTGGATTGGGTTAAGGGTTAGGATTGAGGTTTGGGTTGGGTTTAGGGTTAGGATTGAGGTTTGGGTTAGGTTTGGGTTGGGTTTAGGGTTAGGATGGAGGTTAGGGTTAGGTTTTGGATTGGGTTAAGGGTTAGGATTGAGGTTTGGGTTGGGTTTAGGGTTAGGATTGAGGTTTGGGTTAGGTTTGGGTTGGGTTTAGGGTTAGGATTGAGGTTAGGTTTTGGGTTGGGTTTAGGGTTAGGACTGAGGTTAGGGTTAGATTTGGGGTAGGGTTTAGGGTTAGGATTGAGGTTAGGGTTAGGTTTTGGGTTGGGTTAGGGTTAGGATTGAGGTTAGTCCTTTCTGTATATGGAATATGTAAATGACTTAGTTTTCCCAGTTTACCCTCATATTCATACTCGACCTGCAGCAGGGAGCCGAGCAGAGAAGCCCTTATGTCCTTATTACACGATACGCATGCTGATGGTTTAGTCTGTGTGGGCCAGTAAAAGAATATTATCCAGAAGGTTGATGAGCCGTCACTCGTTCTTCGTGTAGAACTCCCCCCAGTTATGGAATGCTCTTCACATGCGGCAGCAGCATGGCTAAATCTACCGTGATTGTGTATCTCAATCGTTGATCTGCATCAAAAATGCCTCCGGGCTCTCAGGGGGTCCCATATTGCCTGGCTGCTGAGTCACTAGCCCCTCACTGATGATAGGAAAGTGCCATGTTTACCCATGCTCCTTCTGGCTGTGCTCTTTTCTAGTTTGGTAGGCCTTTCACTCATTAACTGAGATCTTACTCATCTGTTCTTCCGTCTTTGGCTTGAGGAACAGGTCACTCTCTCCACAGGTCTCGAGGGGAATTGGGTGAGCCTTCAGATTTGTGAATAAGCTACAGCATGCTGTGAAGTGTTTCAGAGGTGTCCCAGGCACGGTTACAGCGGCTAGTCTATGAAAGCTATCTGGAAAGAACCAATCTGCTACAGCGCCACCCTGAGGCAGGCCAGTGCTGCAGGTCTAATCAGTTAGAGATCCCAAAGACTGAAGCTCACTGAAGCACCTAAACCAGTTAAGCATCAGGCAGCGTAGCATCAATGTCATTTTCAGAGACCCCCTGGAATTTGGATTTTGAGACATTCCGGGGTCCAAAAGGTTGAAAAGACGGGGATGACAGTGCTGGCCATGTTCAAGCTAAATCACCAAGGGTTCTCGGGCAGCGTGTGTTTGCTAGTACTGATGTTATTGATGATCTGAATGAGTTAACCTCAAATCAGAAGCATTTCAGAAGCCCAATCCCATTTCTTATTTTACCCCTACCCCTTGTTTCCGAGGGCAACCGTCCCTCTTGAACCTGAGTTACAAGGGGTAGTGGTTGAAATCTCTCCCCCTATAAAACGGGACGACCCTTCTAGAACCAGATGCATTATCTATACCCTGCAGTGAGTAGGGTGAATAACCCAGGCTGTTGGAATAACAGGCATGCTAATTTGGTTGGGCATGACAGGACAGGTGAGTCATGTTTCAAAAAAATAATAAAAATAATCAGGACGTGTTTCCTGCTTTCTCTCCGTACTACAGCAGTAACGGTATATCATACAGACATTTCCATCTATCTCAAGGACACCGGAAAACATGGGCACTCACAATTGAACTCTTGAACGAACACACACACACACACACACACCTACTCTACATACACACACACACACACCTACTGTACATACACACACACACACACACACACACACACCTACTGTACATACACACACACACACACACACCTACTGTACATACACACACAGACCTACACACCTACACACACACACACACACACCTACTGTACATACACACACACACACACACACACACACACACACACCTACTGTACATACACACACACACACACACACACACCTACTGTACATACACACACACCTACACACACACACACACACACACACCTACTGTACATACACACACACACACACCTACTGTACATACACACACACCTACACACACACACACACCTACTGTACATACGCACGCACACACACCTACTGTTCATACACACACACACACACACCTACATACACACACACAGACAAACATACACACACACACCAATACGCACGCACACACACACGCCCACCTACTGTACATACACACACACACACACCCACACACAGAGACACACACACACACACCTACATACATACACACACACGCGCGCGCACACACACAATAAACACACACAATGTCAAATATTAGAAATGTACACAGCATTATTAATATAATATTTATATCGACTCACATCTCTTTTATTAATGCTGCTAATTTTGTGCAATAATCTCACTGTTTATTATAATCAAGCTCTTTATCACTTTCCAGTGTCAGGTTTCCAGCCACAGTGTTATGTTTACATTATGTTACAGTGTGCAATATCATCATCACTTTAAACATAGCAATATCTTTCCATACAAAGTGTAATATTTCTGTTTAATGTATAATTTCCTATTTATTACTTTCCCCCACCGCTTCTATATTTATACTCATGTCTCGTTATGTTTCTAGTATGTCTGGTGTGTCTACACTATGTTTACATTTGCACATCGCGTCTGGAGAAGCGCAGTCTCGTTCAGCTTTGCACTCCTGTTGTAAAGTCTGAATGACAGTTCACTTTGGCTTTGATTCATTCACAACTTCAGTTCTACACTCAGTCAATCTAGCGAGTCACTGAATAAACGAGAGCACTAAGAAAAACTACATGGCTTTATTTACAGGGTGCTAGCGGAGCTCTGTGGGCGAACCTGCCGGTCTGCAGTGACAAACACATTGAGGGCATCATATGGCTCATCATAAGAGGCGGATGACCAGTGTTTATTATCACCACCAAACATTTTTGGTGATATGAAGCTGAACTGAGCTGTGTAATGGCCATGTTAGTTATTCAGCACCTAACGTAAAGCAAGGTGGTTACGGAACCTTGTGGAACTAAGTGCTAGCTGTGGGAACTTCCAGCTGCTGTTGATTTTGAAAGCGTTTGAACTGGGTTCAGTTTAATCTGATTCAGATCTTAATTCTAGGAGCGACCAGCTGAACGTGGGAGACTACATCAAGTCCGTCAACGGCATTAACCTGACCAAGCTGCGGCACGATGAGATCATCAGCTTGCTGAAGAACGTGGGCGAGCGCGTGGTGCTGGAAGTGGAGTATGAGCTGCCCCCAGCCGGTAGGAAGTTGAGTATTGTGCTTCTGCCTGTCATGTGGCATGTCCTTTCTGACTGATGTGTTTCATTTACAGCAAAGACATTTAACAGGCACCCAACGGATGCGGCTGGTGATCTCAACGACTCCTACTGGTTTACACCTCCAACTGATGAGAGTCTGATATCCCACATACACTCCTGATGTAGCACAGTATGAGCTTCCTCCATATCTCCACCTCTAATATATATTCAGTGGTGTAAAAACTTTGATCTCTTTTTCTGCACAGTGTAAAAGCTCTAGCTCTCCTTTCAGTCTAGTGAATATTCATGAGGGACCGACCAATAGAATCGCTCCAAACCTGCTTAGTAATAAACCTTGTTCTATCAGCTCCACTGCAGGGTAAGGAAGCTGCTCCATCCTCCTGTAAAGCTCCACTCTGGAGGGTTTTAAGGTGGACTGTATAATTCCATGAGGGCTAGTTTATAGTTTCTAATTCTAAAGTATTAAGATAAACATCAGGAGACCCCTCTATGAGTAGCCGTGTCTAAAGCTTGGCCTGGCACTGTATATGGAGATACACCTGGTGGCCAGATGATGAGCGACACCTACTTACACAAGTGCATATACTGTAATACATAGGAATGTTATACCAACACAACTCACACTACCCTTCTGCTAGCCCGTTGGTGTCACTCCTGTTCTGAGAATGCCCCCCCCCCAATTAATGTCTGTTCAGCGGTGGTCCTGCTGTGATCGCATTTCATTAAATAGGATAATGAATTGCATAATGCATAATGAACTGAGGAGGTCTAAATAGAGTTATTCCAGCCTGGCTGAAAGTGAAGTGTGCCGTTATAGCAGCTGTGGTGATGGGAACCAGACGTCTGAAGAGTTGAATGCCTCTGAAAGCTTCCTCAGAGAGAACCAAATGATTGGCTATGCTCCCTGATGTATGATAAATTGCTGTATGGTAGTTTTGTGAGTTTTTGGTTCATGGTGGAGATGTTAATACGCAGGACTTCCTAACACCATACCAGAGACAGTCTGTTTACCTTTATGGGAGCATTGCACTACATTACAGAGGCGTGTTTTCATCTGGTTCCCGGTAAAGTGTGTTTTCTTAATTCCTTAGGCCTGACATGTACAGTGGATGTCTATTGGTTCCGTTCACTTTTGTGGTCAGGACAACGAGGTTTTGAAAGCTTCTCTATTGTCCAGAACATCTTTCATACAGGAGCAGTTATGGGCTGGTGGTTAGGGAGCCAGCCTGGTGACCGGAAGGTCACCGGTTCGTTTTCCTGAACTGACAGCAACAACTGAAGTGAACATGAGCAAGGCACCAAACCCCCAACTACTCTTTTCGTGCCGTGGATAGGGCTGCCCACCACTCCTGGCCAGTGTGCTCACTGCCTCCTAGTCTGTGTGTATTTACATAGGGGTTAAATGCAGATTTGTAACCGACAACAAACCATCTTGCCTCTGACCACGGATTCGTTGGGCGTCTCCACCAAGACTAAAGCGGGACTCGTCATTGAAGATGACCTGCTGCCGTTCTGAGTCACTCCGTGACAGTTTGGCACGACACCACTGCAGTCTTTGGTGATGGTGACGTGGTGTTAAGGACAGTCGTCCTAACGGTCTGTGTGCATGTGGGCCTGCATCCTGCAGCCGTCTGTTAATGGTGCTTGCACTAACAGGATGATGCATGGAGGGCACCAGTGCTCACTGGTGATTTTCCACAGTCGTGGCTGTTGGGTCAGTCGGGTACAGCGAAGGTCCATCCTTGCTTCCGTCACCTGCATGGCCGAGCGTGAAGTTTACAGTGTTAAACCTCATGCATTTGATTGGTTGATTCCTTCTGGGTGCAGCTCTTTTTTTTGATGATGAGTTTTTATGTGATAAACCTATTTTACTATTTTTTTAAGATTGTGATGAATATATCTACATACATGGGTTGGACAATGAAACTGAAACACCTGGTTTTAGACCACAATCATTTATTAGTATGGTGTAGGGCCTCATTTTGCGGTCAGTTCATCTTGGGAATGACATATACTGCGTCCTGCACAGTGGTCAGAGGGACTTTAAGCCATTCTTCTTGCAGGATAGTGGCCAGGTCACTACGTGATGCTGGTGGAGGTTCGTCCTTCTTGGTGGTATGCTGACATTACTCTGGATACCGTGGCTCTTGATACATCACAAAGACTTGCTGTCTTGGTCACAGATGCGCCAGCAAGACGTGCACCAACAGTCTGTCCTCTTTTGAACTCTGGTATGTCCCATAATGCTGTGTGCATTGCAGTATTTTGAGCAGAACTGTGCTCTTACCTGCTAACTGAACCTTCACACTCTGCTCTTACTGGTGCAATGTGCAATTAATGAAGATTGGCCACCAGGCTGGTCCAATTTAGCCATGAGACCTCCCACACTAAAATGACAGATGTTCCAGTTTCATTGTCCAACCCCTGTACATACAGCTCTGGAAAAATCAGGAGACCACCTCCAAATGATCAGTGTCTCTACTTGTGCATGTCTCCCAAACTCCAGATCAGATATTGTGCATGTAGATGTTTATTTAGAGAATCATTAATGGTCAAAATAATAGACACGCCTCCAGAAGCCTGTTTCCAACCCTCCTCGCTGTGCACTTGGCCCCAGTTGCCACTCAGCACTCTGTCTGGAGGTCACTTGAGGTCATCTTACGGTTGTAAAGACATCAGGGTCAGTAGGAAGTGGTTTCCACTTCTGCCAGTCTGTAGCCGTGCTGTCCCGGGTGCTTACTGCTTGACCTTGACCTTATGAACCTCTGTGTGTGGAATGATGCTCAGGATGGAGGGATCCGGATGCTCACTGTATCTGCTAGTGGAGCTACAACCGAACCATTCTGTTCCTCACTAAGAGTCTTCACCTTCGCTCTTTAAGCATGGCATGAAGGTGTTCTCTTCAGAACCGCTGCTGTACATGCACAGATGCTGATCTAAAAGGAAAACTAGAGTGGTCTGTAATAATTTTCCAGAGCTGTAGAGTTTGTTGGTACACACATATAAAAGTGCAGCTCATAGTTGTGCTTTTGCTCGACAGGATGGAGACGTGACCCCCTATTTACTCAGGGATAACCGTATGTGTGCACGTGCCAAACGTTCAGCTCATAAACCATCCATTTCTACAGGGAATATCAAACATGTATCCGAACCCTGCTTTTAACCTTGATTGGCTCTTGAGCTGATTGTATCCGTGTTGGACTGGGTGGTTAAATATCGAGATCGTAAGTCTATAGGCCCGGTTCCGGCTTGGCAAACGTACTCGTCACTTTATAAGCTCAGTGATTTTGGCTGACCTTCCTCCGTGTGAGTCTGTTTATCAGATTGTCTGCCAGGCTGGCCGCCAGCCCAGTGAAATGTGTTGAGTTAATGAACGTGACGGTGTTGGTTCTCTCTCCCGCTTTCTGTTTAGCGCCAGACAGTACCTCAGGTGTTATATCGAAGACAATCGAGATCTGTTTGCACAAAGAAGGCAATAGCTTTGGGTTTGTCATGCGGGGTGAGTACATGCGTCCCTTATTTGCCCAGTCTGACTGATTTTCCAGTACATGTGATAATAAAATAATCCTGTTTTTGTTGGTAATGTTGTTTTTCTGCTGTACACAGGAGGCTCTCACGAAGACTGGCACAAAACTCGGCCATTAGTAGTAACATACGTCCGGCCGGGAGGCCCCGCTGACAGGTAACGTCCGAGACAAGAACGGGTTGGTCATATTAGCATGCTGTAGTTTTATATATCCACCAAAATATGTCTGTTTATGTTCCATGGATATTCATCCTGGAACAAGGGATATTTTTTAATATTTTTAATAATATCAAATCAAATCACTTTTATTGTCACATCACATTTTCACAGGTGTAGGGTGAGTGAAAAGCTTAGGTGTGTAGTCCTTTACAGTACTTCCATACAAACATATTAATAATAAATATATACAGTACTAAGCACTAAAATCTCTGTTACACTAATTTACAGTTCTGAATAAAAGTTCTGAATAAAAACTGATATATGCAGATGTACACATTACCATGTAGCACTATGGTAAGGCTGAGGTAGATGAGAGATGCAGGGTATATACAGGACATAGAATATTGATGAGTATATATATATATATATATATATATATATATATATATATATATATATATATATATATATATATATATATATATATATATATATATATATATATATATACACTACAGATATAGAATATGGATGGAAGATAACAGTAGGTCAGTCTATATGTATAAATATGCTAATGTAAAGTGCAGAGTGATGATTGTCCATGGAGATCATCGTTTAGATGTTTTGGTGAGGTGTGCTGAACCAGGTCCATATACCGGTGCATTCAGTAGCCTGATGACTCGGGGGAAGAAATCTTGGAGGCGGCTGGTTCTGGAATGATGATATATTGAGAATATTTTTAATAACAATAATGAACTGAAATATTTAAGTATATATCTATATCTATCTATCTATCTATCTATCTATCTATCTATATATATATATATATATATATATATATATATATATATATATATATATATACCAGACCAATTTTATGTACATGATTTCTTCATCTTATCATAAAAAAAAATATTATTATGTATTATATTCTTATTTCTAGACATTTCTGAAGATCCATCTTCAAATCAGCAATATTATTTTTGGGCTCATATAGACAAATAAATACCGAACGGCTCTGAATAAACATAAACATATACACACCAGCACCACACACAGTAACACACCACCACCACATCAGTGTCACTGCATAATACCTGCTCTGTGGTGGTCCTATGGGGGTCCTGACCATTGAAGAACAGGATAATACAGTATACAGAGAAACAGATGGACTTCAGTCTGTACCTGTAGAACAACAGAGTGCTCCTATATGGTCAGTGGAGCTGATAACGTGGACAGTGAGAGGAGATACGAGGAGGAGGTTTTAATGTTATGGCTGGATGGTGTTTATAAATGATGCTGCCTAGCAGAGCCTATTGACTGTGCAGTTATATGTGGGGCTGGTGCGTCTTAATGATCATATGACCAAATGAATCAAAGTCATGAAGTTATTGACCTGTCTGTTTTCCGATGCCGTGGTTACATAATCCCGCTGGTACAAATGATTGATGTTTTGTACCAGTGCAGCACTACCTGTGTAATCCACCTGGAGGCAGGTAAATAAATAGGTAGAGTCCATATGAGAAGACAAACTGTCCCACAAGCTCCACACTTCAGTAGTAGCCCAGAAACATTTTACAGCCTTGGTATAATTACAGTTCCCATTAAACATGGTCTCCATTAGTTTGTGCCCTTTGGTTGAAGATGCACGAAGGTAACCGAGCGCCGAGTGTTTCAGAGGCGCTATGCTGGCCGGTGCTTTATTTGCACTGGTCAGTGTAGGAAAAGCAAAACGACTGCAGCCCTCAGTGTGAAACTGAGCAGTGGGCATGTACCCGTCAGAGAGGAGAAGAGAGAGAGCGAGATCACAGCCGTCTGTGTCAAATGCAAGAGGAATTATTGAACACAGCGCATCTCTGAGCAGTATCGGTCTGGCCGCGTTTAGTTTGGGGCGCTGCGGGCCGCGGCTCCTCAAATGCAACGTGACAGGCCAGAGAAAGTGGAGCCGTACGGGCCTTTTCCTGTTTCTGCGTCTTCCTCTCACCCGGAGCACAACAGTACCTCTCTGAGCTGCTGGAGTGAGTTAGCCGGTTCCGGTGCTCTCCGCGACTCTTCAGAGCTTCTCCTGCAGTGTGTCAACATCAGCCTTCCTGGAGATGGAAGAGGAAGGGAAACAAACCAAAACGGAAAACTGCTCATGGCTGTTGGAGGCACAGTTACTTCAAACAGAGTGTTTAGTTAGGGAACAAAGACGTCTTGGCTGCATTGATACGGTGGCTGCAAGTCCTTCTCTGGATTCATGGAACAAAAGCTGCACGCTGTGGTCAGGCTTTAGAACTGTGTGCTGTTAACTAACTGGATGGTCCCTTTCCATTTGAGTCTGAGTCTGAGTTTTAGGAGCAACTAACACACAACCATTACATGCATGCTGCATGCAGTTACACATTTCTACCAGAGAGGTCTCCAAATCCCCAAATCCTACATAGTGTAGCTTTAAAGCCAAAGGTGTCGGATTTTAGGAACGTTTTTCCATGTTCTTCCATCTCTACACTTTAACGTCACACGGACTGGCTGAAAAAGGAGCCGTTCCCCGGAGCTGCACTGACCAGTGGGGAAACCATATGGCACGCACTGCTGTCTAGCAAAGCGTATGATCATTCTCCTCATGTTTCTGTCTGTCCGTGCAGGGAAGGCACACTGAAGGCGGGTGACCGGCTCCTCAGTGTAGACGGCGTGCCCTTACACAGCGCCAGCCATAGTGACGCCCTTACCGTGCTGGCGCAGTGTGGACAAGAGGCCCTCTTCCAGATCGAATATGATGTCTCCATTATGGGTAAGCTGAGACTTTATCATTACCTACTGGTCTTACTGGATTTAGCTGTTCTTGCCTGGACAAATGCCTTAGCTGTTTAATGACTAGCCAATTCTTGAATGCTCCACTCAGACCTGCTTTTGAGACACGAAATAAACAGAACCGTTTAACGGTTTGCCCTGAATGTAGCATGTGAGTGCGTTTTTTTTTTTTCATCTTAGGGGAGATATGGAAAACTGGGAAATGCTGCGATACGCAGGGCAGCATTTTTGTTGTCTAGGCCCTGTCCTGAACAAGTTGGTCTCACAGGAGGCTGTAATGTTAAAATGCAGTTTGTCAGCTTTAGATTGACCATCTGTAGTGTTGATTCGCTGTGGCATTCCGGGAACCTTTTGCAACATCACAACACTTATTTTCGGAGTTGCCTTCATTTATGGCTGAGATCTTGTGTTGACGATGGGAGAGTTAAACCACCTCTGTGGGGGTCAGTTCACGTGTCACGTGCCTGAGCCCCTCACTTTCATAATCTGAGCCCAGTCTGAGTAACATTAACATCCTGGAATATGCCTATCAGAGAGAAAACCTTTATTACCACATAATGTTGCTAAGCCTTGACCAACTCTAGCGTCCCCTGATCAT
This sequence comes from Prochilodus magdalenae, assembly GCA_024036415.1. Classification (NCBI taxonomy): domain Eukaryota; kingdom Metazoa; phylum Chordata; class Actinopteri; order Characiformes; family Prochilodontidae; genus Prochilodus; species Prochilodus magdalenae. The sequence goes on from JAMWET010007726.1 coordinate 145,560, forward strand.
AACAATGCCTCCAGTTGGCACTATGCATGATGGGTACACCATGAATGAGAAGCTACTTAGAGTAAAAAGGATAGTTGCCAGCTGAAACATACCAACCACTGCAGTATCCAGAGCGACTGACAAGTTCAATCATATTACAGGTAGGCCAATGTAGTGTTAGGAGTCTTGCCCAAGGACTCTTATTGGTGTAGCACATGGAACAGAAGCTTTCCGGTGGGGAATGGTGTTATCCACTGTGCCACACCAACCAGTTTCTCGTTCCATCTGTGGAACAAGTCTCCAGAGCAGATGTTAATGATTGGCTAAAGGGAGGGACTGCATGTGGGCGTGGCCAAAAAACATAGTGTGAAGGAAGTAGCTGAATCTGCAGGTGTATGGAAGCAGCGTACGGTCATACAGGTCTACCAGCAGTGGCTAAAATCCCAGTCTACAGGGAATTCTCTTTGGAATTGTACCAGGAAAGGCATCCACCAAATCTGGCCCAACTGTGCCTGCATCCGGAAACTTGTCCAGTCCATGCCAAATCATGTCAACGCACACAGTGGGCACTGGTTTAGCAAACTGATCAGTGTTTATGTATTCGTCCATTTATCTTTATGTCTGTGGACTCAACTGTCAACTCCATACTTCTCAAAATCCAGTCTCTCCAATCTATCCCAATGTCAAATCCAGGAAGTTACAGCTGTCCCCACCCAACAACAGGTTCCCCCAAAGGACTTAACGAGATGCTAATCCACTTGCATAAGAGGAACAACCTGCTAACAGTCACCCAGTAGACCCTCCTCAGTAGACAACTCATTGCCTTCAACCTGGTGACCACATACGAAACGTGACATGCTTATTTAAGGCTGTGTTATTTTGTCTGAGTACTTTTGGTGCCCTACAACGAAGGGAGCATCTACAAAAAGGGGCCACATTACATGGTTCACTTACTAAAGCCTGAAATAAACCTGGATTAAAGCTGACAGTGTGGTATCTAACCTCATCATAATTCATATGCTCAAACGCTTCGCAGCTGAGTTCTGACTAATTCAGTTTGCAGGCCAAAATAAAATGAAAGCTTGCAAGATTCCCAGGCCAGTCTTTGATTGCGTTGGCAGAGGGCACAGACAGATTGTGCTTTGGCATCACAGCACACGTCTTGCCCTGATGTACGAGGCCCTGATTCTGATAGAATGATGATGAGCCAATGAACACAGGGACTCGTAACTCAGACACACCATATGCTCCCCTGTCTGAGGTGAAGTGGCTGAAGCTACCTTAACTGTGGCATCATATGGAAGTCTGTGTATTGTGAATATAATAATAAGTAAGCTCAAATTATAATAGGTGAGGCTCAAAGCGTTAAGGAGAGTGCGGAGCTGGGAGTTATGTATTCAAGTGCTGATGTTGTTAGCATGCATACAGAATGTAATTTATGCAGCCAGCCAATCAGCAGTCTAGACTTCGGAATAAGTGTGCTTGTTATCTCGCGCATGCTAAAACAATGACTGCTTAAATATTCAAGTTTACTACTGAACAACCCAGTCCTCCCATACTCTGCAGCAGAGCTGTTCCGAGTCTAAATCCGAGTCTAGAGTCTCCGGAGTCCCAGTCCCAGTCATGGTCTAGAGTCTTTAGAATTTGAGCTTAGTCTAGTTATTACACTGAGGACATTATATTTTGGCAGGTAAAATGGTTTTATGTATTTTGGAATTCTCATTCTGAGATTATTTATCTTATTCCCAGATGTTATTTACTGTCACGCCTCCGCGTCTCCCCGGCTTCCCCGCTCTTCGGGACTCCACTTCCCAGAGGGCCACGCTCGATGACGTCATGTCTATGCGCCCCCGTTCGGACTCCGTGATTCGCTCTAGATCGCCCGAGTTTTAACTCCTGCGGTGTCCTATAGACTCTTTTCACACTTCCGCATTCTTTTATCCGGAAACACGCGCGGATGGGTAACGCTAGTTCCGCTAAACAGTAAACAGTGATGGCAGAGTCCAGGAACAAGAGATTTTGCAGTGTACCAAGGTGTTCGAACTCAAAACAAAAGCAGCCGTATCTCAGTTTCCATGGCTTTCCGGCTGACGGCGAGCAAAAGAAAAAACGGGTGCGTGCGATAAGGAGAGATGAAGGGGTAAACTTTGCGATTCGGCGCGGGAGTACCTTTGTGTGCAGCCGGCACTTCACTGCTGCGGACTACATAGAGGGAAGCTCGCGGCTGAAACCGGGTGCTGTTCCCGCTCGGTTTCAGTGGAACAATTTTCACGTCCCCCCTCATAAGCTGTCAGCGTTTGAAAGAGCGAGCTCTCGCCGGGGAGTAGACGGGAGTAGAAGCCAACCGGCAGACCATGTATAACCTCAAGTTTGTGTGGCTCCTCGTTCTTCCTCATCGATCGGTAGCATCTAGCTCTGACTATCACCTTGTTGTCGACTATACTGGACACTGAATAAACAATAACACTTAGCCTATCATTCCCGTGACGAGGATTAGCTTGTTGTGCTAGCGTGTTAGCAGGCATAGATGTAAACAAAGCTTACGTTAGCTGACGTTACTTGGTTTGCTAGCTAACCTAATCGGGAGCTGCGAATAAGGAGCTAACTTCAGCCTCGTAGATCACGTTAACTAAAGCAGTCAGTATCATTCATAATATTTACTATTTGCTTAAACTAGACATATTTAACATTAAACGCTAGTATATGATGCATATACATTAAATGCTAGTTAGCTAGCTAGCACAGATGTAAACAAAGCTAACGTTAGCTGGCGTTTCCTTCCTAACCCTGATAGCTGTGAAGGAACTCTTCAACAAAGAATTTGTAGCCTTTGTTCATCTTAGAGTCCTTCGTTGAGGAATATTTTCCAACGATCCTGGAAACATCCTCAAATTTCAGTCTCCACAGCGATGAAGTGAAATATTTCATGGTCAGCCGGGAGTACAGGAACTTGTACTACCCAGCGTTGACGTATTTCCGCTTTTTTGTGAAAAGGGCCTATTACTGTCTGTATTTAAGGCTGGGTTTCACCCGGGTTCCCTGCGAAGCTTTGCCAAACATAGTTTAGCCATCCTGAGCGGTCTTTCCTCGTATGGTCTTACTCTGGTTTCCGACTCCCTTCGTTCCTCCACTACTCTTTTGCCTTATCCCTTTTCGTGCAGAGCTCGTGCTCTGACTCTACGGTTTGAATCTCTGCTTTCTCACTTCGGTCTTCCCCTGTAAACTTGTTCGCCCTCGCTGCCTGTACTACCTGGTTCTGACCTCCGCCTGTCCCTGACTCTAATTTAGCTTCTCCCATCGTTTCGCTGTGTACTGGTGCTCGCTGAGATTGCCTGGTTTTTAATAAACCATTCCTGGTTTTTAGTTCTGCACACGCCGGTCTCGAAGTCTTTTGTCTAACATTTACTTGCTCACATCTGGGAACCAATATTTGTTTACGACATAATTACAGAATTGCCTACTAAAATATTTTTGCTCATTTTAAAACATTTGACACCTTGACTGCAAAATCTGCCAGTACAGTATAAAATAATCTAAAAATAATCTAACCAAACAATAACAAACAGAACTAATTTTAAAATGGTCACAAAAAAAAAAAAGACAACAGTCAAAAAAATTTAATTTTAAGAAATATCAACTAGATATAAGATCATTTTGCCTTTCAAGATATCACCCATTGCTGTGTTGATGCAGGCACTGCACTTTACAAACATAGCCTGTAAAATGTGATATCATGGCGGGTAAATTATCTTAGGTCTGGTTAATATGTATTATTTTTCTCACTTTAAGATCATAAGCTTATTGTCATGTCCTGACTTGTATTGCCCCTGTTTGTCTCAGTTTCCTGTTTGTCTGTTTCTATTGTCTCTTCCACGTGCCTTTTTTGTTGTCCTGTTTCATGTGCTTCTGTTTGTTTTGGTCGTTGCTCCTCCTGTCTCCACCCACTTGTCAGGCCCCTCACCTGTCCTTAGTTTGTAGCTCCGTCCCTTCCCAGGTGTTCCTCGTTTGTCCTTGTTCATTGTTGATTCATACTCTCATTTTTTTTTCTCCAGGTTTTTTCTAGTGTTTTGTTTCTTGTTGTTTTTTTGGGGTTTTTTTTTTTTGTGGGGGGGTCCTGTTTTAAACAAATTTTTTAAAATAAGCAAAAAGAAGCCAATTTAAGCCAAAATAAGCCAATGTAGAGAGATAATTAGTCTTACTAAAATGATTTAAAAGCAGGTATTTGTACAAAAATTAAATTTAGAAGAATTAAAACAAAGAATTTTAAAATGAGCTTTAACAATCTAAAAATGAGAATTTTAAGACATATCAACTACACATAGGATCCTTTACTTGCCAGGAGTTCATTGTTTTACAGTGTAGTCCTGAGACTTGATTGAAACTGACCCCTCTGCTGTGTTATTTATTTACAGATACAGTAACAAACGCCTCTGGACCATTACTGGTTGAGATAGCCAAGTCTCCTGGAGCAAGCCTGGGCATCACGCTGACCTCTGCCACCCACAGGAACAAGCAGGTCATTGTCATCGACAAGATCAAGGCTGCCAGCGTGGTGGACAGGTGACAACCCCGGTTTCTCTTTATCTGGTCCTGGACCTCTATGTGTGTAGCTACAAAGCCTTTAAGTCTACATACAGTCTAAAAGGAGCATTCCAGCCATTTAATACCTCGCCCTCAGGGATTTGACCAAATTCACAATTTTAATTATTTTTGGTTGGGGTGCTGGTGTGGTTGGTGAGCGTTTTTTGGAGAAGCTGACTTTGCGTAAATTGAGTAGCCACTCCGATCTGTTGTAATTTCTTTTTATGGTGTTAATTGAAGAGAAGAGACCACTCTGGAGATGATGTTAGTTTTTGGAGCTCTGGCTCCATAATGCAGTCTAGGGCAGTCCAGGGATACAAAGTTGTCCATTGTTGTTCAATTAGAGCCTGTGTGCCTGATTCATAAATCAATCAGAGCCTGGGCGCCTGATTCATAAACCAATCAGAGCCTGGGCACCTGATTCATAAACCAATCAGAGCCTGTGTTCCTGTTTCGTAACCAATCAGAGCCTGTGTTCCTCATTCGCAAACCAATCAGAGCCTGTGTTCAAGATTCGTAAACCAATCAGAGCCTGTGTTCATGATTCGTAAACCAATCAGAGCCTGTGTTCAAGATTCGTAAACCAATCAGAGCCTGTGTTCATGATTCGTAAACCAATCAGAGCCTGTGTTCATGATTCGTAAACCAATCAGAGCCTGTGTTCATGATTCGTAAACCAATCAGAGCCTGTGTTCATGATTCGTAAACCAATCAGAGCCTGTGTTCATGATTCGTAAACCAATCAGAGCCTGTGTTCCTGATTCACAAACCAATCAGAGCCTGTGTTCATGATTCGTAAACCAATCAGAGCCTGTGTTCATGACCCATAGACCAATCAGTGTTTGTGTTCCTGATGATCAGAGGCTGTGTTCATGATTCGTAAACCAATCAGAGCCTGTGTTCATGACCCATAGACCAATCAGTGTTTGTGTTCCTGATGATCAGAGGCTGTGTTCCTGACTTGTCGACCAAAGGAAGATTATAAAATGTATGCTGTGTTCCAGTAAGCTCCTCCTCCCAGAGATCAAAGGATCGAACGAATTAAGATAACTTATATACAACAGATCTCAGTGGTTTATGACGATATTTCTCATCCTGTGCAAATTGCTCGTAATTGTACAGACCCTCTGTAGTAATACTACATTACTCCACCTCCCCCTGTAACACTAATCTCGTCCGAATAGGGCTTTAGTCAGCCACAGGCTTCATCTTCGGATCAGCAAGGTGTTCCTTTACGTCATGTATGTGCCCAGGCTGTAAATACGAGAGTCGCTCTTGGCTGGATGTTTTTGGGGATATAAACCGCGCTGTGAATGCCACTACTAAGGTTCTGCATAATCGCCTTCACCACACTGACTGAATCCTCTTCATGTGTTTTCGCAGGTCAGGAGCCTTGCATGTAGGCGATCACATCCTCTCCATAGATGGCACTAGTACAGAACACTGCTCTGTGCTGGAGGCCACTCAGCTGTTAGCCAGCACCGCAGATGTGGCCAAGCTAGAGATCCTGCCCGCCCATCACACACGGCTGCCCAGCAAAGCCCAGGACACTGGTGAGTGAGCTTCAGCCAGGTTTACTGTGTGGGAATACTGGGGGGTGGGGGGGTGGGGGGGGGGCATTGTTTGATCATTAGTGAACCTCGACACACAAGTGGGATGCTTCCAGTGGGTTTCAGGCTCAATGTCTCAGTACACAAAGACAGCTCCATGAATGATGAACCCTCTCGGGACGATGCTGTTCACCCTTCACACCTCCAGAGTTCAGTCGGTTTAGCTGCTTCTCACCATCCAACTAAACCCAAACACAGTCAGTGGTGTTGAGGTCTGGACTCTGGGTTGGTCAGACCATTGTATTGAGGACACCTGCCAGCGTCTTTGTTGGATGTGTGTGTCTCCTTTTCTCAGTGAGGAGCTTCTTGAACACATCCTTTCTGACCCCCATAGTGTTGAGGTGTCTTCTCACAGTGGGGGGATGGACAGAGACACCTGTGGACGTTCTCAGGTCTGAAGCAGCTTGATGTTCTCCTCTCTCTCTGAGATGAAAGCTTCAGGTGCTGTTTTTCTAATAGGGGGCAGTGTTGTTGGATCTACCAGGTGTTCCAGGTGGCTGTTAGGAGTCCCATCTTTTTAAACATTTATTGGAGTGTATTGGATTATCTTTTATATATCTGATCTCGGACGGATATGCTGCTGCTGATGAACCTCGTGTGTGTGCTGTTCAATAGATTTCTTATCTGACAGATACATGCTGGAATATGCTGTGCGGTGAGTTAGGGATTTGTGGATCGCGATCGTGTTCTGGATTGATGACGGGTGTAAAATAGGCCACGAATGCTCTCTTACTAATTACCATGTCATGAATTTTATATCCCGGTCTCACTGGAGAACACTGGCAGGGTCCAAACGAGGATGTTGAGAGAACGGACTCATAGAGCATGCAAACACACACAAACTCCCATCTACGGAGCTAGCCCGCTCTGTCATCTCATCTGCTGTCATCTCCTTTAATTAGCCTCTCTCTTTCTGCTTAATACCGCCCCTGGAGCTTCGGCCCGCAGGCCGGATTTAATCAGGAAGACCCACTCACCCCCAGGCGGGGGGTGGGGGGGCTGCTGTGCCCCATTTACATGCTGATACGTTTGACGAACAGATGTTTAATGGTGGCACACCAGAGCGGTTTAAGTGTCTCCATTGATTTCAGCGTATTAGCAGCCTACGTGGGGTCTCGCTGAAGTGTGTTGCCCTACGCCCGAATCCGTCCTTAAGCACGTTGTTAGTCGCCAAAACTTCCTTTATGATTCAGCAACTTTGTAAATGTTCCGTCTCTAAAATACGTCTTTAGAATATGCTTTCAGGGCAAGTTCCCCTCCGTTCTGGTGCCGCGTCGCGGCTACAAGAAAGCAAAGAACATAAAAGCCCGTGGTGCTGGCGCTTCCTTTGACTTTGATGTTCCTCATATACTTTCTAGCCTCGGAGAACCATCTCTATCCTCCTCAACCTTAGATGCCCCACACATTCATCCCACACAAGTCCAGTGATTCTCATCCCTCTCGAGAGAGCCCCCTGTATGCCTGCCGTGCCTCGTGGCTGCTTCCATGTCTTTAATTCAGCTTTGTTAGCGTAGCTGACTCACCATTGGAGAGTACCTCCTCGTGTGTGTCGTGAATCGCTAAAGGCTGATTTGTATTCCTGCAAAGATCCACGTACATGTATCTGGGGGTATGTGGATAAGAGTGGCTCACAGACACTGCAACTTTGCATCAGAGCTGTACATCTGTAAATGCTGATTGGCCCTCTAGACGCACTGGGGGAGGACAAAACCCCAAACCTCACCCTTAACCCAAACTGGAACTAGCGCAAACTCAGTACAGAGGAGGTTAAGCCCTGGCTGCTATTACAAGGCTTTACAGTACTCTGTAAAGGTCAGGGGTCAAAGTTCATTTTATCTTTTTCTTTAGTGTTTATAGTTTGCAAGTAAATGGTCTGCAAAGTTATATCATTTCTTGGAAGTTGGAATTCCAGCTCTTTTCTCTGTTTCAAGATGACATCATCTCGTAACACAGTCCTTATTGCCCGCCTACTGGCAAGCTTGGCATGCTCTCACAACACAGAGAGCTAAAACAGTACAACATCCTCTTTAGTCTACCAACGTTTCTACCTGACTTGCAAGGCCAACGCCATTGTAAGAATAGAGAGGGTGAGCTGACCAATCAGAGCACAGTGGGCTCATCAGGAGTTGGGGCTTAAAGACACAGGAGCTCTAACAGAGCGTTCCAGACAGAGGGTGAATACCAATGTACAGTACGAGGGAAAACATAGTGTTTTGGGAAAACTGGAGCATGTAAATCTGTTTAGTGGATCTCAAAAATACAACACTGAAGATGAAGATATTGGGCTCACTTTACTATCCAGTTAAAATTTCAGGAGTTCTTTCTAAGAAGATTAATTGTAAAACGATTTACTCGTATTCATTTATACCCATAGTTTTGAAAAAACCTGTGCAGCTGTCAAAAGGCTGTTGCTGACAAAACAGCAAAAAGAACATGTGTAAGTAAAACCGGGATAAAATGCTCTTCCGAGGGGAATTTGTCATTTTGCCATCTACCTATTCCCAGTCTGGGAGACGCACAGCATTGCCAGCAGTACAGCACCGCCTGGGGCAGCGAGCTAAGTGCCTTGTCAAAAGGGGTTAAGTGCCTTGCCCAGGGCACAACCAAGGAACAGCCACCCACCATTTCATTACTGGTGTGAACTAGCCATTTCTCACTTCATAAATACCATTCAGGGGAATCCCCAGCTCCATCTATGGGCCATTCGAACCCAAAACTACTGAACTGTTCAGACTGATTTACTGAGCAAACTTCTCCATCTGTACACGACCACTGAAACAACTTTACTCAGCTAGCAGGCTAGTGAACATGCACCGCTAAAGGCACTGCACCACAGTTCAGCACCAAGCTTATCGCCAACATGCATGGCTAGCTGATTAGCACACTGAGGCCAACATACAATGACCTGCTCCGTACTTTCCCTTTCTGCCACGGGTGGTCTCTAGTGTAACATGGGTGTGATACACATCTGGGTGGTGACACTGTTAGGTGGCTTGCTCCGGCATCTCTGGGAGCAAGTAGGTGATTCCACAAACCTTCTGCTTGCTGGCTTACCTATCTTACCACTAGGCTACCAGCCACCAGCAGGAGCTCCCAGGTTGGTGTAGCTCAGCGGATAACACCACTACCCACCAAGTAGCCACCAAGAGTCCTTGGGCAAGACTCCTAACACTACACCCACCTGTAATGTGGTTAACCTTGTAAGTCGCTCTGGATAAGAGCGTCAGCTAAAATGCCAGAAATGTAAATGATCTCAGACCCACACCTTGCTAAATCATGGTCATGCATTATGTTGGTTGGTGTAGCTCAGCGGGTAACACCACTACCCAGAGTGCCACCTCCACATGTGGGAGACTGGGGTTCGAATCCAGGTCCTGGGTGGCTATGCTGTGCTACACCAATAAGAGTCCTTGGGCAAGCTCCTAACACTACACTGGCCCACCTGTAATGTGGTTAACCTTGTAAGTCTCTGGATAAGAGCGTCAGCTAAGTGCCATAAATGTAAGTAAGGGTGGGTGTTCTTGGGTGCTTTCGGAACATTGTTGGATATTTGATGGCATACCAATGGATGATAACAGCCTACCGTTGCTGTTAACTTCGATGTGACCGATTACAAGCCTGCACCATCCCCCACTCCACCTTCTTAGGCCAGACACATAGGCAAAGATGCTCTGGATACATCCCGACAGTTCGCTGCTTCTTCCAGGATCTGATTCACTCTGCTAATTTCTTCACAGAGCTGTATGTGGGTCAGCTCCCGCCGAGCAGGAGACGACAAGCGCACGGAGCTGCGAGGTTGCAGGAACGGAACCACTGCACTCGTGCGTTTGCGCCACGGACTCCAGGAAGACTTTAATGAAGAATTGACGCCCAGGAGCGAGGCAGGCTTTGATGTTGCAGGCAAACACGACCTAAAAAACAACAGTGTGAAAAAGAAAAAGAGTGGTTTGATATATTGGCCCTCAACTTATGAAAGTTTGATCACATTTTCTTTGTCACGCCTCTCAGTCGCCGGGCGGCGCGAGCAAACGTGTCATCTGCAATTGTGCGTGGCGTTTGAGGCCTCGAGAGTCGAATGCGATGCATAATGGATAGCGTTTTTTATAAAGGTGTTCCTGACGGTGCCAGAGTCCTCATGGAGCTGCTCCAAGCTCACGGAAACCTTCAAAGGGAGGCTTTTGGGTTAGGAACCGGCTCACGTTCCTATACTACGAGGTAGCCCAAGAATTAGCGGCTGTGCTTGGCAAGAATGCAGCATGCTAAAGTACAGTCCTCCTTGGCCAGCGCTTGCCAGGGTTTTCCAGAAACGTTAGTCAGCGATTAGAACCCAAGCGCTCCTCACGTCTTCGTTCGGACCCACGTGTTCTCCATCTTTGACGTGGTCCCTTTTAAAGCCAATATTGTAATCTCCTTACTGCGTTTAAGCTCCAGCAAGGCGCATGCTCGTCTTTACGGTCATCATTTCGCCTCTGCTCCACTCCCACGTCGAAACTGAGTTGTGTTTCTTTGAGAAAAGAAGAAGGAGATGAGCTTAGCATAAGCTGTGTGGAGCAGGGATTTACCCCTCCTGGATTTGCCCATCAAAACATTACGAGGTGCCTCCTTGGCAAGCGCTCGTCTAGATGCAGCTGCTTAACCTGGTGGCTGAGAATCTGTCTCGAGGTGGCGTTTTGGTTTTACTTCCCCAGCTTTTTTATGCCGCCTGAGTGACGGGAAGCGCTACATGGATGCTGATTTATTTTGTCTTTACCACTGAACGCAGGAGGCACAGGCAGAGATTAGAGTGGGCCTATACCGGGAGTGTACGGATCTCATTAAATAGCTTAATGTGCGCACACGAGCACGAGCCTCAGACTGGTTTAAAGCTTCTTACGTTTTTGCAGGCGCTAAGGTAGAAGCTAGGAAAGTTAGCAAGCGCCTGTCGTGCCTTTCTGAAGTTGTCACACGGTGATGATCACATGCATCCTTAATGAGCTGTCCCATCCCAAGAAGCTTCAAAGCATGGTCTGATGTCAGATCCCCTCGTTTGGCATGGACCAGCAGGAAAATGCTTTCGCACTAGCAGCCAATGGAGCCAAAGGGTTCACTTCACGGGAGTGTGGGTGCTGAGGGTGGTGATATCAGGACTGCAACTTTTAAACATGACATTAATAATAATAATAATAATAATAATAATAATAATAATAACAAAACAACAGCACTAATAATAATAATAATTATTAGTATTATTAATATAATTAATATTATTATTAACAACAATTATTATTATTATTATTATTATTATTATTATTAGTAGTAGTAGTATTATAATAATTATTATTATTAACAACAACAACAACAACAACAATAATAATAATAATAATTATTATAATTATTAATACTATAATTAATATTATTATTATTATTAACAACAGCAATCATAATAACGATTATTAGTATTATTAATATAATTAATAATAATTATTAGTATTATTAATATAATTAATAATGATTATTAGTATTATTAATATAATTAATATTATTATTGTTATTAACAACAATAATAATTATTAGTAGTATTATTAATATAATTAATAATAATAATAATAATAATAATAATAATAATTATTATTATTATTTTTATTTTATTTTATTTTTTTTACTTTTTTATTGTTATTACAAATCTTTAAAAAAAATAAATAACTGGACCATTGCTTGAGTTATGTTCACTTGTTTAATCCAGCCATATCCAGTATGACTTTAGAAATCGGCTGTCATGCCCAGACAAAGCCTACAAAGTATACGCTCAGTCTAGCTGACATGACACAGCACCTACGCTGTACTGCGATCTCTACAGGGAATTTTAAATCAATAAATCAGTCAATATTTCTTTACAACTAACGTTCTCAAAGGTCTCAAAGCAGCTTCTCAGAAAAGCAGTTTAACCGAGTCCATGTACAGGAGGAGGAAAGAGAATCCAGGTCCAAGCCCCCCGTGAGCAAGCCAGAGGCAACAGTGGTAAGGCAAAACTCACTCGGGTAAGTTAGAAACCTCGAGAGGAACCAGGCTCAAGGGGGGAACCCATCCTCCTCAGGCTGATCCCAGATGAGGAGAGAGAGACAGAGCTAACAGGAGAAGCAGCTTAGAACCTCTATTAGATCCGTCTGAGTAGTCCAGGGGGAGTAATCACAAAGACGGAGCCGACCCATAGGTTCTCTGTTTAAGTGAGAGGTAGAATTAGTGATCAGTGCCAGAAGCTGGCCATTGTTAGTCCTGAGCAGAAACACTGTCTATATTTGAAATGGCAAACTATATACAGCTAACATACTAAATTCGCCTTAAAGTAGTATGTAGCATATGTCTAAATTTTTAATCTGTAGAGCACTGAAGATACCCCAATGGTCTTCTACTCCAGTCAGAGTTTCTAGTATACAGGGGGAGCTATCTTCATGGTGTACTGCATCCCATCATGCACTGTGGCCTCACCAGCTCTCAGCCTGCTTCAGCCAGAGAAAATGGCGGCAGGTAACACTGGGGAGCTAAACACAGCCCACTCCGAGTATAAATGTGGGTGTAGTGATTGTAGTGGGGTGTGTGTTCATCAGAATGAGCCTCAGAAAGTTAAATATACAGGTCGGAAGATTAGTAAAAGATGAACTCGCTTTAGAGGATCAGTTTTAGAGTGAAATAGCCGAGGGTAGCTAACAGCTAGGCTAACCGTACTTCAGGTGAACTGAGCAGCGTTAGCAGCAGCTAGCTCTAAACAGTGGATACAGTAATAACAGCTCTGAGGTAAATGTGGGTGTAGTGATTGTAGAGGGGGGTGTTTTTATCAGAATGAGCCTCAGAAAGTCAAATATACAGGTCTGAAGATTAATAAAAGATGAACTCACTTTAGAGGATCAGTTTTAGAGTGAAATAGCCGAGGGGAGCTAGCAGCTAGGCTAACCAGTATCTCAGGTGAACTGAGCAGCGTTAGCAGCAGCTAGCTGTAAACAGTGGATACAGTAATAACAGCTCTGAGGTAAATGTGAGGTAACTGGTCATGTGATTGTATTAGTTTACTACACTGTAGGTCAGAACTTGTTACTGTGCTGTATACCACACACAGGGGGTGTATACAGTGTGCGGTACATACTGTAGTCTGCAGTGTGCAGTATAGTAGTGTGTCATTTCGAATACAGCCTGTGTCTGGATCTTAATAGGTGGCACAGTGACTCAGTGTCATGTCACAGAAGGGCCTGGGTTTGATTCCTAGCTGGGGCGTCTGGGTCCTTTCTGTGTGGGGTTTGAATGTTCACCCTGTGTCTGTGTTGGTTTCCTACCACAGTCCTAGGACATGCAGTTTGGTGAACTAGAGACCCTAACTTGCCCTCTAGCTGTGATCGTCCATGTCTGTATGTCTGCCCTGTAATGCACTAGCTGTCTGTCTAGGGTATCTCCTGCCTTCTGTCCAATGAGTGCTGGGAAAGTCTCCAGCATGCCCCGCAGCCCAGAAGGATAAGCGGCTCAAAGATGAATAACTGAAAGAAGGACTCAATCTCAAATAACACCCTGCTTCCTTTATATTCCATCACATAATTAATATGGGGTAACTCCACCCAAAATGGTGCATCATATATATGTCTAATAAAAAACCTTTTCGGAATTCGGCCATAAGTGCAAAATACCATACTGAACACACGATGCACTGTTTTGGAAGATTGGACTCACAGTGCCCTGTTTAGGAAGGAGGGGTTGGCTTGAGATGCAGTCACTGGCAAGCCGTGATGCAACAGCTTTGCTAACTTTGCCACACTATCCACTAAAACCGAAAACCCAGTGAAAAGTTAAAAATTTAAGTTAGAAATCATATTCTGGAGGAGCAATGGTCGTGATGGTGGTTTTGGTGGATGTAGCTTTTAAGATATCAGGTCATAAGACTGCTTAAACTTAGACCACATTTTCTGTCATGTCATATATCGTTGCTGTCCAATGAAACAGGTATCTCCATTTTTGTTGATTTTTACTTTTATTCATCATTCAATCACATTAGCTGCGGTTTACACTGTGTGGAAATTTTATGAACAGCGTACCAACAGAAATGGCCCAAAACAGCTTGGATAGACGTCTGGTTCCATTGACGTCCATTCAAATTAAATGAGGTTTTTGGCCTCTCCTGTGAAGTTGCCATTTTGGAGATACCTGTTTTTCTTTGGACATCGACGATATGCAATCATCCAATCGTCAGACTGCTCAGTCAGAGCTTGTTTGGGCAGGTCATGAGTCCACTCCCCCTAAAGAGACCATAATGTTAGACTTGTTCATTTATTTACTGAGGAAAATGATTCAGTACCACAGATCTGTGAGTGCCAAAGGTATGGGAGCCTTTAGGATTAGCAGATCATTAATGGGTCAGGTGTTTTCAGTCAATGTGATGATCATCATCAGGTGTGTGCGGGTGCCTTGTTGGATTTAAAGAGTCTATAAAAGTCTTACTGATCTTCATATCATGTGTTTGTGGAAGTGTATGATGGGCGAACAAGATCCCTGAAGACCTCAGAAGAAGAGCTGTTGATGCTTATCAGGCTGTAGGTTACCAAACCATCTCAAAAGACCCTGGACTCCACCATCCACACTCAGATAGATGTGTACAAATGAAGGCAATTCAAGACCACCGTTACTCTCCCCAGGAGTGGTCCACCAAGAAAGATCACACCAAGAGCAAGGCGTGTAATGGTCTGCACCCAGAGTACCTTCTGAGCAAAGGCCTCACTTTCATCGGATGGGATGGGGAGGGAGAAACGGCCGAGTCCAGGTCTTATTACAGAAACTGTCATGGTAACTTGCTAGCTAGCTGCTAGCTGGGGCCCCTAAAATTGAATGGGAGTCTACGGGAGGAGCGAGGGATGAATGGATGACACATACAGGTGTGTGGATCGGTATGGCGTTGGATTAGAGTTTGAGGATCTGCACTTAATGAGTTCATGCAGTTTGGTGGCTGTAAGTTAAAAAAGACGATACGGTTTGAATGGGGTGAAATGAATGGGACTCTATAAGAGGAAAGAGGGATTGGGGGAAAAAGACAAACAGGGGGGTACAAGTCTGACCATCATGCTCTGCTCTGACATGCGTATGCAAAACTGTCTCTTGGTTAAGCAGAAGTACAGTTAATGGACTTACACCATCAAAGTAAAGCATGGCCCAATTTCTTTACATTAACCCCAGTGGAAAATGTCATCGGTCCGTTTTCAGAGGAACCATCGGTACAGTATATGCTGTTGGCACTGCTGAAATGCATCATGGTCTATTATGCCCATACCAAACATGGGCTAGGTTTTATGTAGGGTACATTATTTGGGAAGAGACTTACAGGAGATGCCACAGCCTGGAGCAATGAGCATAAATACAGACACACACACACACAGTCACTCAATTATTCATCCAGCCTCCAGCAGGCAAGACTTCATTAACCCGTTCCAAATGAGCTTCCTCATTGTTTGGGAAGAGCATTCATTTTCCAGACCAGTGTATTAGAATGGAGATTATCATTCAAATACGACTTGAGCAGGCCTCCGGGACTCCAAATGAAGGATTTGGGCATTGTGTGGATTATTAATGCTTTCCCCGCTATTAATAATCCCCCACAATGCTCGGCTCCTTCATTATTAACAGGCTAAGCCGTAGCGCTGACTTTTGCGGCATGTTTGCCTGACGGTGCTTGTTTGTACACACTGTGAATGCGCTGACCCTCATCAGCGAGGTGATATTCAGTTTTGTTATGCGCATCATTTCCCCCCCCCCACTTTTTTAAATGGGTCATCTCAGCTTGTGGCTGTTTATCTGGAATCTGGAAAAAACACATTATGCAAGAACCCATTGCCAGACATGACATTTAGAAGAGCTCTTGATTGAGACGTGCTGTTGTGGACGTGATAGCGTGATTGAATTTGGTTTTCTTTGTGGTGAATAATAAACACAGGAGACTGTTTCCGGGACGTCTGGGTCTAGATGGTAGGAATCAGCCATCAGGAATCAAACCTGGAGGGCACGTTGGACAGCGTGAGACACGCGCATGATTCCGGATTCTAGCTTGGCTGTACCTGGCTAACCTAACAGCCACGATTGCGGACCATCGGCGAGCAGTGATGACCTCTATGAGTCATCCTGTTAGTGCCAGCCCCATAGGCGGTGCCCTGTACAACGCAGGACTACACACTACGCTGCCCTTAACACTACGTCACTACGTCATCGCCTACGACTGTGCCAGACTGTCATGGAGTGACTCAGAATGGCAGCAGGTCATCTTCAGTGATGGGTCCCACTTTTGTCTTGGTGGAGACGCCAAACGAATCTGTGTGTGGAGGGACCGTGGTCAGCACCAAGATGAACGTCCAGAAAGCCTCGTGTCGCTCCACCTCCATCCCACCATCTGCAGGAACCGTGTGAGGATATTCAAGCTGCATGGGATGGATTATCACAGGACACCATTAGGAACCTCTACAGCTCCATACCGAGACGTCTGGCGTGTTGGGTTAGCAAACACGGCGGCCCCACACCATACTGAGAGACAGACTTCTGTATGTGTAGCTCAATAAATATTGATCATATCAGTCTAAACTTATCATCAGTTATTGATCCTGGTCACCTTTATCTTCCTTCCCAACAGCACTGCTATTCCTTGTGCCTGGAAGGGGTCTCAGGCTGTTGGACCCTACTGGACCCTAGTGGCTGAATAACTGTGGTTTTGATTGCTGCTTGACTTGTGTTGGTAGTGAAATCGTTTGTTTGTGTGTGTCTCCAGTGAAAGTCC
>JAMWET010007726.1:167500-190000 GCA_024036415.1 Prochilodus magdalenae
CCCCCTCATCCGGTTTATAGAGCCTGACAGCTCGGCTGAGAAGTGAGTGACACACACCTTTGGCCATATGTGTAATCACAGGAGCTCAACACTGCTGTTGGAGAACGCTCTCAACTCTCATGGTGCACTGTGGTCTTAGCCCTGTTCAATTATTACTGTTCACTGATCAATATAATCCAGTATGAATCTGCAGCGTGTGTAGTGTTTACAGTCTGACGGTAATAACTGTGAAGGGATTATAATCCAGTATGAATCTGCAGCGTGTGTAGTGTTTACAGTCTGACGGTAATAACTGTGGAGTGATTATAATCCAGTATGAATCTGCAGCGCGTGTAGTGTTTACAGTCTGACGGTAATAACTGTGGAGGGATTATAATCCAGTATGAATCTGCAGCGTGTGTAGTGTTTACAGTCTGACGGCAATAACTGTGGAGGGATTATAATCCGGTATGAATCTGCAGCGTGTGTAGTGTTTACAGTCTGACGGCAATAACTGTGGAGTGATTATAATCCGGTATGAATCTGCAGCGTGTGTAGCGTTTACAGTCTTGACGGTAATAACTGTGGAGGGATTATAATCCAGTATGAATCTGCAGCGTGTGTAGCGTTTACAGCCTGACGGTAATAACTGTGGAGTGATTATAATCCAGTATGAATCTGCAGCGTGTGTAGTGTTTACAGCCCGACAGTAATAACTGTGGAGGGATTATAATCCAGTATGAATCTGCAACGTGTGTAGTGTTTACAGCCCGACAGTAATAACTGTGGAGGGATTATAATCCAGTATGAATCTTATAAAAGAACATTATACGTAACCCAGTATGAATAGCCACACTGTAGTGTTACACAGTATGAGTTTTGGCTACTGATAATACAATACACGACACAACAGTGTTATTGAAAATCATAGACAGGATGGAGAGGTGCTGATGTAGCTCCAACAGTAGGCCTTCATAATCCACCCCCAAACCGAAAAGTGAAAACACACACCCTCGCACACTTGTTTCTCTCACGTATGCACAATGACACGTGCACGCACGCAGTTATTCACTGATGAGCTTATTGCAGTATACATTACACTCAATCTGTCTAGGACCCATCATCCACCCTCAGAATCAGCACTGTGTAGGCTGCGTTCCTCCACCAATTCATCCTCCGCGCCGCAGCCGTCTCATCTCACCTCATCTCATCTCTCCGCTGGCCCCTCGCATCCTGAAGGGTGACTCAAACCCATTTACATTCGGTGATTATACGAAGATGATGCTGAAAGGGGGCTCGACGAGCCGGGGAAACAGAGGGAACGAGCGCGGTCTACGGGCGTCATAGGGAACGATGCACTTATCAGCCGGAATGCGAGTTGATATTACTTCGGAATCTGGGTCAGGGCTCAGCAGGGACGAGGAGCAGGGAGAGTTTCACCCCTTATCATTAAAGTTAAGGTTGGGGGTTTTAATTTAGAAAATATTTAGGGGTCTGGGGGGCTTGCCAGTCATGTTTACACTGTGCGGTGTGCAGACTGAGGCAGCTCGTGAGAGCGCTGGTGCGTTGCTACTTTGAGTCCCATTAGAAATGAATGGGAGAGGTTCTATTACGGCTTGTCGTGGGTTCTGGCTGCTTCCAGTGGCTGGAATCCTTGGAGCATTGATTCCAACTGCAGTCCCGTAGCAGTTAAGTACTGAGACCACAGATGTTTATGAGGATCTACTTAAACCCAGGTATTTATTTGAGATGGTAATAAGCTAAATACACTCATCGTCAGAGAACAGATGCACAAGTAGCTGCACCCAGAGGGAATCAATGGACAGGAATGAAGCTTGGTGGGTAGATTAGACATTGTGAGACATGCGAGAGATTCGAGATTGATGTGAACTGAGCAAGGACGGGCCTTATCGCTATACCTGACTGACCCAACGGCTACAGCTACAGCTACAGCATTCAGTGAGCTGTGATGCCTCTATGGGTCATCCTGTACCATCCTGTGCCAGCACTATTGGCAGACGGCTACACGATGCAGGACTGCATGCACACAGACAGCGTTATGACGACTGTCCTTAACACCACGTCAACGTCACCAAAGACTGCAACCGTGTTGTGCTAGACTGTGATGGTGCTAGACTGTGATGTGCGGGTCATCTTTAGTGACGAGTCCAGCTTTTGTCTTGGTGGAAGCACCGTGGCTATCCGTTGTAGCCATGCACATTAGGAATGATCACTAACCAAACACACTGGAATGGCGAATGTGATTATTTGTATGTATGGGGTGGTCAGTCCATTGTTCTGAGCCCACCAGCAGCTGCAGGTTCTCCACAAGAGGGTGCCATTTACACTGTGTCCTTGTTCAGGTATGAAATCTGTGGAATTGCAGCTTTATTTGTCAGAGTGATAAACGAATAGGGATGGATGATGGAAGTGATGTTGTCCAGTGATATCTGGTCATCATTTGTGTGTTTGCGTTTTGGTTGTGTTGTTTAATTAGCTACTGCCATGTTCACTTTTGCCCTCCTTTTATACCCACAGTGAGATGACGGTCCTGTGAGATGGTGTTTACCGTGCGTGATATCCAGGGGTTGGACAATGAAACTGAAACACCTGTCATTTTAGTGTGGGAGGTCTCATGGCTAAATTGGACCAGCCTGGTGGCCAATCTTCATTAATTGCACATTGCACCAGTAAGAGCAGAGTGTGAAGGTTCAGTTAGCAGGTAAGAGCACAGTTCTGCTCAAAATACTGCAATGCACACAGCATTATGGGGACATACCAGAGTTCAAAAGAGGACAGACTGTTGGTGCACGTCTTGCTGGCGCATCTGTGACCAAGACAGCAAGTCTTTGTGATGTATCAAGAGCCACGGTATCCAGGGTAATGTCAGCATACCACCAAGAAGGACGAACCTCCACCAGCATCACGTAGTGACCTGGCCACTATCCTGCAAGAAGAATGGTTTAAACTCCCTCTGACCACTGTGCAGGACGCAGTATATGTCATTCCCAAGACCAACTGACGCTGTATTGGCCGCAAAAGGAGGCCCTACACCATACTAATAAATGACTGTGGTCTAAAACCAGGTGTTTCAGTTTCATTGTCCAACCCCTGTAGATGATGCCATGTTTGGCTCGAGGTCTGTCTGCATTGACCGGAGTGATAAGTCACAGTTGAAGGTGGTGACAGGCGACGGTGACAGTCAGAGAGGCTGTTAACAGAGTTAGAGCCGTGTTACTCCGGTGTGTCCCGATGTCGTGATTCACCTGGGTTTGTTCTGTCTGATTGGAAGGCAGAAATCACAAAGCTCTCACCTCGACCTCATTTCCATTTCATCAGGACTGAATGTGCGCATATTCTCATAGCTGTTTAAACGCAGACCCAGTGTGCACTGCTAAGTAGCATTAGCGGGGTCCATTAATATTCCACCAAGGACGCTGAGCTTTTCCTAGTTTCACAGACTCGGTGGTGGTACAGATGAATCGCTGGCACTCGAGTAGAACCTCCTGAGAGTTTTCTTCCCATCACCTTCCACATTAAAGGCGTTCCTGAGAGGTTCCTCTGTTACTTGCTGGTGAAGTGTTTGAGAACTCTGGGCTGGGTTCTTTACCTCATACACCAATTAGCCATAAGAATAAGACCACCTCCTCAATCTACACCCACTCTCCGTGTTGTCAGCTCCCCTGCAGTTCTACAGTTACAGACTGTAGTCCATCTGTTTCTCAGGACCCCCACAGGACCACCACAGAGCAGGTGGTATGTGGGTGGTGGATCATTCTCAGCACTGCATTGACACTGACGCTGGTGTGAGTGGATCAGACACAGCAGTGCTGCTGGAGTGTTGAGACACTGTGTCCACTCACTGTCCACTCTAGTAGACACGCCTACCTTGCTGGTCCACCTTGTAGATGGACAGATAGCTCATCTGGTCATCCTCTAGTGGTCCTTTCATTAGTGGTTAGTGTTACTGAAGTGCTGAGAATCATCCACCCCCCACATAGTACCTGCTCTGTGGTGGTCCTGTGGGGGTCCTGACCATTGAGGAACAGGGTAATACAGTATACAGAGAAACAGATGGACTCCAGTCTGGAACTGTAGAGCTGCAGAATGCTCCTATAAGGTCAGTGAAGCTGGTGAGATGGTCCGAAACCGCCTACTACCGTACTACTCAGACGGCGAAAGCAGTAGGCAAGCATGTGTAGTGTGTCCGTACGGATGACGTCCTGCTTCCGGTGAGATTTTCAGGTATGCACACTGTGTTATCCCAGGATTTCCCTTGAGCTGTGGAGGCGTTTCGAGCTGGCTGCCAATCTTATTAAGCAATTATCTGATCCGACCCAATAAGAGAGAGTTAACTGGAAGTTATGAGGACTGCATTCATTAGTCTTTTGGGAGGCGTCTTTCAGCTCCCTTTCTTGGAATGATGCCAGAACCTCACTCAAAATCATATTACATCCTAATGCTGACTTCAGGAGTTACGTCTTTGGCTAAAGCATAAGGGCCAATCACAAAGCAGAGGGTCTTTACAGGGAATCTGGGTCCAAGCCCCCAAGGTGACCTGACATGTGACATGTGTGGTGTGTCCGAATCCGCCGTAGTCATAAAGCAGTAGGTGAAAGTTCCCCAGATGACCTCCTGCTTCCGGTGAGATTTTCAAGTATGTGAGCAGAGCACACTGTGCTATCCCATGATTCCACTGGAGCTGTGGAGGCGTTCTGAGCTGAGGAAGAACAGTGGTGGAAAGCGGGACGTCGGTTCTGTACGAGTGTAAGTAATCTACAACATGATATGAATAAATGGCGGGACACCTACAGTGGTGGCTGGACTTCTTACGTCAAACGACGTTGGCAAGATGGCGGACGTGGTGCGCCCGAGGTTGCGTGGTTACTACGTACTCGCGCACTGGGTTCAATCTAGTATGTACTGACCAAGAAAGAGCCGACTGCTTCACCGTAGAACTGTAGAACCTGCAGTTACAGACTGTAGCCCATCCGTTTCTCAGGACCTCCACAGAGTAGGTACTATGTGGGTGGTGGATCATTCTCAGCACTGCATTGACACTGACGTGGTGGTGGTGTGCTAGGGTGTGTGGTGCTGCTGGAGTGTTTAGACACTGTGTCCACTCACTGTCCACTCTATTAGACACTCCTACCTTGCTGGTCCACCTTGTAGATGTACAGTCAGAGATGATAGCTCATCTGGTCATCCTCTAGTCTTTCATTAGTGTTTAGTGTTTCTGAAGTGCTGAGAATCATCCACCACCCACATAGTACCTACCAGGAAAGAGCCGACTGCTTCACCGGTCGAGCAGTGCGCACTGGGTTCAATCTAGTACCTACTGACCAAGTAGGCGGTTTCGGACGCAGCTCGAGTCTCCTGTAAGAAACAGAAGCTGTAATGAGCTAAAGGGTGAACGCAGTAAACGGTAAAAGAAGGAGGGATCTGTCTGGAAACGGAGGTACCTGACTTGAGCACACAGCGATAGAAACCACAGCACACATTTAATTCCTCACGGCTGATCTGTTTCCCAGTGACCAAAGTGGACATGCATGCACATCATCTACTGTGGGGGGCTATTCCGACCCAGGTAAGGGGCACAAATACAAGACCACTGTAGGGGGCACTGATGAGACCGATAGGGTTAATGTGACTTTAATTTGATTGGCAGGTGCGGGCTGCTGCAGGTTGGGGACAGGCTCTTGTCCATCAACGGTATTCCCACCGAGGACGGGACGCTGGAGGAGGCCAATCAGCTGCTTCGAGATGCTGCACTGACCAATAAGGTCGCACTAGAGATAGAGTTTGATGTAGCAGGTTTGTGACAGCACTCCTTTTTAAACATGCTCGAAATGCATTCAGTTCCGATTAGCCACCTGAAACACAAGTCTGGCTCGTCTGGTTGTCCAGGGAGCTTTTGAGACCCTAGTTATTTCAGATTTGTGATGAATAGTCATTTTTTTTGCCTCGTTTCATGCACAGGTAAAGCTTGTACTCAAAGCCCTTCTGCTTCTCAACAGAGTCTGTAGTGCCTAGTAGCGGTACCTTCCATGTGAAACTGCCTAAGAAGAGAGGAGTCGAGCTCGGCATCACAATCAGCGGTAAGATCCAACTGGCATCCGTCCATCGTTAATCAAGTCAAAGCTGTTTACTGTCATGTGCACAAAGGACAGTGAATGTGGACATTAGCCACAATGGCATTCCAATGCCTATCAAAGACTTGGTGTTTCATGGACACCATAGTAGGGGACATATCGTCTACACTCACTGTCCATGCTATCCGCTCTACTGACCATATATGAGACTCTGTAGGTGTACAGGTCCAGACTGTAGTCCATCTGTTTCTCTGTATACTGTATTACCCTGTTCTTCAATGGTCTCAGCACTGCAGTGACACTGACGTGGTGGTGTAGATGGACAGTCAGAGACGATAGCTCATCTGCTGCTGCACAGTGCAGTGTTGGTCATCCTCTAGTCCTTCATCAGTGGTCATAGGACGCTGCCCACAGGACACCGCCCACAGGACGCTGCCCACAGGACGCTGCCCTGTGTGGTGGTGTGTTAGTGTGTGTTGTGCTGGTGTGAGTGGATCAGACACAGCAGTGCTGAAGGACACCTCAGTGTCACTGCTGGACTGAGAATCGTCCACCAACACAAACTGTCTAGCACAACAGTGTCCTGTGGGCAGCGGCCTGTGGGCAGCGTCCTGTGAGCAGTGTCCTGTGACCACTGATGAAGGACTAGAGGATGACCAACACTGCACTGTGCAGCAGCAGATGAGCTATCGTCTCTGACTGTCCATCT
The DNA here is from genome assembly GCA_024036415.1 of Prochilodus magdalenae. Taxonomy (NCBI): domain Eukaryota; kingdom Metazoa; phylum Chordata; class Actinopteri; order Characiformes; family Prochilodontidae; genus Prochilodus; species Prochilodus magdalenae. The sequence goes on from JAMWET010007726.1 coordinate 174,281, forward strand.
ACACCACCACGTCAGTGTCACTACAAGGTGGACCAGCAAGGAAGGAGTGTCTCATAGAGTGGACAGTGAGTGGACACAGTGGACACTCCAGCAGCAATGCTGTGTCTGATCCACTCACACCACCACCACTACAGTGTCACTGCAGTGCTGAGAATGATCCACCACCCACCCAGGTATGATACCTGCTCTGTGGTGGTGTAGGAGTACGTAGGGGGGTTTAATGTTATGGCTGATTATTGGGATGTACTAATTTCTGTCTGAATCTATTTTTGATCACTTCTCTGTGTTGTTTGTCTGGTTCGGCGTCGTGCGGTACATGCTTCGCCCTACTTACAGCTAAGCTGCATATTCAGTGTTTATTCCGTAGTTTAATAGAAACAATATTTAGCTCCTCTCCGGTTAAACATGCCAGCACGAGTCCATTTCTCATGAGATGTGCATTTTAAAGAGTACCCTGTAACCCTCTGACTCCACTCAGGGCCCGTGTCATGGAATTATACCACCCTGGGAAAATGAGTGTGCTCTGCAGTGGATCTGTTTATGCAGAGCCAGACTCTCTCAGGGCTTGTTTACTCCAGCTTGCCGGCTCTTCTGTGTTGCAGCATCTTTTTTTTAACATCCTGCTGAAAGGAGGCCACCGAGCTAGATACTATAGACCGGTAAATTGGGTGTACAGGACGTAGGTAGTAGTTGGTTATGTTGCCAGGACAGGTACATCTTGTACATAGTTGCTGTCCATGGAAACAAATGTATCTCCAAAATAGGCAAATTTATTTGAATGGAAGTCAATGGAACCAGACAAAGCCAATTCAATAGCTTTAGGAATGCATCTGTCAACATTGTATATGAATGTACATGTTTATTTTTTGGTTATTATATCAGAAACCCACCATGCACATGTAGATCCAGTTGATTTTTGAGTGTGGTAATGATGGACACTACTGTAACACAGTAGACAAAGCATGGTGGGCAGCGATGTGACGGTGGCTGCGGTGGTGGTGGGTATAAATGTATGTTGAACCCAAATCTCTCAGTAGAACGGGTATAGAGGGCATTTAATTTATTAGCATGTTATAAGAAAACCTGGGTATCCCTTTACAATGAGGCTGCATCTATTAACGGTATATAAGCATGTAATAAGCTTTACTAAATAGTTTAGTAATGTAGCAGTTAGTAATGAACTAATGTTAGAAATAAGGATCATAACCTTATTTTAAATGTATTACATTTATTATCAGTTTATAATCTTTATATCCTTACCATTCTTAATGTTTCAGTTCATCACTACATAAACATAGTAGTAATAACTGTGTGGTTCAACAACTGGGTCAGTCAGAAGTAAGCACTACTGTATGTATGTATATATGTATATAGTTGTAAAATTTGATATATTTTTTTGTGTGTGTATTTGAATTAATATATATATATATATATATATATATATATATATATATATATATACACATATATATGTACAATTTTTATATATATATATATATATATATATATATATATATATATATATATATATATATATATAGTTGTAAAATTTTATATTTTTTTTGTGTGTGTATTTGAATTCATATATATATAGTAAGCACTACTGAACGGTTTACTGAAGTCTACGATCATCTGAAATACACTTCACAATTCACAAATGTGTATAACGAGTGTAGAGAATATCAAGTGCATATTTGAGACACACACACACACACATATATATATATATATATATATATATATATATATATATATATATATATATATATATATATATACAATTTTAGAACTATAGACTATAACTCTCTTAAGTACCATTAATAGATGTCCCCTAAAGTGCTACCCACCTCCACCAAAGCAGCACCAGAGTCCAGCTTGGTATGACGTGTGCGTCATCACTTCCTGTCACTGAGAACTGATCTAGCATGCTGATACTGTGTGTGCTGAGCAGCTGAACTCGTCCTGCTCAGACGTGGTATATACTGTGTGGTGTTAATGTGTGGTACACAGCAGAGACACAGCCGTGTGTGGATGTGTTCATGTTTCTATATTAGTCATTTATTTTCCGATTAGTTTTGATATGTTTGTTTTAGGGGGCAGAACTAAACACTTTTAACTGAATCTACTATTCCTCTAATCCCTTTTCTCTCCCTGTCGAAGCAGCAGAGGCCTCTGAGTTTCATCACTGTGTTTAAAGTTTAAGGGCTTTTTGCTGGGGTTCTGTGTTCTGTGGTCTGGTCTCCGGGGTGAACCGAATACAGAGAGAATGTAGAAGCTGAGTACACTCGCATTATTGAAAGGTTTGCTTTAATATGAAGTGCTTTCAGATTATTTGTGGGATTCAGCGTTAGGAGCCTCGCCTACTTTAGAGCTCTCCCTCTCTGTCGAGGCTGAAGGAGGCCGAAGAAGCACGCTGCTGCCGCTGTGCCCTCTCAGATTCCTCCTGCAGCCTTTTCTGCTTCACAGAGTACCTACAAACGCCCCAGCTGCGTGAAGTTAGTCTGGTGCTCTTAGTCGTGCACAGCCAGCGGAGGGCGCCCTTGTGTTTGTGAACACAGCGCAGTCAGAGCAAGGCTTTGAGATGTGTGTATATGTGTCTGTGTGTGTTCGCTAGTGTGTGTGTGTGTGTGTGTGTTTGTGTCTGTGTGTGTTCACTAGTGTGTTTGTGTGTCTGTGTGTGTTCACTAGTGTGTGTGTGTGTATCTGTGTGTGTGTGTGTTCATTAGTGTGTGTGTGTGTGTGTGTGTGTGTGTTCATTAGTGTGTGTGTGTGTGTGTGTGTGTGTGTGTGTGTGTGTGTGTGTGTGTGTGTGTGTGTTCATTAGTGTGTGTGTGTGTCTGTCTGTGTATGTGTGTCTGTGTTTACTAGTGTGTGTGTGTGAATGTGTGTATGTGTGTCTGTGTATGTGTGTGTGTTTACTAGTGTGAGTGTGTGTGTGTGTCTGTGTGTGTGTTTACTAGTGTGTGTGTGTGTGTGTGTTCACTAGTGTGTGTGTGTCTGTATGTGTGTGTCTGTGTCTGTGTGTATGTGTGTTCACTAGTGTGTGTCTGTGTGTGTGTTTGCTAGTGTGTTTGTGTGTGTGTGTTTGTGTGTTCACTAGTGTGAGTGTGTGTGTGTGTGTGTGTCTGTGTGTGTGTTTACTAGTGTGTGTGTGTGTGTGTTTGTGTGTTCACTAGTGTGTTTGTGTGTCTGTGTGTGTTCACTAGTGTGTGTGTGTGTCTGTGTGTGTGTGTGTTCATTAGTGTGTGTGTGTGTGTGTGTGTTCATTAGTGTGTGTGTGTGTGTTCATTAGTGTGTGTGTGTGTGTGTGTTCATTAGTGTGTGTGTGTGTGTGTTCATGTGTGTGTGTGTGTGTGTGTGTCTGTCTGTGTATGTGTGTCTGTGTTTACTAGTGTGTGTGTGTGTGTGAATGTGTGTATGTGTGTCTGTGTATGTGTGTGTGTTTACTAGTGTGTGTGTGTGTCTGTGTGTGTGTTTACTAGTGTGTGTGTGTGTGTGTTCACTAGTGTGTGTGTGTCTGTATGTCTGTGTCTGTGTGTATGTGTGTTCACTAGTGTGTGTCTGTGTGTGTGTTTACTAGTGTGTTTGTGTGTGTGTGTGTTTGTGTGTTCACTAGTGTGAGTGTGTGTGTGTGTGTGTCTGTGTGTGTGTTTACTAGTGTGTGTGTGTGTGTGTTTGTGTGTTCACTAGTGTGTTTGTGTGTCTGTGTGTGTCTATGTCTGTGTGTGTGTGTCTGTGTCTGTATGTGTGTTCACTAGTGTGTGTGTGTGTGTGTCTGTGTGTGTGCATACTGTTTACCTGCAGGAATCACACACAGACACACACACATACAGACACAGACGGACACACACACACACACACATGTCGTACAAAAGATTTCGCTGAGAGCGTTGACTGCAGACTTTTGAACACTAGTGAAGTTCAGTGTTGGTGCTCAGTGCAGCTCTAGCACTTAGTTACGGCCTCAGTGAAAAGTGTGTGTGTTCACCTGATTTCATGAATTCATCCTCAGTTTTCAAGATTTTCATTTAACTGCCTGGAATTTGACTCTGAAACAACAGGATAGGCATTCAGACTAATTCTGATGTCTGAGTATCTGTGAGGGTCACTGGGTGGATAACAGACTCTGTAGCTGTGTTGTGGGTTGAGTAGATGACTCCAGTAGTGCCAACCTCTACTCTTAGTTGGGCTCCTTAACAGTGCGTCCTTAGCTGTGCAGTCACATGAAGCACTGCTGCAAATTGTCCCATGAAGCATCCTGTAAGTGTCGGGATGGGTGTTCTTCCGACTGCGTCATATGCCGTTACGTGTTAATGTCGCGCTCACAGGCTCAAACAGAAAATCTCAACATTTAGGTTTAAAACGCTAAATTATTATGACGGTAAGACAATAGTAGAAAATTCCCTCGCATCCTTAAAGACATGACCTTTGCCAGGTTTGCTGTTTTGGCCCTCACAATCATCAGATTCGTCCACACGAGGAAGAATCCTAATGTTACCAAATGTTCTCCCTCATGTCATTACACACTTTCACCAGAGAGGGCTCCAAATCCCCAAATCTTACATGGTGTTGCTATGGTAGTAGCCAAATGTAACAAGCCAACAAGCAAAACTGGCAATTTTTTTTAAACATAAGTAAAGAAATGCATTCATAAATCATAAATCTAGCGCCCCCATGTGGACAAATGCAATAAATACCCAGATGACTATTTCAGTGTTTGAATGCTAGCACCCAAACGAGTGGTTAAAGGACAGTCTTGGCACATCCCTTTGTTGGACATGTCCCCCAACAATGTGGCATGGTGCTGCTACTGGGACAAAACCTCGTATTTCCGAAATGGTGAGTTTACAGGAGACAGAATGAGCAGTTTGTGATGTAAGTCAAGGTAACCGAACTTCTTTCCCAGGTCATTTTGTGCCGTTTCTTTTGCCCCTTTGTTTTTACACACAAAAGTAAAACTAGGTTGCTCTTCTCCAGTCCTGTTGGAAAAGAATCCCAGGTAGCTTCTAATGAAGCAGCTGGAGAGAAGACCCAAAGGGTGCGGAACTTCATCGGAACACTTTGAAGAGTCTAAAATAAAGACAATCTTTTATTAAGCACCTTTTTACTCAGTTCCACACATGATTCCATAATTTTGTTGTTATGGCTCTTGATCTGAAGTAGCAGACGGATGAAGAAAGCCACAGCAGTGCATTAATGTAGGGCCCTGTTCATAAGGCTACAGGATAACTCTATAACATAGACTTCATAAGCAGCTATAAACACCTATGTCAGCTTCATCGGATGCAAGGTTGACCTTCCATCTGTGTTGTGTAGGTGTGTAGATGAGCTGTCATGTAGGCGTTATGTAGGCTTATTAGCACTTCCTGAGCAGGTAGCCCCAGATCTTCGACTGTATGGCTCATCAGTTTGGGGTATGGGGCGCTATCACAGTCTTGCTGAATAGAGGAAACGTCTGTTCCAGCAGTTCCAGTTAACCACTTTAAGGTTCCATTTTTATCCTGATGCCGTCTCTTGTATGTGCGTGTGGGTGGATGAGCGTTTGACTCTTCTGCTGACGATGCTCGTCTTCTCGTCTTCTCCAACAGCCAGTAAAAAGCCGGGCGAGCCTTTGATCATCTCAGACATCAAGAAAGGCAGCATGGCTCACAGGTACGGCCGGCATGAACAGTGAAGGGACTTAATGTGGCGTTCTAAGTGACCCCAATACCTTTTCTCCCGCTCTCTGTGTGGTTTAGAACAGCTGACGTACGTCTGGAACTATTTCTACTCTAGTCTATTTCTACACTAGTCTATCTCTACACTAGTCTATTCCTACACTAGTCTATTTTTTACACTAGTCTATCCCTACACTAGTCTATCCCTACACTAGTCTATCCCTACACTAGTCTATTTCTACAGTAGTCTATTTTTTACACTAGTCTATCTCTACACTAGTCTATCTCTACACTAGTCTATCCCTACACTAGTCTATCCCTACACTAGTCTATTTCTACACTAGTCTATCCCTACACTAGTCTATCTCTACACTAGTCTATCTCTACACTAGTCTATCTCTACACTAGTCTATCTCTACACTACTATTTTTTATACCAGAGAACATTTGACAGGGTATGGGGTCCCCAGGACTAGGGTTTAGGTTGGGGCCAGTATGCTAGGTTATGAATATGAAAGCCAGGAAAGCTGTTATGGTATTTAACCCTTTGTGTTGAAGCTAAGAGTGTTGATTGGCTGTTTACTCCTCCTTTACTGTAGAACAGGGACCCTCGAGCCTGGAGACAAGCTGCTGGCTATAGATAACATTCGCCTGGAGAACTGCTCGATGGAAGACGCCATGCAGATCCTTCAACAGAGTGAGGACCTGGTCAAGCTGAAGATCCGGAAAGATGAAGACAACTCCGGTGAGGAAGTATGAGTGTGCGTTCAGCTCCAAATCTGGGTTACCTTAAAGTAGACCTAGATGCTGAAATGTTTTGGGGCTGCGTTTACACGAGGGACTATTAGCTTCTAGTGTTTTAGCAAGGTCAGCCTGGCATCTACACCTCCAGCTACATACTTTACTTTCTTGAGCTTAACACCAAGCACATCTTGGCTGACATTTAAGTATATGGTCAGTTCTGACAAGTCCATGTGAAGGCTATGAGATAGACCAAAGGATGGACTGGACAAGTATTGGTCAGTTGGGTCAGATTTGGTGCATGCCTTCCCTGGCGCTTTACTGGTTGTTCCAGATAGTTCCCACAGACTATCTATAGGACTCTGGGGATTCTGTGGGCCACTCCAGATGTGTGAATGCTTCTGAATGTTCATCATGGCAATCGGTCACATTTGCAGCCCTGTCGTCTTGGAATACTGGGATGGGAATGTTGTGTTCCTTGGTAAGATGATGAGCAAAAGGCCAGGCCTGGTTGTTCCAGCAGCTCAGTGTAGGCACTGTGGTTCAGATGTATTGTCACTTCAACCCAAGAACCCATTTCAGCCCAGAACACCAGGCGACAGGGTTTTTGGGCCGAAGAGCTTATATCCATCACACCTCCTCTATGAATCTGGTAACGCCTAGAAGCCTAGAAGCTAGATATTAGAGAAATTGTTATAATAATAATAATAATGGGTTACACTTATATAGCACCTTTCACAAACCCAAGGACGCTTTACAAACACAATGATTAAACAAACAAATAAAAACAAAAAACAAATTATAGATGAAGAATGAAAATGTTTGGAGAAAAGATATGTGTTTAAGTGAGTGTTGAAGACGGAAAGAGAGGGTGAGGTGCATATAGATGAAGGTTTGGAGTTCAAGAGTGTGGGGGGCAGCAACACTAAACAACCTGCCACCCATAGAGGAAAGCCTGGACCTGGGTACAGTTAGGAGACCAGAGTCAGAAGACCTTTGCGATGGAGCATAAGGATGTAGGAGGTGCTAGTCTGTGTGCAGGGCTTTAAAGGTCTGAAGGAGGATCTTATAGAGGATACGCTCTGTAACTGGTAGCCAGTGTAGCTGAAGAAGGATGGGGGATGTGAGTACTAAGACTCTGGCTGTGGAGTTTTGAATGTGCTGCAGAGGGCGAAGGGTTTTGGAGGGTAGACCATTGAACAGAGCATTGCAGTAATCTAGCCTAGATGTAATAAATGCATGAACCAGAGTCTCAGCATCTTTCGAAGTAAGCAGTGGGCGGAGCCTAGCAGTATTGTGAAGATTGTTGTTCCTAAACATCTCCGAACCAACCAGGCCCATCTCTTCAGCCTTGCATGAGGTTGCATCACGGGTCGCTGGTGAAAGATCATCGTCGATCAGCCTAACGCTTGCAATCAAACACCAAAGCCGCACGGCTGGCGTACAGGGGCTTCTGGCTTGTGCCTTCATTGACATCCTTCACTGATTATCTGTCGCTTTACAGGGGGAGACATCATTTTTAGAATGCAGCTGTCAGGCCTACTCCCTCTCCACTCCACCGCCGTTATTTTTCCTCATGTTTTGACAGGTGTTTTATGTTGACTATCTGTTGACTATTTTTGGGAATGTGAGCTCTCAGCCATGTGCGAATATATCTCTGCTTTCAATCAACCTCACACCCCAGGATATTAAAGAGCATCTGTCAAAGCCAACATGTGCTGGCCATACTGAGGCCTCAGACATTCATGCAGTACCGAACTCTGCCACCAGGGGCTGACAAAGACTCACTTAATGAAAGTGAACCAGTCTCCTGGCTCCTGCGCTCCTCGTGAGTGTTGTCCAGATCATTGAGACCATTTAGGTTTAAAAATATTTTTTAAAAATTCTGTAGACATTATTGTTTATACAGGTTGGGAATACACTGGGTAAACATCGTCCGTATTACTGGAATGCTAGTCATATCCACTTACCGAGTACCGTTCCATCTACAGTTACAGACTGTAGTCCATCTCTGTATACCTTGTTACTCTATTCTTCGAAGGTCAGGTCAGCTTCTATATGGTCACTGGAGCTTATAAAACGGACACTGAGTGTAGATACAAGGAGGTGTACCTAATGAAGTGCTCCTGGAGTATATACAGTAGGGTACAAAAGTGGAGGCCACCCTCCATTTATTTAACTTTTCCAATTATATGTGTCCAAATCTGGAGTAAACAAAGAGAATAAGAGCTACAGGGAAATGGAGCTTCTAACAGCCACCTGGAACACCTGTTAAACAACACTTAATGGAGAACATCAAGCTGCTTCAGATCTGAGAACATCCACCGGTGTTTTTGTCCATCCTTCTACTGTGAGAAGACACCTCAACCCTATGGAGGTCTGAAAGGAGGTGTAGCTGTTCAAAAAGCTCCTCACTGAGAACAATGGACTGACCGTCCCAGAGTCCAGACCTCAATATCAGTGAATGTCAGTAGTACCATCGCCCTTTCCAACGAGGATCTCTTTGCTGGTCTTCAGGAACCCAGAGTTACAGACGCTAGTATCTCACAAACGTGGATCTGATTTGGGTACACCCTAGGCAGCCTTGCTGTGATGGTCGCCTGCGGTGGAGAGCTGAAGAGCCAGAAGAGACCATGCCTCCAGTGCTGCAACTTGGTTACTGCAAAAAGTGGTTAATCCTTCTAACGACTGTTTCACTGGAAATGAAACGAGTACAGAGTGTTCTCGGACTCAGGAATCTATCGTTAGTGCTGAAACTGAAACTTAGTGTTAATATTATGGACCCATATATGCATTTTTGACTCTCTAAATGGCAACTTTACAGGAGACGGCAAAAACCCCACTGAATTATAATGTAAGTCAATGGAACCAGACATCTTCCCATGTGATTTTGGGCCATTTCTGTCGGTCCATTCATCACGAAATTGTCACACAGTGTAAACAGCAGCTGCTGTGTTCAAACAACACAAAGTCAAAATCTGCAAAAAAGTAGATGCATGGTTTTTAATTGGCCACATATTTATGATTTTTTATTTTTATTACTTTGCTATTTTTCTTTTTCTGATTGTTATATATCCTGTCCTTTCCTTCAGTCAAAACAGGCAGATGACTCAGTATCCGAGTTTCATCACTCTCTTTTAAAATGCCTTTTCCAGACGCTCATTCTCCAGTCTCGTCTCTGGGGTGGGCGGTTTGGAGGCCTCGTTCACATACAAAGAGAATTTAAATGCTGAATAAATTCACATTATTGAAAAGCTGGCTTAATATGTATTATTCGCAGAGCCAGGAATGATCCAGGAGCGGAGTTCCAGCGTTTATATGCCGTTTAAAGCCCAGGGCTTTTGAACTGTTGATTATTTGAAACTCGCTTAGTAGAGTCATGTGCGGCGCTGCGACCCCAGTGGGTCAGAATAGATATATATATATGGTATATATATATATATATATATATATATATATATAGGGTATATATAAGTATATTATATATATATATATATATATATATATATATGGAAAAGTTTGGGAATGTCACTTTGGGTGAAGTTTTTCTCGGTCTAGTCAGCACACAGTGCATCAGCACATAAAGAGCCGGCGTAAAGGGGAAAGGCCAGGTGACTGTGTTCATGAGAATGTGGCTTAAATGATGACTAGTGTACGTGAGGGAAAGGTCGTCCGGTGCTTTTGGAGTAGGAGTTAAATTCGAACTGGCTTGACCTTTCCTGTCACTCCTCACGGGGTTACGACCCTGTGGGCGTTTGTAGGAGGTGAAATATTTGCTGATAGTGGAAGAATCCTGTGAACTGGTTTACAGTCTCATGCACCATGTAGATCGATATGCTACAGAGATACTGATTCGATAATACAGAGGTCTGCAGTTTTGGTTCCCGCCACTAGGGGCATCAGTATCCCAATCAATGTGCTGCAGCATTAAAGTGGATTGGGCACCCATGCTATATTTAGCTAGGAAATAACAGCCTGCAGGGGCTTTTACTCTAGCAGCTTGAGGGTCCTGGTTATATGTAGATGTATATTTTCTTTGTGTTTGTAATAAGTGATGTAATAACTATGTGATGTTCTTGTTTCATGTGGGAAGGCATTCCGTATGCCGCAGCGTGACTTTGGCAGTGTACCAGCAGGTGCTGGTGCAGACCTTGTGCTTCTAGAGAATGGTCTGAATCAACAGGCTATGAATGACCAGGAGTCCCTTTGTGTGTTTAAGGTGGTAGTAACTTCAGGCTCCTGCAGATGGCGCTGCACGAGGATGATGGAGTTATAAATACCTGTGGGGGGTGAGTGACGGGATCCATAGATTGGAAGGAGGTGCTACAGTGCCCTGAATGTCTCATTCCATGTGTATAAAACGCTCCAGAGCAGATGTTAATGATTGGCTAAAGGGAGGGACTGAGCATGTGGGCGTGGCCAAAGACCATAGTGTGAAGGAAGTAGCTGAGTCTGCAGGTGTATGGAAGCGTACGGTCATACGGGTCTACCAGCGGTGGATAAAATCCCAGTCTACAGGGAATTCTCCTTGGAATCTGGCCAGGGAAGGCATCCACCAAATCTGGCATGTCCGCACAACTGTGTACCGATCTTATTTCATCTTTTCCATCAGTCCACACAAACCGACAGCTTCCATACATATTCATATACGTCATATGGAGGAGTTCATTTGTGTTCTTTTATTAACGTGTTATAACAGCTTATTAATACTTTGTAAAGTGGTAATAACCTAACCTAAAAAACTAATAACGATATTACCTGTTTTAAATGATTTATAAATCCTTTATAAGGGTTGTCTAATTTTAAAGTGGTACTTATTTAACTATTAACCCTTTGTAATACTCCAAATGCCATGCAAGTACTTGTGGTTGTCCACAATTTATTTATTTATTTATTTATTTACTCATTTCTTTTTTTTTTTCTCATTTACTTATTTATTTATTTACTAATTTATTTATTTATTTATTTACTCATTTACTTATTTATTTATTTACTCATTTATTTATTTATTTACTCATTTATTTACTTATTTATTTATTTACCCATTTATTTATTTATTTATTTATTTACTCATTTACTTATTTATTTACTAATTTCTTATTTATTTATTTATTTACTTATTTATTTATTGACTCATTTACTTATTTATTTATTTACTCATTTCTTATTTATTTATTTATTTATTTATTTATTTACTCATTTACTCATTTATTTGTTTATTTACTTATTTGCTTATTTATTTATTGCTCTTGGTTATTTATAATAACTTGTGACTAAGTGTCCTTGATTTGAGAGAACACTGTATAAATCCAGCTCTTCGCTAAAGATATTATTATTAATGATGAGGGCCTTTGCTTGTCCGACAGGGTCGAGGTTGAGGTTGCGGCTGGTGTAAAGATACCGTGCAGACCAGTGAAACAACCACGTAGGCCTAATTCTCTCCCTCTCTCCCCTCCCTCCCTGTAGACGAACAGGAGACGTCAGGCTCCATCATCTACACGGTGGAGCTGAAGCGCTACGGAGGCCCCCTGGGCATCACCATCTCAGGCACGGAGGAGCCCTTTGACCCCATCATCATCTCAGGCCTTACCAAGAGAGGTCTGGCTGAAAGGTGAGTGCTGCAGGTCAGACTGGTCGACTCCAGACCGCCCCGCCCCCCCCCACCAAGGGGGATGGTATGTGGCCCCTTGGCTCATCATGTGGCTTGATGGCCAGGGTTTTTTTTTCTTTCTTGTTTAATCAAGGATGGGGTCAGCGGCGGCCCAGCCTGAAGTCCTTCTGAAAGAGGCCGGGCCTTGGTTTGCCCGGTGGTATGGAAGCAGACCATGGTTTTTCATTTGTCCTAAAATAACAGGTTTAGGGAAAGCAGCTCGTTCTGGAATATTCCTTAGGTGTTGAAGTTAGTGATGGCTTGTCCTTGTGAATGCACCACAGACTCGTTGTGAGGAAGGACGTAGTTACTGCTTGCGGTTTAAACCAGTGTTTCTCAGCCCTGGTCCTGGAGGCACCCTGTCCTGCACGTTGTAGGGCTTGCCCTGCTCCCAGCTCAAGTTTCAGGGTTATTTGTCATTTGCACAACATGCCAGGACATTTATGCATTAAAATGAGGCTCAGGTTAATACTCTACAGCAGGACAACACTATATACATACTACACTTATTAAAATAAGGAGATATAAAAGAGATATATTCAATAAATACAAAATACACAATATACAGAATATGTAGAGACAGGAGGATCTGTAATTCTGAGATGTACCTTTATTAGACGAGGATAGTCTGAGAGAGAGCGGAGATATAATATAATATAAATATATGTCTGGTGTTTAAAGTGACTCAGCAATATTGTGCATAGCGGTGATATAGTAAGAATATTAATAATAATAAAGTGTCAGAGTGCAGTGGTATTGGTAGTATTGGTGGTGTTGGTGGTGTTGGTGGTACTGGTGGTATTGGCGGTGTTGGTGGTATTGGCGGTGTAGGTGGTACTGGCGGTATTGGTGGTGTTGGTGGCATTGGCGGTGTTGGTTGTATTGGCGGTGTAGGTGGTATTGGTGGTGTTGGTGGTATTGGCGGTGTTGGTGGTATTGGCGGTGTAGGTGGTACTGGTGGTGTTTGTGGTATTGGTGGTATTGGCGGTGTTGGTGGTATTTATGGTATTGGTCGTGTTGGTGGTATAATTGGTGTTGGTGGTCTTGGCGGTATTGGTGGTGTTGGTGGTATTGGTGGTGTTGATGGTACTGGTGGTATTGGTGGTATTGGTGGTGTTGGTGGTACTGGTGGTGTTGGTGGTATTGGCGGTATTGATGGTGTTGGCGGTACTGGTGGTATTGGCGGTGTTGGTGGTAGTGATGGTGTTGGTGGTATTGATGGTGTTGGTGGTATAGTTGGTGTTGGTGGTCTTGGTGGTGTTGGTGGTCTTGGTGGTGTTGGTGGTAGTGATGGTGTTGGTGGTATTGGTGAAGGGCTCACAGCTTGTTCAGGAACCTGATGGCTTGTGGGTAGAAACTGTTCAGTAGCCGGTTTGTCCTGGCCTGGATGCTGCGGTACCTCCTACTGGATTTTCCTCAGGCAGCGGGACTGGTAGATGTCCTCAGGCAGCGGGACTGGTAGATGTCCTGCAAGGCCCAAATGAGTTTCTGGAAAATCAGCACACCTGATTCAACTCAACAGCTCATTAACAAGCCCTTCCAGACTTGCCAGGGGGTGTGTTGAAGCAGGGACCCCACTAAAATGTGCAGGGCAGGGTGCCTCCAATACCAAACCGAAGCTCCGCTGGTCACCTGCTACAAACTGTGCCACGCAGTCTCGTTCTGACGCGGTGTGAAAGCAATTGTCTGAAGTCACTCAGGTGCGGCCGTTCCCAGGGGCAGCTTTACAGCCCTTCTTACGGGCTCTATAAAGAAAGTACTTAACAGGTGCCACACAAGGCCACCCTATGGGAGAGGCCACCGGGTTACGAGCAGAGCAGCAGGTTTCTCCAAACCATTAGGCGTTCAGCTTCATGACAGCCAGTTTGGAGGCTTTAGGGTTATTGCCATCTCACCTTTACACAGGTGTGAAGATGAGTGAAACGTAACTAAAAACACCAGACCAATAAACACCAGAGCAGCTCTGTATATTCAGATATACATTTTTATATAACAGTAATATAAAGTTATGAATAGAAGCTATGATATATATACAGATGTACACATTCCCTTTCCAGGAGACAAGAGACACACGGTGTGTATATATACACTCTATTGCCAAAAAGTATTTGCACATGAAGCCCCTGCGTAGGTGAAAGGTGTTTATTAACCTGAGTGACATCCCATTCTTTTGCCCATAGCTTGATGTAATATGACGTTTTACCCTTTGTGTTACAGCTATATACAACTCATTTCTCTGGTCTTGCCTTCCATAATGAGTGTCAGCAAAGGTGTTCCAGCTCGGGAATTGAGTTTGTACTTATTCAGAGGTGTGGACACTGACTTCTGTGTTTTGACCGAGAATGTCAAACAAACTGGCTCTCACTGTCTCCACCCTAATTCTAACCCGAAGGTGTTGTCTGTCAGGTCTGTCTGGTCTGTCTGGGTCTCTTCTGTCTGTCTCCAAAGAATCACGTCTCTATCTATCTGTAGAGTCCTATGTGGCGCTGTCTGTCTGTATCTACCATCTATCTATTCTATCTGTCTGCGTCTGTGTCTTGTCTGTCTGTCTGTCTGGGTGTCTGGATGCTGTCTGCTATCAGCCCTGGAAACCCATTCCATGAAGCTCTCTATGCCCTGTCCCTGAGCTGATCTGAGGGCCACATGAAGTGTGTAGTGATTGACTCTGCAGATAGTTGGTGACCTCTGCACACTATGTCTGACCCCGCTCTATATGGCCTACCACCTCGTGGCTGAGTTGCTGTCGTTCTTCATCGCTTCCACTTCCACTGTGAGATTTGACATGGCGTCCCGTCACGGTACCACGCTGTCATTCATTGTATAATGTTCTATATGAAACGTCTCGCCATCTTCCTGTTACTGCCATAAACGACTTATCAGCGTTGCTGTGTATGTGCTTTATTCAGTGCTTGGAACATGAAGCCCCTACGTAGGTGAAAGGTGTTTTCCACCGTGATCCAAACAAGCGTCTTTTGTTTGCCGGTGTAGCTTGATGTAGCTAACCTGGTTTTAGTCTTTGTGTTTGTGGAAAATATACAAACTAATTTTATGTTCTTGGCTAATTGAATAATGAGTGTCAGCAAAGGCCGTCTCCAGCTCGGGCACAATTGAGTTTGTATGCTTGATAAGAGGACTGTGGCCTGTTTTGAACTTCTGTGTTTTGACCAGACGCTAAATGTCAAACAACAGACGGACACTGATCTAAATGATAGATCAATCTATCTATCTATCTATCTATCTATCTATCTATCTATCTATCTATCTATCTATCTATCTATCTATCTATCTATCTATCTATCTGTCTGTCTGTCTGTCTGTCTGTCTGTCTGTCTATGTAGCTATCTGTCTCTCTATCTATCTGTCTGTCTATCTCTCTGTCTGTCTATCTATCTATCTGTCTGTCTGTCTGTCTGTCTGTCTGTCTGTCTATCTATCTATCTATCTATCTATCTATCTATCTATCTATCTATCTATCTATCTATCTATCTATCTATCTATCTATCTATCTGTCTATCTATCTGTCTGTCTGTCTGTCTGTCTGTCTGTCTGTCTGTCTATGTAGCTATCTGTCTGTCTATCTATCTCTCTGTCTGTCTGTCTGTCTGTCTATCTATCTCTCTGTCTGTCTGTCTGTCTGTCTATCTATCTCTCTGTCTGTCTATCTCTCTGTCTA
>JAMWET010007726.1:200000-217500 GCA_024036415.1 Prochilodus magdalenae
CCTGGGTTAGACTCCTATAGAGTCCCTGGGTTAGACTCCTAAAGCGTCCCTGGGTTAGACTCCTAAAGCGTCCCTGGGTTAGACTCCTAAAGCGTCCCTGGGTTAGACTCCTAAAGCGTCCCTGGGTTAGACTCCTAACAATTCCCTGGGTTAGACTCCTAACAATTCCCTGGGTTAGACTCCTATAGAGTCCCTGGGTTAGACTCCTATAGAGTCCCTGGGTTAGACTCCTAACAATTCCCTGGGTTAGACTCCTATAGAGTCCCTGGGTTAGACTCCTAAAGAGTCCCTGGGTTAGACTCCTAAAGCGTCCCTGGGTTAGACTCCTATAGAGTCCCTGGGTTAGACTCCTAAAGAGTCCCTGGGTTAGACTCCTAAAGAGTCCCTGGGTTAGACTCCTAAAGAGTCCCTGGGTTAGACTCCTAAAGAGTCCCTGGGTTAGACTCCTAAAGAGTCCCTGGGTTAGACTCCTAAAGAGTCCCTGGGTTAGACTCCTATAGAGTCCCTGGGTTAGACTCCTAAAGCGTCCCTGGGTTAGACTCCTAAAGCGTCCCTGGGTTAGACTCCTAAAGATTCCCTGGGTTAGACTCCTATAGAGTCCCTGGGTTAGACTCCTAAAGAGTCCCTGGGTTAGACTCCTAAAGAGTCCCTGGGTTAGACTCCTAAAGAGTCCCTGGGTTAGACTCCTAAAGCGTCCCTGGGTTAGACTCCTAAAGCGTCCCTGGGTTAGACTCCTAAAGCGTCCCTGGGTTAGACTCCTATACAGTCACTGGGTTAGACTCCTATACAGTCACTGGGTTAGATACCACTGATCCTTAGATACCTCAGTCTGAACTGTGGTGTGTCATTATTTGCCACGAGCTCTGCGAGCGAGAGCTTATACAGTGTGTATTGATTGGTGATAGTTAAAAGGCCGACTGCAGTCCAGAGCCGAATCCAAACACAATTGAACCTGCCACCAACGCGAGTTATGCTCTGTTTGCTCATTTATTTAACAGTCCGGTGGGTGGTCCGGTCCAGAGCCCTCGAAAGATATTACTAAAGCCTATTACTGAGCCGTTAGTCTGTCAGTCAGTGAATCCCAAGAGCGCTTTCTCAGCTCCTCTCCTGCATTCTTCATCTTGTGAGAACATGTGATGTGGCATAATGCCTTCATACTTGTGTGGGAGGAGATGGGGAATGGAATCGCTGATAAGGACTCTGAATGCTGGTTTCCAAAATGAAAACTGGACTTGAAAGTTCTTCTGGCACTGTGAAGGGGGTGGAATGATATCAGATTAAAGATGGACTTATTCATTGTTCAAATCAAGTGATGAATTATGAATCTCTGAACCGTGTTCTCACTGCAGTGTCAACATAAACCAAACTGCCGTAGAGTTTCTTTTATGATGGTGTCCGAACAGTTGGTTTCTGTTTGGTGTTCAGGACTTTCGGACTCAGTTTATTTGTATTCTATTTATTTACATGATGCTTTATGCTTTATTTATGTCCGCGTTAATGCATCCTTTTGCTGAGCGGGGTCAAAATCAGAGTTGAAAACATGTGTCAGACTTTTAATTGACTTTGACTTTTGGGTTTGAGTGTCTGTTTATTTTATTCAAACTCCTAGAGTTTCCCTGGGTTAGACTCCTAAAGATTCCCTGGGTTAGACTCCTAAAGCGTCCCTGGGTTAGACTCCTAAAGATTCCCTTAGTCCTAAGGAGTCCCTGGGTTAGACTTCTAAAGATTCCCTGGGTTAGACTCCTAAAGCGTCCCTGGGTTAGACTCCTAAAGCGTCCCTGGGTTAGACTCCTAAAGAGTCCCTGGGTTAGACTCCTAAAGAGTCCCTGGGTTAGACTCCTATAGAGTCCCTGGGTTAGACTCCTAAAGAGTCCCTGGGTTAGACTCCTATACAGTCCCTGGGTTAGACTCCTAAAGAGTCCCTGGGTTAGACTCCTATACAGTCCCTGGGTTAGACTCCTATACAGTCCCTGGGTTAGACTCCTAAAGCGTCCCTGGGTTAGACTCCTAAAGCGTCCCTGGGTTAGACTCCTATACAGTCCCTGGGTTAGACTCCTATACAGTCCCTGGGTTAGACTAAATGACTAAACACTAGTTTAATCACTAACAGGACCGTCAGAATTTCTGGATGTAGGCTAGCATCAAAGAATTGTGCAGTTGGGCCTGGTTTGGTGGATGCCTTCCCTGGCACGATTCCTAGGAGAATTCCCTGTAGGCTGGGATTTTTCCACTGCTGGTAGACCCGTATGACCGTATGCTTCCATACACCTGCAGATTCAGCTACTTCCTTCACACTATGGTCTTTGACCACGCCCACATGCAGTCCCTCCTTTTAGCCAATCATTACCATCTGCTCTGGAGCCATCTTCCACACATGGAACGAGACATTGCCTGCACTGTAGCACCTCTTCCCAATCTATGGATCCCGTCACTCGCACCCCACAGGTATTTCTAGACCCATCGTCCTTGTGCAGCGCCATCTGCAGGAGCCTGAAGTTACTACCACCTTAAACACGCAAGGTGTCTCTTTGGGTTTGTATCCTCAAACTAAATAACAAGCAGACTGCCAGCACCATCTCCATTGGGTTTGTACCTAAAGACTTCGGCAGAGGCTATCACATTGGAGGCCATTCATATGGAGAGGGTGGTCAGCAGTGTTATGCTGGGTATCAGAGATTCGGTGAACTCTCTGCAGAAAGAATTTTCAGTTAGATACCTTCTCAACTGGGTTAACCATGATGAAAGAGGAGGTGAAGGCAGTTGCAGAAAGAAGCCGGGTTCTCTGTCGGCAGTGCCATTAAGAATCATCTGAAAGTCTTTATGCTGATTGTTGCTAAATTCATGGAGAAGCTGGGAAATGGGTTCATTGATCTATTGGAAAACCTTGCTCACCAGGGAAGCTTTAAAATGGAGCTAAATCGGATCAACTTGTCTTGTCTGAATTGAATCAGGTGTAATAGTTTAACGGTATTCACGTATTTCCTCACTGTAGCGTTAAGGTTGTGCACTCTTTGAGTTCGTTTATCCTGAGGGCGTCTCTACAGCACCTTCAAACTCCCAAAGACGTCCAAATTCATGCTAGCTCGCTAGCTAAAACAACGACGCCCTTCCTACATAACCATCTCAGTACTGAGCAGCATCACTGAACCATTGATTAACATGGTTGTTTATCTGTAGTAGTAATGGAGATGATTAGCTTCTGGCCAGAATACTGCTGAGTCCATATGTTCTGAGCATGGCCCAGGAAAAGTAAGACCCCCTCCCATACATGATCTTCTCAATCCTCATTCCTACGAAGGCCCAGCCCTCTTTCTCTGATCACCAGCAGAGATGAAAATACACTGTGATGGATTGCAGCACCGAGTTTCGCTCGATCATGTATTATTAATAACATAATGTTGTTTTCTTTGGCAAAGCCAACGCAGGAAATAGAGTGCGCTCGATAAGGAAAGCACATAGCCGGGCCAAAGAACATCTCACGGCGGCTCATGTTTACACAACACAGCTGGCGAGTCTGTATCAGCTGTTACTGTAGGTGGGATGTTGTTCAAATATCAGGTTTATGGTTTCCCAGGGCCATATACCGTTGTGGAACTTGGAAGAAGCCGAAGGGGCTTCAGACAGTCATGCCTGAACTAGGGGTACATGTCTGGGAACCACTGTTAGCATATATATACATATAGCACATATGAGTTTTCCTTTGCCACATATATGATTCATGTAATCCACTCAATGTTTCACCCATCAGACCTGGGAATGTCAAATAGGAAAAGAAAGAGAAACGTGGTGCCTGTTGGATCCAGATTTGGAATATGCTTAGGGAAGTCTTTAGAGCCACTCCAAATCAGTATATGGATTGTTCAGACATGGGCATATGTAGAGCTACTAGATGTTTTGGCTTCAAGCTTTGTATTAAGTCACAGTTGATGATTCTGGAGATCGACTGCTGATATTCGAACTTAACAGCAAAACAATTACACTCCTCATTTCATTACTCTTTCAGAAGCTCCGCCCCTCACATTTATATATTTGTATTGCCAAGATGATGAACACATTTGGGATATTCATAAAACCTTTCGTCCATTGTAGGATAAACATCATGATATTATATTAGAGAAGACGACGGGATAGTGCCCCAGCTTCTGGTCTGAATTCTCCCATTCCACCTTAAGAAGTGCAAGAGTTAGGCTACATTCAGATGCCTCAGCTTCTGGTCTGAATTCTCCCATTCCACCTTAAGAAGTGCAAGAGTTAGACTACATTCAGATGCCCCAGCTTCTTGTCTGAATTCTCCCATTCCATCTTAAATTGCGCAAAAGTTAGGCTACATTCAGATGCCTCAGCTTTTTGTTTGAATTGTCCCATTCCACCTTAAATAGTGCAAAAGTAGGCTTCATTCAGATGCCTCAGCTTCTTGTTTGAATTCTCAGATTCCACCTTAAATAGTGCAAAGTAGGCTTCATTCAGATGCCTCAGCTTCTTGTTTGAATTCTCCCATTCCACCTTAAATAGCACAGTAGTTAGGCTGCTATCAGGCTTCTCATCTATTTTAAATGTTCCCATTCCACCTTAAATAGTGCAAAAGTAGGCTACATTCAGATGCCTCAGCTTCTTGTTTGAATTCTCCCATTCCACCTTAAATAGCACAGTAGTTAGGCTGCTATCAGGCTTCTCATCTATTTTAAATGTTCCCATTCCACCTTAAATAGTGCAAAAGTAGGCTTCATTCAGATACCTCAGCTTCCTGTCTGAATTCTCCCATTCCACCTTAAATTGCGCAAGAGTTAGACTACATTCAGATGCCTCAGCTTCTTGTTTGAATTCTCCCAATCCACCTTAAATAGCACAGTAGTTAGGCTGCTATCAGGCTCCTCATCTGCTATTTTAAATGTTCCCATTCCACCTTAAATAGTGCAAAAGTAGGCTACATTCAGATGCCTCAGCTTCTTGTTTGAAATTTGCCATTCCACCTTAAATAGCGCAGTAGTTAGCCCGTCAGGCTCTTCAGCTCCTCGTTTAATATTTTCCACTTCTATCTTAAATTATGCTGAAGTTGCATTCTGGTGTTTGAATTTCCTGATCCACCTTAAATGGCACAGCACTCAGCGTTCAGGCGCCTCGGCTTCCTAATGTAAATTTGCCAGTTCCACTTCTGAATCATGAAGCAGTTACATTCACGTGCCTCACTTTCTCGTTGGAGCTTTCCCATTCCACCTTAAATGATGCAACAGTTGGGCTGCATTCAGGAGCCTTACCTTCTCATTCATTAAACTGCATTCATTTTCACGTCCCACCTTAAATTGTGCAGCAGCTAAATTCAGGCACAGCAGCATCGTTTAAGGTGGAACGGGGAAAGGTGAGCTAGAAGCTGGCTAATGAGAAGCTGATTTAATATCGTCAGCTCTCTGAGGTCTCTCCACCGGTGAAACGCCTCGCTGACGTTAACACGGTTCTTCATCCTTCGTCCTTCTTTTTCCGTCTCCATGGTAACCAACTTAGAGACAAGGTTACTCAAGATTACGTGTGATGGCTTTACCTATGAAATTCATGGATCATTGAGTCAGTAAAGGTAACTCTGATAGTCTGAAGGCTGTAACGCCAGTGGCATGTTGCTGACTCAGCAATGAGCAGGTAAACAGTGGACATGCTGTGGCATCGTGTAGGACGCTTTCCATTTCGGAAAAGTGAAAGGATAACAGTTCCTCTGCCTCACTGAGGTAGCTGAAATGTTGGGCGTGCCTTAGAACACTGCTGGGATCACAGCTGCTTCAGGATGACAAGTGGAATGTCTTCAAGCACAAGGAAGACATCCTTTGCTCCCTACAGGTCAGTGGTACTGGACAGGCTGTGTTCCGTTCTGGAAAAGTGAAAGTAGAAGAGAGAGCCTCTGCACTTCATCAGTCATGTGGAAAAGAAGGAACACTCCCAAACTTTGGCTGTATTCAGAATGGCACACTGCTATACTGCACACTACAGTAGTATGTACTGCACACTGTATACGCCCCCTGTGTGTGGTATGCAGTACAGTAACAAGTTCTGACCTACAGTGTAGTATACTAATACAGTCACATGACCAGTTACCTCACATTTACCTCAGAGCTGTTATTACTGTATCCACTGTTTAGAGCTAGCTGCTGCTAACGCTGCTCAGTTCCCCTGAGATACGATTAGCCTAGCTGTTAGCTCCCCTCGGCTATTTCACTCTAAAACTGATCCTCTAAAGCGAGTTCATCTTTTATTAATCTTCAGACCTGTATATTTAACTTTCTGAGGCTCATTCTGATGAACACACCCCACTACAATCACTACACCCACATTTACCTTAGAGCTGTGATTACTGTATCCACTGTTTAGAGCTAGCTGCTGCTAACGCTGCTCAGTTCACCTGAGATACGGTTAGCCTAGCTGTTAGCTCCCCTCTGCTAGTTCACTCTAAAACTGATCCTCTAAAGCGAGTTCATCTTTTATTAATCTTCAGACCTGTATATTTAACTTTCTGAGGTTAGTGTTAAAGACCCAATCTTCAAGTCTAGGCTAAAGCCTACCTGTTCTGTGGAGCCTTGGGTAATTAGTCTCCCTGCTGACTGCTAACACCGTATAGTGCTCCTAGTCCTTCTGTCAGAGGGAACTGTGTGTGTTCTCTTTGCCAGAGCTGAGCTACTGCCCAAACTCTGTGGTTTGCTGCGGAGCTACTGCCCATCCTGTGCACTCTGATGTCGTTACTTCACCGTCCTCAGCTGGGTGCCCCTGTCTGCCTGCTGACCACTATGCCTACCA
Organism: Prochilodus magdalenae; assembly: GCA_024036415.1. NCBI lineage: Eukaryota > Metazoa > Chordata > Actinopteri > Characiformes > Prochilodontidae > Prochilodus > Prochilodus magdalenae. The sequence continues at coordinate 206,778 of JAMWET010007726.1, forward strand.
TGAAGCTTCTACCTGTCTTATGCTGTGAGGGAACCTCACCCGCATCCGGCGTGCCCATCCAGCGATCCTGCTATTCAATCAGATGATCCAGCTGTTTAATCACAGACGATATTGACATTTCTGTCCCTGCCTCAAAAACACTCAACCCTACTGAGTCTTGGGCTGCGTCAGAAATCGCCTACTTGGTCAGTATGTACTAGACTGAACCCAGTGCGCACTGCTCGACCGGTGAAGCAGTCGGCTCTTTCAGTCCACGAGTACGTAGTATCCACTCAACCTCGGGCGTACTACCGCAATCTTGCCAACGTCATTTAGCGCAAGACGTCACGCCACCACTGTAGAAGTCCTGCCAGTCATTCATATAAACTGGCAGGATGGACTTTCGTCGACGTCCTGCTTTTCGACATTTTTCTCGGAATGCCTCCAGAGCTCCAGTGGAATCATGGGATAGCACAGTACGTCATCTGGGGAACTTTCGCCTACTGCTTTATGACTACTGCGGATTCGGACACGCTACACATGTCACATGGCATGTCATCTTTGGCTTGCTCACAGGGGGCTTGGATCCTCTGCTTGTGATTGGCCCTTATGCTTTAACCAAAGACGTAATTCCTGAAGTCAGCATTAGGATGTAATATGATTTTGAGTGAGGTTCTGGCATCATTCCAAAAAAGGGAGCTGAAGAGATGCCTCCCAAAAGACTAATGAATGCAGTCCTCATAACTTCCAGTTAACTCTCTTTTAATGGGTCGGATTAGATAATTGCTTAATAGCCGGTTGGCAGCCAATCAGAGCCACAGACACAGAGGCCCCTGTTGGAAGGTACTGACCTGGTTTAGCAGTAAACGGTGCTCGTAATCAGAGTGGTGTTTGGCTTCTTTCCCTCAGGCCTCCATTATGACCGGCAGCGCTCTGAGTCTGGGAGTCGAGGGCGGCAAGGCCCACAACGAGTCGCTTTCCCAACCCAACGTCAGCCCTCTCAGGAAGAGCCCGCACCTGCACAACGAGGCCAAGAGCAAAAGCACACTGCGCATGTCGGAGAAGACCTGGGAATCCCGCCGCATCAAGGAGGAAATGCAGGAGATCCTGTCCCCCACACCGCTGGAGCTGCACAAGGTCAATGGCACATGGCCATAGATCCTTCATATACATAGTTTTGATACCTGAGAGACATATATATATATATATATATATATATATATATATATATATATATATATATATATATATATATATATATATATATATATATATATATATATTATAATTGTGTGTATATAAATATATCTATTATATCTCTTATCACTATTAAAAATGAACCACTGGTCTTATAATATCTGGAAATATGTACAGTGATCTCAAAATGAGAAACTTAAGATATATCAACTACAGATCAGATAAAATTATGATTCTGCAGCGTTTGGAGGGGTACACTGGACAAAGTCACATCATGGCTACTAAAATCTTATATCTGTGACATCTTACTCATTTGTCATACCTTTTCAATTTTCAAAGCTCATTCATTCATCTTATTTACTGATATTTTTGCTTCTTTTAAGCCATTTTAGTAAGCAAATTTGCCAGATAATTTAATTTAATTTAATTCATTTAATTTTCCATAATTAGCTTTAAACAATATAGTGAGAAAATCTGGCTTATTAAAACCACTTAAATAAAAATATCTGAGAATAGGTTCCATAGTCTTAAATTATGATTGTAGCAATCTTAAAATAAGAGTTTCATGTAAGATATTGTCAGCCCACACACCACAAACACACACACGACACACACACACACATACACACACACCAACACACACACACACACTATAATATAAGCTTATTATATATATAAATATATATATATATATATATACAGCTCTGGAAAAAAATTAAGAGCCCATCTCAAAGTGATCAGCGTCTTTCCTCAGTTCTGTTTGATTCTCTACACTACTGGAACCATGTCTCCCAAACTCCAGATCAGATATTGTATTAGATCTGTGTATTTAGAAAATCACTAATGACCTCCAGAAGCCTGTTTTTAGAACCATGCTCGCTGTGCATTTCACCCCAGCCACCGCTCACCAGTCTCTCTGTAGGTCACCTGAGGTCATCTTACGGTGGGTAAGGGACATTGGAATGAGGTGGCGCTCATCACGGTCAGTAGAGAGGGGGTTTGGCCCTCTGCCAGTCTGTAGCTGTGTTGTCCTGTGTGTTTGCTGCTGGACCTTGTTCTTATGAACCAGACACTCACTGTATCTGCCAGTAAAGCTAGAACCCAACCTTCAGTTCCTCACTGAGAACCTGCTGTACATGTGGAGATGCTGATTTAAGAGGAAACTGGAGTGGGCTCTTATTAATTTTAGCGTCTCTATTAATGCCTGACAGACGTAATCCATATAAACATCTACGGTTGGAATACTGAGGCGGCGTGGTGCTGATGGCTGTAGGCAATGAATAAACAGCACCTCAGCCTGACGGATATATTCAACCGCTGGGCTAACATGTCACGTCTTCCCCAGGTGACGGTGATCAAGGACCCAGAAAGAGACGACTTTGGCTTCAGCGTGTCGGACGGGTTCTTGGAAAAAGGTGTGTACGTCAACATGATCCGGCCTGAGGGTCCAGCAGACCGTGCAGGACTCAAACCATATGACAGGATTCTACAGGTACCAGCACCTCCCGTCTGTTATACCCTTATCTGAGCTCCCTGTGGATAAACGAAAGCTTGGGATTCCTTTGCTCCGCGGAATATATGATCGAAATTGGTCCCTGCAAGCCATAAACAGTACACTAGCTAATCCAGCACAGCCTGGGACAGGCCGAGGCGATAAGACTGTTTCAGGTCAATGGGAATTGGAGCCCCGTAGCTTTAAGAAGCTTTACAGACTGCAGCTGGTTTCAATACAGTCGTTCTCACATGCTGTAAAGGAGGATGTTCGGCCCGGAGCTGCTTCAGATTAGGCCATAACGACGTTTAATAAAGCCGGCCTATTGAAGTTACCAGAGGAGCTATAAATACTCAGGTCCGGAGAGTAGATGTCCAGCCAACACTAAGATATTTGCGGATGGTTTTCTTTTCTTTCCTTTGCGGTTTTATAGCCTTTGCAAAGGAGACCACAGGCCAGCATTGGCAACCATAATGTAATGTTAATGTCAGACTCGTTTAGCTTCCCGGAGCTCCTGAGCTGCCTGTTTACTTCAAGGAGCTCTAGGCCCATCACCATCATGAAATCTTAGCTGATGATGATTTGTCTTATAAACAGGATTCAAGGAAGTAAATATCCGTTTTATTCCGGAGCCGGAGAAGCTGATGGGTTCTTACAGCTATATGCCGTTCACTTCTGATTTTAAGTCATTTGCACCATAAAGATATTTAACATGTATATGAGGTGTAAATATGGTTTATATTACTGATTACATATTAGTAAATGAGCTCACAATACAAAAAAACTGGTCAGCTTGCATGTTTAAAGTGGTAGTAACTTCAGGATCCTGCAGATGGCGCTGCACAAGGAATGGCGGGGCTATAAATACCTGAGGAGTGTGAAAGGAGGTGCTACAGTGCAGGGAATGTCTCATTCCATGTGTGGAAAACGGCAGATGTTAATGATTGGCTAAAAGGAGGGACTGCATGTGGGCGTGGCCAAAGACCATAGTGTGAAGGAAGTAGCTGAATCTGCAGGTGTATGGAAGCGTACGGTTGTACGGGTCTACCAGCAGTGGCTACAATCCCAGTCTACAGGGAATTCTCCTCGGAATTGTGCCAGGGAAGGCATCCACCAAATCTGACCCAACTGCACAATTGATGCAAGAGTCTCTGAACATTTATGGCCTCCATCCAGAAACTTGCCCAGTACTGGCCAAGCTTTTGCACACCCTACTGTATTAATCTGAAACTAGACATAGTATTTTTAGGGCCCATAATCCATGTATGGGAATCAGGCCCATAGTGTTGTATTTGTACCCCTAGTCATTCTGTAAACTCATTATTTACTCTTTAAACTTTTAAACATTTGTAACTACAGTGTAGTATATATCATCACCATCCAAAAATTTGTTGATTTTTACTTTTAGGCCTCATTTGATCACCTGAGCTGCTGTTTACACTGTGTGGAAATTTCATGAAGAATGGACCAACAGAAACGGCCCAAAACTGTTTATAAAGACGTCTGGTTCCATTGACTTCCATTCAAACTAAAGGAGGTTTTTGGCCTCTCCTGTAAAGTTGCCATTTTGGAGATACCAGTTTTTCTTTGGACATTGACGATATGCTAGATAGTCTGGGGGCTTAGTCGTGTCCAGCGAGGGTATTCGTGTCAGCCTCTGTTTAAGAATGTGGGAAAAGTGGTATCCGTACATCCCAGCCTTTTAAACTCCTCTGGGGACAAGGGGTAAATACTGTCAGTGGGATTTAACAGAGCGATGATTAAAGCGTGCTAATGGTGCATGTGCTTTATGTCCCCAGGTGAATCATGTCCGGACGCGGGATTTCGACTGCTGCCTGGCCGTGCCTCTCATCACGGAAGCTGGTGATAAACTGGAGCTGGTTATAAGCAGAAACCCCTTGGCTCAGCCCAATGCTGGTCAGCCTGGTATGGGTCAGCCACTTGACTGCCATCCCCTCTCGGCCCCTGTAGCTAATAACCGCGAACATGCGACCAGCACTATGGACCTGTGACAGTAAACCACCCTGGGACTCTGAGAGACACCCTGGAAGCCTGAGTTATCAACCAGCATCGCCAGGACACTCTGCTGGACACTCTGCTGGACACTCCGTTCCTAGCCATGAGAAACATCAGTGGACTGCAGTTGTCTCAGACCGTGGGCCGTGTATGCTCAGTGCATATGACAGGAGGTCTCTGCTTCGAGCCAGTCCTTTCAGAGAAACACAGACCGAGGACCACTAACACAGCACTCGCGAGAAGCGGGAGCCGGGAACTGGACCCGCTCGGACGCTTGGGGGGGTCGGCCGGTTTTTACTCGTTTTATGTTCTGCAGAAAAAGAGGAAGAGTCCCGGATCAGTTTCTACTCCGTTGTGAATAGTGTTAACGTTCGTTTTGCTGATGTCCATCGTCCGGCAGGACAGCCTGCTTATCTGGGAGGGTTTCTTAGAGCCTGTGTTTTTCCACTCTCGGCTCACGGCTGAGTCACCAGGGGAAGGACACTGCTCGCTGTGGCAAGACTGAGGACGTGTTGGGTAATACCCAGCCTGACCCAACCCTAACATCTCTCTCTTTCCTCCTCTATCTCTCTCCTCCTCTCTCTCTCTCTCTCTCTCTCTCTCTCTCTCTCTCTCTCACTCTCTCTCACTCTCTCTCCTCCTCTCTCTCACTCTCTCTCACTCTCTCTCACTCTCTCTCTCTCTCTCACTCTCTCTCTCTCTCTCACTCTCTCTCTCTCACTCTCTCTCACTCTCTCTCACTCTCTCTCCTCCTCTCTCTCTCTCTCTCTCTCTCTCTCTCTCTCTCACTTTCTTCTGTCTCTTTTTCTTTCTTCTGTCTCTCCCCTCCTGTTCTCTCTCTTTCTCTCTCCCTGTCTCTCTCTTCCCTCCATCTCTTTCCCTCAGTCTCTCTCCCTTAGTCTCTCTCCTTTGCTCATTCACCCACTCTCTCTCTCTCTCTCTCTCTCTCTCTCTCTCTCTCTCTCTCTCTCTCTCTCTCTCTCTCTCTCTCTCTCTCTCTCTCTCTCTCTCTCTCTCTCTCTCTCTCTCTCTCTCACTCGTTCACTCACCCTTTTACTCTATCTGTCTTTTTTCCCCTCTCTTCCTTTCTCTCCCTCACTTTATCTGTCTCTCTCTCTCTCTTTCTCACTCTTGTCTCGGTATCCCCATCCTCTCTTCTCCTCTCTCTCTCTCTCTTTGTCTTCCAAATCTGTCTCTCCTCTCCTGTTCTCTCTCTCTCCCTACCTCTCTTTCCTCTCTCCCTCGATCTCTCTCCCTTGCTCATTTACCCACTCACTCTATCTGTCTGTCTCTCTCACTCTCTCTGTCGCTCACTCATCCTTTCACTCTAGCTGTTTCTGTCTCAGTATGCTTCTCCTTCTCTCTTTCTTTCTCTCTCTCTCTCTCTCTCTCTCTCTCTCTCTCTCTCTCTCTCTCTCTCTCTCTCTCTTCATATTCTCTCTGACTCTTTCTCTCTCATTTACTCTTCATCTCGTTCACTCTCTTTCTTGCTCTTTCTCTCACCCTCTCTCTCTCTCTCTCTTTCTCAAAGTCAAAATCTCTGTCCAAATCTCTTTCACTCTCTTTCTTTCTCTCTCTCCTTCATGCATTGGACTGAAGGGTGAACGAGAACAATGCACAAGAAGACTGCCTGCTGCTTTCCAGCGATCAGCCTAAGACTAGAAGTAACAAAGGTGCTGTTTGAATTCTCAACAAAGACTTCAGAAGCGTGTGATGTTGATGTTGAGTTTGTGTGACGGAGGTGGTACCAGCGTTTTGTTTTGTTAGCACAAGGAGACATTCATTTCTCGCAGCTCCGGCCTCGCGCACTTCCTCGAGCGTCTGTGTGAAACGAAGAAGAAGAAACAAACACAGAGTTCCCTTTTCTTCCGTTTTTTGTTATGCGTTTTTTTTTTTTTTTTGGTTTGCATGAGACGCTTTCATTTCTCATAAGCTCCGCCATAAAGCACGCGACGCGGTGCGAATATACAAGCACACGTGCACAGAACCTGCTCTGAGGTTTGATGCTGCTCTCGTCGAGTTTCTGTTTCAGACAGGAACAGCTCCACAGCGGCTCCATCTTCCCCAACACTGGGCTTCTAAACCAGGGGTGTCAGACTCGGGTGACGGGTCACGTTACGGGTAGTTCAGTCTCAACCGGTGTACTAGGCTAATACACACCAACAGCTGATCATAAATCAGGATGTGGGCATCAGATTGTCCTCTAAGGCCCCCATAGCGGACATAGGAATTTGTCATCCAGTGTGCCCATACGTCCTCTCTTCTGAAGGATGTCCTCTTAGGATAGGGTTCCCTATAGGGGACTGAGAATATGTCATCCGTGGTGACCATATGTCCTCTCTTTCAAGGCAAGGTCCTTAAGGTTAAGGTTCCCCACACGAGACTTAGAATATGTCATTCTCTCTATTCAAGGACATGTCCTCCTAGAATAGGGTCCTCTACAGGGGTACAGGAATATGTCATCCAGGATGCCCACATGTACTCTCTTCTCAAGGACATGTCCTATTGGGTTAAAACCCCATATGGGTTTAAGAATTTGTCATCTAAGGTGCCCATACGTTCTCCATTCTCAAGGACATGTCCTATTGGGTTATGGTCACCTATAGGAATATAAGAAGATGTCATCCGGGGTGACCATATGTCCCCTCGTTCAAGGGGAAGTCCTCTTAGGTTAAGGTCCCCCACATGAGACTTAGAATATGTCATCCAGGGAGACTAAACATTCTCTCTTTCAAGGACATGTCCTCTTAGGTTAAGGCCCCCCATAGGGGTATAAGAATGTCATCCAGGGTGACCATATGTCCTCTCCTTCAAGGCAAAGTCCTCCTAGGTTAGAGTTCCCTATAGGGGACTGAGAATATGTCATCCAGTGTGACCATATGTCCTCTGTTTCAAGGGGAAGTCCTCTTAGGTTAAGGTCCCCCACACGAGACTTAGAATATGTCATCCAGGAAGACCAAACCTTTTCTCTTTTCAAGGACACGTCTTCTTAGGTAAAGGCTTCCTGTAGGGGTATAAGAATGTCATCCAGGGTGACCATATGTCCTCTCTTTCAAGGACATGTCCTCTTAGGTTAAGGTCCCCCATAGGGGTATAAAAATATGTCATCCAGCGTACCCATACGTCCTCTCTTCTAAAAGACATGTCCTCTTAGGTTAGAGTTCCCTACAGGAGACTTAGAATATGTCATCCAGGGTGACCATATGTCCTCTCTTTCAAGGGGAAGTCCTCTTAGGTTAGAGTTCCCTATAGGGGACTGAGAATATGTCAACCAGGGAGACCATACCTTTTCTTTTTTCAAGGACATGTCCTCTTATGTCCCGGTTCCCTATAGGAATATAAGAATATGTCATCCAGCATACCCATACGTCCTCTCTTCTAAAGGACATGTCCTCTTAGGTTATGGTTCCCTATAGGAATATGTCATCCAGGGTGACCATATGTCCTCTCCTTCAAGGGGAAGTCCTCTTAGGTTACAGTTCCCTATAGGGGACTGTGAATACGTTATCCGTGGTGACCATATGTCCTCTCCTTTAAGAGCAAGTCCTCTAAGGTTAAGCTCCCCTACAGGAGACTTAGAATATGTCATCCAGGGTGACCATATGTCCTCTCTTTCAAGGACCTGTCCTCTTAGGTTAGAGTTCCCGATAGGGAACTGAGAATATGTCATTGAGGGAGACCATACATTCCCCCTTTTTAAGGACATGTCCTCTTAGGTTAGGGCCCTCTATAGGGGTATAAGAATTTGTCATCCAGGGTGACCATATATCCTCTCTTTCAAGGGCCTGTCCTCTTAAGTTAAGGTCCCCCATAGGGGTATAAGAATATGTCATCCAGCTTACCAATAGGTCCTCTCTTTCAAGGACATGTCCTCTTAGGTTAGAGTTCCCTATAAGGGACTAAGAATATGTCAACCAGGATGACCATATGTCCTCTCTTTCAAGAGGAACGTCCCCTACTGGAGACTTTGAATATGTCATCCAGGGAGACTATACATTCTCTCATTTCAAGGACACGCCTTCTTAAGTTAGGGCCCTCTATAGGGGTATAAGAATTTGTCATCCGGGGTGACCATATGTCCTCTCTTTCAAGGGCCTGTCCTCTTAGGGGACAATGAATATGTCATCAGAGGTTGTAGCAAATATGGTGACCTAGCTGATGTCTTCATCTAATCAGTCAGAGTAAAGAGCTGCTGCCGCTGTTCTCGCCGCAGGTTTGTTGTGAAGCAGCAGTTGATTTAATTTTAGAACGTGGATACTGAATTTACCTGGTGTGCTGGATAAGAACCACCCTGTTCCATCAGATCTGACACCCCGGGCCATCGCCATTCACCATGTGCGCTCAGAACTGGAGGGTACATTTCTTCCCTTCACAATGGGCATTGTGGCCAAGCCGTCATTCGGCCGCTGAAGCTTGCCAAATATTGTAGATGTTTCCGTCTCGTTTATTTTCGTCTCACGTTCCTGAAAAGCACTTTGTGCACCCGCCATATAGTCGCCTCCCGCTTTGTCCCGCCACAGGCCCGGCTCTGGCAGAGGTCAAGCCTCAGAGGACGTCCTGACTTAAGGTCACCTCAGTTCACCTCGTTATCTAATGAGCTAGCTGTGACTTAGAGCAGACGACTTCGCACTGCGCAGTGCAGCTGTACTCCTGGCCTGGGTTGCACCAGCTATATGCAAAGGGTTCACTTTGGGCAAGTCCTGGCTAAGGCTTCGGTGAGTTTCATACTGGCATCATGCTAATTCAGTTTCACCAGCAGTCCTGAGGAAACGTCGAGGCTGGTTACAACAAAGCATATGTAGTAACACTGCTGATAGCCGTGTGGTGTTATGGGTGTTTTGGCAAATCAGCAAGACTCAGCGGAAGGCTAGATACTGGCTAAAACCACAAAACCTTGTGTAAAAGGTTGCCACACTTCAGCTTTTTGCTCGAATTTGATCCAGCAGCTGGACTGGAACTGGCTAGTGTCATGTCTTACTGAACAGGACTTAGAGCTGATCGTTCTCGAACAGTCCACAGTTTGGTCTTGTTTGAGCTGTTGGTTTAGCCACCAGGTGATCTCATAAAGCAGCTCAGACGACTTCTCAATTATTATTATTATTATTATCATTATCATTATTATTATTATTATTATTGCTGCACCATGGTGGCATATTGTCTAGCACCTCACAGTTCCAGTGTCAGGGTTTGATTCCTGACTGGGGCGTCCCTGGGTCCTTTCTCTGTGGAGCTAAATTAAAGCTAAGCCTAAAGCTTAATACAGCCAAATCCATTTGGTAAATGTGAATTTGGACATAAGCCTCAAGTGGTAAATACCAATCATGCAAGGCCTAGCGAGGGCATGGAAGGTCCTAGAGTTACCAAACTTGGCACACATTGACAACCCCACACTCTGATGACCTGGACCAAGTTTGCTGACAATAGGATCAAAGGTCAGGGAGCTACAGCCCAATCCATTTAGCAAATGTGTCTTTAGACATAAGCCTGAAGTGGTAAAAACAAATCATGCAAGCCCTAGTGAAGGCATGGAAGGTCCTAGAGTTACCAAATTTGACACACATAGACCACCCCACACTGTAAGCCTGAAGCATAATGTTATTATTATTATTATTGTTATTATTATTATTATTATTATTATTATTATTGCCCAAAAAAAACGTGACCATCAGAGAGCTTCATCTGAATGAAGGTTAGGGTTAGCTCTCCCCACTTTGGTCCAAGACCTGCATAGGATCTCAAATCCTGATCTTAAGCCGCCCCGGAGCTGTCCCCATTCAGGAGTGTGAAATCCCGGGCTGGGTTGAGTTTAAATGTAGCCAGACTGAGCAGCACAGTGGTGCTGTGTCCTCACAGCAAGATGAGCCTGGATTGGATTTGGGGTGAACTGGAGGAGCTGAATTGCTCCAAGGTGTGAGGGAGTGTGTATATCTGTGTTGGCCCTGTGACGGATTGGTGGCCTGTCCAGGGTGTTCCCTGCCTTCCACCCAGTGAGTCCCAGGATAGGCTCCGGCCCCTGATGATAAGATGAAGCTAAACTTA
>JAMWET010007726.1:222500-542500 GCA_024036415.1 Prochilodus magdalenae
ACTCCAACGACCATGACAAATGTGTTTATAATAAACACTCACTGCTATTAGATTCCTCTTTTTCCATTCACGTCCCGCACTGGAGCCAGGTAGCCCAGAGGTCAGAGGATCATCTTTCTAACGCAGCGCTGGCTCTTTAGAGTCAGGTCAGTTGCTTTGGTTGGATTATGACATGACGTTGGGAGGTGTGTGAGTTTTCCATATTCTCATCTTTTGTTTCGCACCTCACTTTCAGCACCTGCTGGGAGACGAGCGGAGCTATTTATAAAAGAGAAGCTCCGTCAGTGCATGTTAAAGTCAGGCGCTCAGGCTGCGTGTTTAGTTGGCTTTCTAAGGTGGTAATAAGTTATCATGTCCTCTACAGAGAACACGCTTCAACCTGGAAATCTGCCAGTTTCAGGGTCTGTTAGCTCATTTCACCGGGTGCACCCAAACTTTTGCATGAAGCTATAGCTGTAGAGGAAAGGAGGACCATGCTATTCTACAGTCAGTTCAAATTTGGGAAGGACGGCTCACGTCCCAAAAGGTGTACAGGTCCAGACTGTAGACCATCTGTTTCTCTGTATACGGTATTACCCTGTTCTTCAATGGTCAGGACCCCCACAGGACCACCACAGAGCAGGTATGATGTGGGTGGTGAATCATTCTCAGAACTGCAGTGGCACTGACATGGTGGTGGTGTGTTAGTGTGTGTGGATCAGACACAGCAGTGCTGCTGGACACCTCAGGGTCACTGCTGGACTGAGAATCGTCCACCAACCAAAACTATCCAGCCAACAGCGTCCTGTGGGCAGCGTCCTGTGTCCACTGATGAAGGACTAGAGGATGACCAACACTGCACTGTGCAGCAGCAGATGAGCTATCGTCTCTGACTGTCCATCTACAAGGTGGACCAGCAAGGTAGGAGTGTCTAATAGAGTGGACAGTGAGTGGACACAGTGTCTCAACACTCCAGCAGCACTGCTGTGTCTGATCCACTCACACCAGCACCACGTCAGTGTCACTGCAGTGCTGAGAATGATCCACCACCCACATCATACCCACTCTGAGGGGGTCCTGTGGGGGTCCTGACCATTGGAGAACAGGGTAATACAGTATACAGAGAATTAGATGGACTTGTACACCTACAGAGTGTCCTATATGGTCAGTGAAGCTGATAACATGGACAGTGAGTGTGGATAAGAGGAGGTGGTCTTAATGTTCTACATTGGGGCACATACTACAATAGCATCAGAATTCTGGTAGTCATATCAAAGCCATCTGAACACTCGTTTGAGCATTTGGTGATGAATGGTGTTTCCATTTATTCTGTTGTGTAGAGTGTTTCTTTCTCCCTCAGGCTTCTGAACTTCAGTGAAAGTCTTTTTCCTCTCTTTCAGCCAGAACACGTCTCTGTCAACATTCTCTTCCTCCCCCAGAAAGGCGTGATGTACGTGAGCAGATTGAATCAGCTGGTGCTAACAGCTTGCCCTGTACGTGAGGCACGGCTACCCATGCCATTGCAAGCATTCCACTCAAGGAATGATGTACGTGCATGTTCACATATGAGCTCTATGAGGTCATACACATGTCATCATCACATATAGTGTATAGAGTGGTGACCACCTAGACCTTTACTGTATCCTGATATTGGGTATATTGAAATTGGTATTGAACTTTGACACTCAGAGCAACCCCCATATACTGTATACCACTACAAAGGGTTTAGGAATGGTTTGAAATGAGTTTGTTTGTTATTATTAAGGTAATAAACACCTTTAATAGTCATTCACAAGGCGTTTAGAATTTAGAACCTGTGAATTAAAACACAGGTTAGACCCATCATATAAGGTGCATATGAATGTGTGATTGACAGGTATGATGCTGACAGATGGAGAAACCGAAATAAAACAAGTGACCACAGTACCTGGGTTAATTACGGTAAGGGTTTCTTTTCTTAAAGATGGTAAGAAAAATGAGTCATTCAATTCCTCTGCCTTAAAATAACTGACATACAGTTATTTTACCATATTAATAACAGGAACAACTATTAAAGGAGCAATATGTAAAAACATAACTGCTACAAGTATTAAATAAGTAATATGTAAAAATGAAACAACAGGAACAACTATTAAAGGAGGAATATGTAAAAACATGATAACTGTTACAACTATTAAATGAGCAATATGTAAAATGTAATAACATAAACAACTATTAAAAGAGCAATATGTAAAAATGTAATAACTGGAACAACTATTAAAGGAGCAATATGTAAAAATGTAATAACAGGAACAACTATTAAAGGAGCAATATGTAAAATGTAATAACAGGAACAACTATTAAAGGAGCAATATGTAAAAATGTGATAACTGGAACAACTGTTAAATGAGCAATATGTAAAATGTAATAACAGGAACAACTATTAAATGAGCAATATGTAAAATGTAATAACAGAAACAACTATTAAAAGAGCAATATGTAAAAATTTTATATCTGGAACAACTATTAAATGAGCAATATGTAAAATGTAATAACATAAACAACTATTAAAGGAGCAATATGTAAAAATGTAATAACTGGAACAACTATTAAAGAAGCGATATGTAAAAATGTAATAACTGGAACAACTATTAAAGGAGCAATATGTAAAAATGTAATAACTGGAACAACTATTAAAGGAGCAATATGTAAAATATTTACTTTACAGCATTTTTTAAAATAAAACTTGAAAATGGTTCTATGTAGTACCAAAAATGTTCCTCTAGAAGCTTGGACATTGGAATGATAGCAGAACCTTTTTCATGCTGTACAGAACCATATTTTCAAAAGGAAGAATGTATATAGAACCATAAACACCAGTCCTCCACTCTGAAGAGCCACGTCACCATGCAAAGAACCATCAAAGCATGGAATGGTTCTATATACCACCCAAATGGTTCCTCTTGGTAATGTTCACAGCGTAACAACGGGAGAACCGATTGTTAAGAACCCGTTTTTTGTGCTAAGCTGATATAGAACGGAATATAGTACAATATATTTTTATAACACATCCTGTCTGCCTAAACAACCATCCCGCAATGCAAAGAACCATTAATGAATGGAACTGGTGTATGCAGAACCCATGAGCAGAAAACCACCGGCAGTAACCCAGTAACCCGTGGATGGTATGAATGGAACTGGTGTATGCAGAACCCGTGGTTCTAACTAGAACGATTCCTTTACCACCAAACACCACGGTTTTAAGAGGGTGACCCTTTACAGCCTCAGCCCCGTCTCCTAATCAGACCAGGCTGATTTAACTGGATCTGTCCCACCACAGTATCTGCACCATCCACGGGTTACTGGGTTACTGTCGGTGGACAGCAGGTATAGATGGACAGCAGGTATAGATGATTAGACGGAGGAGCATGGGTCCAGGCATGCTTCCCAAAAATCAGCCCGAAGCAGAATTATATTTCAAATCTTTTATTGTTTTTTTTTCCCCTCACAAAATTTCCATATTACAAATATCTTCTATCAAAGCACATACTAAAATAGGTTTGTTTATCGCTACAAATAATAAACGGTGCATTGTAAATATTACATAAACAAAACATACAGTAACGATGGAGGATGGGTGGTATAGCAGGCAGTAGGGAAAGCCAAGAGCGTCCAAATTTCAAATTCTTTCAAAAATTTCAAAATTTTCAAATGCTTTCAAATTCTCAATGAAATAACTGATGGCCAGCTTTGAAGCTCAAGACGTATTGATTACGTGATGCGTCATAACTCATAGATGGATAGATGAATGCTGATATCCGGAGAAGCTAAAGGATGCTATTACGCTGCAGTTTATGGAGATAATGCTGTGGTATGTTGATGTAAGAATGGACAGTGTTGATGTTTCTATCTTCGGGAATCTCTAAGACCGTCTCCGAAGAGGAACCACTCCTGGCTTCCTAAGGAGTCTTGCAGTTGAAGTTAGTGAGAGGCGTGAGTCGTTCCTAGAACCAGCCGTTCTAACCAACTTTGTTTTTAGAACGTGCTGCGTTAGTTTCCCAACGTGCATCAGTGCACGCCAAGCTTGAGCTAGAGCCACCTCCGACGTGCAGTCTGGGAAGGTGTGCGGAGGTCTGGACCGCATGGTTTTCAGGGGACGTATTGGAAGAACTTGGGAAGGACCCCTAGCTGAACCCACTAAAGCCTCATTAGCTAAATAGCAATGGATCTAAAGTGTGGGTGGGTTGATGGAGACCCCTGAAGTCAGGGACCGTTCTGCAGGAGGTGCGTTGTTCATAATAGGAATTCCAGGTGTAAGCATTGTTCTGGTGTTTGGGTAAAATCAGACAGCTTCTTTTGCACCCTGTTGTGAATGACGGCGTTCCAAGGTGGCGTTCCAAGGTGGCGTTCCAAAGATTCTTCACTGCATCCTCTGAACTTTGAAGTTACCTAGACATTAAAATATCAATATTTCTACATGCCTGCTACGATCAGGCTAACCCTACTATGCACACATTTGGGTTTAACTTCCACATTTGGGAAAGCCTGCCGGTTCTTGTTGAGCATTTTGGTGAGATTTCCGGCTCCTTAATTACCTCAGAGGTCGGAGAATCTGGTGAGGAACAATGGCCATATGGCCAAACCATACGTTGTATATTATAATATGTCATGACAGCAGCAATGCCATTCATTCTTGCCATAGCGGAACCTGCTCAGACATGGAATTCCCAACATGGGCACCACTACAGAATGATAACACCACTTTAGAGGTCTATGGAATCTTCAACTCATCTTCCAGAGGCATTATCTGTGGCTGGAGAACATGAGTCCAGAAGATGGCTATCATAGGGGATATTTATAGCAGTGGGTTTCACTGTGGACGGCGTATTATCCATCTCCAGTGGGAATCTGGCTTGTCATGAATCGCATCTGCCCTGAGAAAGATACCCTTCCTCCTTTCCTGGGAAGTTTTGTGGATTTTTCCATGTTCTGCTGGACAGTTTGCAGATTTCTCATCCCTCGGGTGCTATCCGTTTCGCTCTTAATGAGCACGCCACAGCACCAGCTGCCGGGCAGAAACGGTCCGGGTCTTTCGCCTCAGCTGTTCAGGGCAAGATTCCTGACCGCGCTGACCTCTTAGAGCGAGAATGGTAGGACGCACACCACGGTCATATCTTCCCACTATGTAATCCGTGCCCGCTTTTCCACTGCCTATAAGCCTCCACTTCTGGCCGAGGATGTATTTTAAGAAGCCGGGCGTGTGTTAAAATTCCCTGGCCCTCAACCAGCATTGTTGTTAGGTCAATTTAAAGGGACAGCGTGTGCTGGTCACTCCTTCACTTTGTAAGTAGCCTCTAGATGGGAAACCAGTTTGACCGTAAGCGTACGTAAGCACGCCATGCCATGGGACAAGGTAATGATGCTGGTGATGTTCAAAAGCAAAAGGCTTTTTCAAAAATAAATGTTTATTAAAGGAATAAAAAAAGTTTTAGGTACTCCAAAATCTCAAATACACTTCTTTTTGTTTTGTTTACAGGGTTTTTTTTTTTTTTTTTTTTTTTACAGGTTATCTTCAGGAATTAGAGATAAAATAAAAACAGTAATCTCGTAATTTTACTTTTAAAAAAGTAATCTCATGGATTATAAACATTTGCCATTCTTAAAAAAAAAGAAAAATAAAATAAAAAAATGTAGGTACATAACGATGTAAATCGGTCTCTGTTTCTCCGGGCCTGTGTCGAGATCCTGCCCTGAGACTGGTGGATCATGTCTGGATTCGAAAATCTGGGCCTCTAAAATCTCGCAAGTGCAAGGTTTACGAGTAAGCACTAGGCTAGGACTCTTTAACTGCCCTCCCGACACAGTTAACGCCCAGATTAACATTTGTTTGGCTACAGTTTGGTAATTTGGAGGCCTGTTGACAAGACGTAATTGAGCACAGCGACAGAAAATATTAGTAGCTAGGTTTTTATCTTTGCCTTATTTTGCTTCTAATGAACAACAGTCAGTCGTGTAGGTTATCACAGTGTGCTGAAGGCCTTGTTGTTTGAACTTGTTAAATTGGCCCCCATGATGTGCCGGTTTCTCTCGACTTCACCGCTTTAAAGTACCATCATTTTATCATCTTCAGGAAATAACGACAGGAACAATGCATATCATTCTACAGAGTATTGCACATAAACATTCGCAGCAAGCTTTTCTCGTGATTAACAGTTCGTAGATGAAATTCGGTCCTATGAAGAAAAAAAAAACGTAGCCAGGATTGCTGACGGACGTCAAACGCGGTCTTAATATGTTGAATACAAAAAGGCAAACGTGATAAACCGACGTCAACAATGCGCCGACGTGGCATAAAAATAGATGAGCTTTTTCTGGATGGATGCAGTTTGTTGGGGATTTTGGCCGAAATCAGTTTCACATTTCAACACTCTTACGCGAGCTAGTCAATGACGGGTCAAGTAAGTCGACGGGCCAGTGTGGACCTGGTATAACAGTCTTCTGAAGCTGGTTGATATGAACAGTCTGTGGATTGCGAGGTGTTGAAGGAGTGTTGAACGGAGGGCTGGAGCGGGGTCTGATGACAGATTCATCTACAGTATGTTTATTTGGTAGCTCTTTATTTAAAGGCTGCCTTCATATGAACTTCATAACTTCGCTTATGAACAGCTGTTGTCATTAGATCACCCAACATCGTCTATGAAGTACTGGCGTTAGACCTCTGAGAATTGCCTAGTATTGCCTATGTATTGGTTAATATGAAGTACCAATGTTTACAATGCATAATTAATAATACTTAACCATGTAATAACATGTTAACAGCTGTTATATGTCTACTTAATACATTAACAGTGGTTAAGTAATCTTACTTAATGCTCCAGATGTGTTAACCTAAAGTAAGGGATGTTTGTTTCATTTATAAAACTGATAAGAAGATTTCTAATAAAGTAAGATACTGGCCTTTATGGAGTTTTCTGACAATTTTGACCCTATTATGAACATATGGTGGTCTACTTTTTGAGTTCAACTGCATAGAAATAATGTTTACTAGCTGTTTGAAGGGGAACAAATGTCTATTTCAAAGGGACATGTGAGTAAGAAGCCGAATGCTGGCACCAGAACCATTTACGGTGGAATGGGTAAATATAGAAGCTGATTTCAGGCTCGAAGTTTCAACAGCCTCTAGCTACGTCTGGACTACGTCTTCCAACCAGAGCTATCGACCCACCAAATGGTTGGTCATGGTTCGGCGTAAAAGCGTCGTAGGAACTCTCTATAACCAGTATGTGGTTTGTCCGTTCTGGGCTACTGTAGCAAAACCTGTGACTCTATATGGCGCCCTCTGCTGGAGATGACTGATTTACAGCTATTTGTATTTACAGGTAGTTCTACACTAATGAAAACATAGTTCCCTATGTAGGCAGCCTTCAAATCAAGTGTCACCGTTTGTGTTTTAGTGGTTCTTCCAACTTCGCGCAGCTGCTTCGAGAGGTTTAGTGATGGTAAGAGTTAGTGTGGCCATTTGTGCTTTAAAGAAGACGTTAAGTTGACTTGTTGCGTTTAGTGCAATGGCAGTTTCAGTGTCTCAGCACTGGCTAAGAGAGAATTAGTGTCTCTCGGTGCGCCTGTTAACATAACTCCTTAGTTTAAAAGTTCAGCCCGGCTGGAATCCGTGGGCGCCACTAATGAATACGCACGACCGTGTCACAGAAAACAGCAACTCAAGTTAAACTCATCTCACCACGTAAGATCACACCCACAAAGCAACAGTGTGGATCAGGATGGAAACGTGGCATCTTCTCTCGGTACACTTCTCTCTAAAAACACTATGAACATCGTTCTCATTGACGCTCGAAGGGTTGCCTTTTTTGCCCACTCAGATTTTTTTTTTAAATGGAGAAAAAAAAAACACAATTGATTTAAATGCCATTATTTACAAACCAAAATAAAAAAACAGACATGATTTTGAGATATGGTTGTGTGAACTGAATTTCCCTCCGATTACATCAACAACAACAATAACCACAGTAATAGTAAAATAATAACATTATGATAAAAAATATTCAAAGCAGAGACAAATAAAAACGAACGTAGCTTCCTCTGTAGAAAACAGGACTCCTAGTGCAGATACGGAGATATGTAAACCTGGTCCTACAACTATGTATATTCATATATATATATAAATATATATATATAATGGAAAGCATATTGAATCCTCTCATAGAGAGCGCTCACATCATGGTTTCTACTATAGTGTGGGAGGGCTTCATCAAGCCATTGTTCCCGTTGGGGTCCAGAGGATGTGCCAGCTCTGTGTTCTTCGGACGGTACTCTTGGGGACTTGAGCTCGCCCCGCCCCGCACTGGGGCTGCCACCGCCTTAATCCTCTGTGGAAATAAAAGCAGAGGACGGAGAGTT
The DNA here is from genome assembly GCA_024036415.1 of Prochilodus magdalenae. Classification (NCBI taxonomy): domain Eukaryota; kingdom Metazoa; phylum Chordata; class Actinopteri; order Characiformes; family Prochilodontidae; genus Prochilodus; species Prochilodus magdalenae. The sequence goes on from JAMWET010007726.1 coordinate 230,874, forward strand.
TAAGTGTTAAGCCCCGTTAAGTCACGCATGTTAAACTGGCATACAAACTTTATGAGCCCTGAGCATAGAAATATACATCTGTGTGTGTGTGTGTGTGTGTGTGTGTGTGTGTGTGTGTGTGTGTGTACGTATGGGACGGTCATCCAAATACAGCCTGTCTACAGATCTGCAATGCTCCTGAGCTTCAGTTGGTGAACCCAGTCATTAGTGATACTGGGTGTAGTCCATCTGTTTCTCTTTATACTTTATGACCCTGTTTTTCAATGGTCAGGACCCCCACAGGACCACCACAAAGGGGCTGCTGGAGTTTTTAGACACCTCAGTGTCACTGAGAATAGTCCAGTGACCAAAACCAAATCCAGCCACCAGCGTTCTGTGGGCAGCGTTCTGTGGGCAGCGTCATGTGGGGAGCTTCAATGTGGCCACTGATGAAGGACTACTGGATGACCAACCCTGCACTGTGCAGCAGCAGATGAGCTATCGTCTCTGACTGTCCATCTACAAGGTGGACCAGCAAGGTAGGAGTGTCTAATAGAGTGGACAGTGAGTGGACACAGTGTCTAAACACTCCAGCAGCACTGCTGTGTCTGATCCACTCACACCAGCACGTCAGTGTCACTGCAGTGCTGAGAATGATCCACCACCCACACCATACCTGCTTAGTGGTGGTCCTGTGAGGGGTGGTCCTGACCATTGAAGAACAGGGTAATACAGTATACAGAGAAACAGATGGACTACAGTCTGGAACTGTAGAACTGCAGAGTGTCCTATATGGTCAGTGGAGCTGATGAGATGGACACTGAGTGTACATACAGGGAAGTGGTGGGTGTAAGTTAGGTTTCATGCAGCAGTGTTGCCTGGACAACTTTGTGTGCTGGACATACTGTGCATGGAATGTTTTTGAAAACGACTCCTCTCCCCATGTAAAACTACATCCCCACAGTTTGTTTACCATGTAGATAATTCAAAAGTGGTTTGCATAAAGGGTGAATCGTGGCGCTTGACCCGGGCAGAGGATGCAAATGCTATGGTCAAAAGTAAAAAGGGCCATCATATATTAACCTCAGCTCTAATAATTAACCAGACAGGCTACTTGGCACTCAGTACATCCTTTAACAGAGAGTGTGATACAATAGCCCAGTGTGCTGGTACCTGCTGACAGTGTGCTAAGGCGTGGTAGCGCTTACCTCAATGAGAGGTCCATCAGACTGGATGATCTTTATCACAACCACCATTGGTATGCAAATCATGGAGGAGAGGGCGAGGGTCCAGCCGACTCCAATGGACCAGTCGGGGTACTCGTAGACTTTGTTGTATGTCAGAGGCTTGTATTTGACCAAGGAGAAGATGAAACATCCCTGGAGAAGAAGAGAGAACAGGATGTTAGCATAATGGCTTTGCTAAATGTCTTAATGGTCTTTCTGAGAACATGCATCAGCTCTGTCGTTCCAGATGGGTTCAGTGGAACCGAGTTTCGGGCTAAGCTCTTATCTGCTGTATCTGTGGCAGCTGCTTAACCACCAAGGACAATTTCCTTGTAGCTAGTAAATGAACAGAAAACCTGAAATGACCCGTGTAGTGGAAGTCAATGGGCAGGTGCTGGCCGCCAAGGTGTGCTAGAAATGAATGGTAGTCTAGGGGAGGAACAAGTGATAAATAAACGACTCATAGAGCAGTGCAGGTCAGTATGGCCGTGGATTAGAGTTTGAGGATCTGCTCTGAGGGAGTATATGTAAGTTTGGTGGCTGTGAGGTAAAGAAAGCAATAGGGTTTGAATGGGGGTGGAAATGAATGGGTTTCTATGGGTGGAATGAGGGATGAAAAACCACTTATAGAGGAGTGCAGGTCAGTATGGCTGTGGATTAGAGTTTGGAAATCTGTCCTGAGGGAGCACATAGGGGTATGTGGTAAAGGGTGTGTGTAGGGTAAAGGAAGTAAATGGGAGTCTATGGGAGGAAAAGTGATGGGGGAAATGATAAACAGCTTGGAATCTGCTCTAAGATGAGCGTATGTGAAACGGTGTCTGTCAGTGGAGCAGAAGGGCAGTAGATGGGTGTGCACTTTCCCACCTCATTCATTCTTAATGGGAAAATAATTGACATAGGAATTTAATAATGAAAAGTGAACGTCAGATCAACAAGCCATATACAGGCACACCATTCCTGATCAGACTGAACAATCCGGAGTTGGAATGGTCCAGATATCTCGAAAACTGTGGGACTAGTTAGCAAATAAGTGTGTGCCAAGAAGAAGAAGAAGAAGAGGAAGAAGAAGAAGTAGAAGTAGAAGAAGAAGAGGAAGAAGAAGAAGTAGACGAGGAAGAAGAAGAAGAAGAAGTAGAAGTAGAAGAAGAGGAAGAAGAAGAAGAAGTGGAAGAAGAAGAAGAAGTAGAAGAAGAAGAAGAAGTAGAAGAAGAAGAAGAGGAAAAAGAAGAGGAAGAACAAGAAGTAGAAGAAGAAGAGGAAGAACAAGAAGTACAAGAAGAAGAAGAAGAAGAAGAAGAAGAGGAAAAAGAAGAGGAAGAACAAGAAGTAGAAGAAGAAGAGGAAGAACAAGAAGTACAAGAAGAAGAAGAAGAAGTAGAAGAAGAGGAAAAAGAAGAGGAAGAACAAGAAGTACAAGAAGAAGAAGAACAAGAAGTAGAAGAAGAAGAAAAAGATGAGGAAGAAGAAGAAGAGGAAAAAGAAGAGGAAGAAGAAGAGGAAGAAGAAGAAGAAGAGGAAGAACAAGAAGTAGAAGAAGAAGAGGAAGAACAAGAAGTAGAAAAAGAAGAAGAGGAAGAACAAGAAGTAGAAGAAGAGGAAGAAGAAGTAGAGGAAGAAGAAGAAGTAAAAGAAGAGGAAGAAGTAGAGGAAGAAGAGGAAGATGAAATAGAGGAAGAAGAAGAGGAAGAAGAAGAGGAAGTAGAGGAAGAAGAGGAAAAAGAAGAGAACCCTTCACCCTCTTAACAGATAAAGGGCCATTCTGACCTTTAAAAGCAGCCGGACTGGATGAAGTAGAAGAAGAAGAAGAAGAAGAGGAAGAAGAAGAAGAAGAGGAAGAAGTAGAAGAAGAAGAAGAGGAAGACGAAGAGGAAGAAGAAGAGGAAGAAGAAGAAGTAGAAGAAGTAGAAGAAGAAGAAGAGGAAGAAGAAGAAGAAGAGGAGGAAGAAGAAGAAGAAGAAGAAGAAGAGGAATAGAAGGAGGATAGAAGACAGATAACGGAGTCGTGCATTGCGCAGTCACCGGCTATCCTGGCACGCTGGGCTCTTTTAAAGACATGGCCGATATAAAACACCACTGCGCTGCGCTGTCTGGCATCAAAGGGAACCGCTCAGCTGTTGAATGCTAGTGGCAGTGTCTAGAACACTACAGCCACTGTGGAAACAAAATATATGTGTGAGAGAGAGAACCCTTCACCCTCTTAGCAGATAAAGGGCCATTCTGACCTTTAAAAGCAGCCGGACTGGATGAATAGACAACTCCCATTTTTCTCCTTTACTGAAGGTAGTGCTCTTAGAGGGGACAGTGCATTCCTAGTGCCTCGAAAGCTAATCCTATGGCGTCCTTAACTCCCCGTTCATCCTCGCTAGCAGGCAGATGGTCACTCCATCTGGACCGCAGCACCGCAGCACGCAGAAAGTCGGATTTTCACAGCAAATCCGAAGCGGAAAAGCGCACCAGTGCCGGGGCAGGAGTTAAAGGGGAGGAGGATGGGACGGCAGTGTCAGATGTTTTCCAAGGGTGTCTAATTTCAGCCTTAGTCTCATGCACTGGGTGATGCAACTCGTTAACCCAATCCAATCTGCTCAAAGACAGAGAGAGAGGAATCCTTCGCCGCTGATACGTTTTCGGAATGGTCTCGATTGAAGGAGCCTGTTCCGATCGAGGTGTACATATAGACGCACTCAATTCCGAGTGAGCTGTTAGTCGATTTATGAACAGGCTACATGTACACGTAGCCAGTTTTATCTGGTAGACCTCTGCTGGACGTAGAGGTTTGCAGCCACAACGGTAAATGGACGCTGCCTTCCTCTCACCTCACTTTCTGGATTCTGTTTTTTTAAGAGACCTCAAAAACGAAGGGGGGAAAAATGAAAAACCTACCACACAAAGCAAAGGCGTGATTACAGTCCAGCACCACTTCATCCAGGGATTTGGTCTGTAGCCAATCATGTCCTCAAGTGCATCGTAGAAATTATCAGCGCCTAATGGAGAGAAACATAGAGCCCGAATTGTCACATGACCTAAAGGCATTGGACTCTCAGAATTCAGACACACCATAGACATGGAGCTCTGGAGACAGTTTACAGTTTCAGTAGGATGGGTACGATGGGTAGGATGCCTAACCTGTGTTCATTAAGATTATAAGCTCACCAGACAGAAATTAGCATGCGCCTAATAGCGTGTAATCCCTTCACTAGCATCAATAACAGCTGCAGTTGGATTTGGCATGGACTGGACACATCAATGTTCAGACACATCAATAGTGCAGTTGGGTCAGATTTGGTGGATGCCTTCCCTGGCACAGTTCCGAGGAGAATTCCCTGTAGACTGGGATTTTAGCCACTGCTGGTAGACCCGTATGACTGTACACTGCTTCCATACACCTGCAGATACAGCTACTTCCTTCACACTATGGTCTTTGGCCACGCCCACATGCAGTCACTATGTATAGCCAATCATTAACATCTGCTCTGAAGCATATTCCACACATGGAGCGAGACATTCCCTGCACTGTACCACCTTCTCTCAATCTATGGATCCCATTACTCACACCCCACAGGTATTTATACCCCCATCTGCAGGAGCCTGATGTTACTACCACCTTAAACATGCAAAGTGGCTCATTTTGTGTCTGGTGAGCTTATTATTCAAATCACAGTATTTGTCACATACAGAGTCATATACAGTACGGCTAGTGGTGAAACGCTTCGCCAAATCTACGCTCACACCAATCAATAAAAAAACATCGTTGCTGTCCAAAGAAAAGCATGTATCTCCAAAATGGTAACTTTACAGGAGAGGCCGAAAACCTAATGTAAGGTTAAAGTCAATGGAGCCAAACCTTTTCCAAATAACTAAAATATTTTTAATAATTTCTAATATTTCTAAAAATATTTTACACATTGTAAATGGCAGGTCATGTGATCAAATGTTGCATAAAGCAACAAAAATGGAGAGAGATGTTTTTCACTGAAAAGCGGCAAATATAAAGGTTTATTAACTAAAATAAAAAATTAGAATTTAATAAAATATGTTAAATAAACATAGAATATATGTAACTATCATAAATATAAAATCTAGAAATATATCAAATGTGAATTTACAGTAGTGTGCAGTGGGGGGGTGGACAGTGTCCGGTTTAAAGTGCAAATGTGAGTGTTAAAAATGTTCTAAACTAAAATAATCTTTAGTAAAATACTATTTTGTAGATTATTATATCGTTAAAAAGAGGATATTATTCAGTGAGTACAAGAAACAACTGATTGCCACATTACTTCCCAGGACTGATTAAATCTGAGAGAATATTGCGGTTTGTTGACGTGGTTGTTACTTTCACTACGACCAATACTCTTCAACAAAGCTCTGCCCAACATTCAGATCCTACACAGTGACGTACAGTACCGTCACGGTTACGAACGTTGGCTAGTCAGTTCCCTATAATGATTTTGGTAAACCTGCCTCGGTGCTAATGAATGATAATGCGATTCTCATTTACAGAAGTTGCACTTACCATAAACCCAGGCTACAGCAATACATTCAAAGAATGCAACCCACAAAAGGCACACACCACTGGCTGCATAGTAGTCAAAGAGTTGAAACACGTACATGCCACCCTGGAAGAGAAAAAAAACACAGGCCCTTAATGCATCCACAGACCTCGGTGTTATAAAGGCGAGGACAATGCAAGACTGTCCAGGCCAGTGCCATCTTAGAGAGGGGAGGGGAGGGGGGGGCTAAACGGTTCAGCAACAAAACAACAGTTATGAGACGGTGCATTCAGAGGTTACATGAGATATTACATCACCCGTCGACAAAAACAGGCCACTGTGTGGCTAGAAAAGCAAAGCCTAACGATATGAAACTGATTTCCTCACTGCTGGAGTTTGGTGGACAGATGCTACATTAAGAGGACAATGGCAGTCCCAGCTGGAGCTCCTAGTTTAGCAATAGGGTTCCTCGTTTGGACAAAGCAGGACGGCATGACCATAAAAAGGCTTCGCAGGAGAGATAAAGGCCAGGGAGGAATCAGAGTACCAGTGGGAAGCTATTCTTACTTGTCGAGGCTGAAAGTGTGGTCATGTGATACGTCTTTGACTTTAGTAATTAGAAGAGAAGTCAGCCATTCCTTCTGCCTGGGTATACTTCCCCAAACCTTGGAGTTTTAACCAGACGTGACAATTCCCTTCCCAAGTTTGGGAGCTGGTCAGATGAAGCATTGTATTACATTCATATGGGGTTTTTATGACACAAAATTATAGAAACTATAAAATCTGTGACATATTAATTGAAGGCTAACTACATAGCCGCATGCATAACTTGTCCATAACACTGTACTATCTATGACTAGCCAATGCCAGAGTGGATCATTTCGAGGGTCAGGAGTATTCCAGGTGGGACTTTGAGATGCCAGAATGGGTGCTACAGTATAACTGCTGTAGCATTTAAGGTGGGATGGAACTCTTAAGAAGCTAACATTAACATTAGCATTTGAAATTCAGTGTGAAGCAGATACTGGCAATACTGGCTAACACCACAGGCAGTTCCCAGTTTTCATATGTGAGTCCCGTCAAGAGTGGCAACAGGCACTAAAAGTAAGATGGCACCCAGAAGACAAGAACGATCCACTTCAGGTGGATGAGGATGACCTGTTTGGACAGGTGGGCTGGCAGAAACGCTGGCTTGACTTTGGTTTACTTAGTTAGCACTCATTTGTAGAATATGGCCATCTGTCTTCTGTGCCTTCTATAAACTCTGATTTCGGAAGTTTTCATTTTATCTCCATCCAACCACCACGGTAATCTTAGTGTACATAGACCTCCTAGTCTGAAAACGTCCCACTCTGGCCTATGGCTAAGACGTATGTATGAAGTCAGTGGCATTGCATTAACATTGAAGGAGCCTTAAACTAAAGTGACACGTAAAACCTCCAATCGCCAAAATGATGAACTGGATTCATCAATCTTAAAAACACACTGTGCTCTAGTCCAGTGTTACTCAAACCTGGTCCTGGAGGCGAGGAGACCCTGCCCTGCACTTTTGATTGGTTTCCCAACACACCTGACTCAATTTCTCAGCTCATTAACAAGTCCTTTCAGTACTACAGGAGGTCCGTTACAGTAGGCCATCCACCAACATGTGCAGGGCAGGGTGCTTCCAGAACCAGGGTTGAGAAATTCTGCTCTAGACCGTATGGAAATCTGATACAGCTAGCATTTTCAAATGACACCTGTAAAAATGCAAAGTACAAAGTGAGGAATCTTGGGTTCAGAACTTAGCACCTACCTTAGTGACCATGGTAAGTCCCAGCAGGTAGCTCACAAAGCATACTATAGCTATAAAGATTTCTCGACGGTAACCCTTCCGTAGGAAGGATGGATACAGATCCACCAGTGATGTGATCTGTCCTTCCACTTCGACAAACTGTGGGAGTGAAACAAAGGCAGAACGTCCGGTCAGTTTACCGAGTTGGATGCACCACTCTTTAGAAAGTAGGGGTTAATAGTGATGTTCTCATATGTGCACCTTCTGGTGTAGATCCTTTACTCAGTGCCCTCTAACCCTCTAACCTCTAACCTCTATTTACACCTGGTTTGGAGGTCCCTCAGTCCCTCTGACTATTAATACTGACTGATATGTCAGTTTGGTACCAGTCAAAAGTTTAGAGACACCCAACTAAACGGATGGTGTTGGTGATCTTAAAGACTCTACAGGCTGACACATACAGCTACATATCCTGATATACCACATATACTCCTGATGGATCATACTGTTGACCCATCAACACAACAACACAACACCTCTAATACTATTTATCATCAATGTCCAAAGGAAAACATGTATCTCCATTTTGTAGATTTTTACATTTCTGCATCCTTTAAACACGTCTGGAGTTGCATTCAAATGAATTACGGTTTTTGCCCTCTCCTGTAAAGTTGCCATTTTGGAGATACTTGTTTTTCTTTGTACAGCAACGATACAGTCTGTCATATTCACGATGGACCGACCGACCAATAGAATCGCTCCAAACCTGCTTAGTAATAAACCTTGTTCTATCAGCTCCACTGCAGGTTAAGAAAGCTGGTTTACCCTCCTGTACAGCTCCAGTCTGGAGATATTTAAGGTGGACTATATAATTCTAGGGCTAGTTTACAGTTTGATGTCTTCACATTTATTCTACAGTGAAGCTTTACGATATACATAAGGAGAACCTTCTATAAGTAGCCGTCTATGAACTTTTGACTGGTACTGTATTTCTTGCTACCCCTCCTTTGCCTCATTGCTCACTAGCAGCCCAACACAACTGTGTCCTCATTAGCTGTTACCAGAGTTCTATAAATGAAACCTATCCAAGCTGATTTCTATCCTAGGCCTGCAGAAAGAGGCCACAGGGGTCAAAAGAAAGACCTCTGAAAGCTCCTTTAGGGATCAAGTTCGGTGCACCTGTGGCATCAACTAGCCAACCCTTGTTCTTCTTTAAGAGGCTACCATGGCTGGTGTTGTTGGATGCTATGTAGCAGTATGGCTCCTGAACCGCCCTGAAGCTAAGAGTACACGTTACACAAATACAGTCCCTACTTTTGCTGGCTCTTGGTATCCTTTGCACATTTCTCGTACTGTACATGCCCTTGCCCAATACAGCTATTCTAATTCCATTTCAGTAAGACAGATTTAATTTAACTGGGCCAGCGCCACACCCAGCTCAGTAGCTTCCCTGGACTAGTGAGCCCCTCTGACTTAGCACAGTGTACAATTTCACCGGGACGGTGAAATGTGATAGCGTAAGACCCCAGCTGACTCAAGACTGAACAGTTGCCAACAAAAAGTTTTCCTTTTTTTTTCTTTTCCTCTTCAGTCACAGCTTCATTAGTATGTGTGGTTATGTGTGTTTGATGCTGTGGACGGTAATCTCCCAATTCCATATTGAAATTGATCTATTACAGCCTGAACCATAAGCAATAACGATGGCATGCAAGTGTAGGGCTACTTTTATCCTGTCTAAATCAAAACAGATTTTGCACTTTACAGTCGTATGCAAACATACGAGCACCCCAGGTCACATGTCATGAGTTATGATGTTTCTAAGTGTAAAATAATTGGCATAACGTTTGTACAGGCTGCTTTGTAGCCCTGGTATACCAGTGGTTGTGTGCATTACTCCCAGCAAATCTTGAGCATGACATATGAAGAGTTGATTTATAGCCCCTTCATCAGTCCAACTGCAGCACAGGCTGTATTTTAAGACATCCACCGAATTAGCTTATAATAACAGTAATCCCTGTTTGGGATTATCTTTACTAATTCGGTTCTAACACACATTTAGCAGCAGCATCTTGGCAGAGATTTGCTCTAAAGCAAGTGAGTCCAACACGCCACAACTTAGTATGTTAACCATTCACAATCAACTATTGACTACACTGTTCTAAACGTATTCAGTAACGTATAATCTATTACACCGTGAAAAAATGAAATTATTATGGTTGTGCATTGTAAAGCAATGAGCAACTATACTGTTATTCAATTTTTCTTTTTCTCCCGTTTCATCGCCGACTAACTCATCCCGCAGCTTTCGAAATATCTACTCCAGATTGTCCGGTATGACACGCTGATATGGGCCGATATGGGCTTGTATACAGCTTTTTGATCGGATGCACGGATTCCGAGCAGGAAGGAATTTTCCCATAGAGAATGAATAGGATCGAAAAACATGTGCCTATCTAACCTACTTCCTCTCGACCTAGAGACTCCAAATCGGACACACTAGCTCTGGGCGCAGCCCCGAGCAGGAATACAGTGTTTGATTGACCCGCATTCGTTCGTTTTTCCTTTTTGTTTCGCATCCCTCGTTCCCCTCATAGAGTCCCAGTCATTTTTGGACCTCTCTAAAGCCGGCTCTTTTGTTTGGCCTAGAGGCGCAAAACTTCACATACACAGTAAGACAGGTCCCCAGGGACTAATCCACAGCCATACTGACCCGCACTCCTCTATCTGTCGTTTATTCATCCCTCGATCCTCCCATAGAGTCCCAGTCATTTTCGACCCAAACCAAGCAGTAATGTTTTTGTTCGCCCGAGAGCCTCCAAACTTCTTGTACTCGCTAAGGGCAGGCCTCCAAACGCAAAACGCACAGTCATTCCGACCCACACTCGTTTACTCATCCCTCATTCCTCACTGAGCAAGCTGCGCAACCATCCCGCGTTTCCTTCAGGAAATGCACTTTTCTAGTTATTAATAAAAGTATCTTGTATTTAGTTGCTATATCTCGAAATTGCTGTGAATTGAAATTGTTGTAAACTCATTTTAAGCCATTTTAAGTGATTATAGCCCCCAAATGTTATTAATCATTGGGAAAGTCATTCCGCCGGCCCTTCCACACAAAGTCTTGAAATAATCCAAACTTATCTGCACTGAGCAAAGCTGCCGCATGCCAATCCTAGAGTTTCAGGAAAAGCACTAAAAGTAGGCATTGCCTATTACTTATACCTCATTAAGAAGAACGTATTCCAAAAAGTATTCTCCTAAAAATTCTGAACACTTGCATTGCGTTTTTTCCCAACCCCGTTCACGAGGCACTGACCTGACTGTCGAGACCCAGTAGCAGAAGCATAATGAAGAAGAGAATGGCCCAAAACGTAGGCAGCGGCATCATCGTCACAGCTTTGGGGTAAGCGATGAAGGCCAGGCCGGGACCTAGAAGGGTAGAGAACAGAGAGGGGGAAGGGGAGGTGGAGGAAGCCCAATTAGCCTAGCTAATTCAGGGGCCCATTTTGATCCGTGCCGCTACATCGCGGAGCAACACGGACCAAATTCGAGACATGAAATAAAACTGCGAGTAGATCCTAGATGCTGAGGCGGAATGGCTGCAAGTGAGTTGTCTTTAGTGAGTCTCACTTTGGCTGTGTAGCTAGCATAACTAGACAAGGAACGTCCCAACCAGTTCCTGAGCTGGAAATCATTGAAGACTCGATTACATGAGTTCCTTTGAACTACTTAGCCAATCGGATAACAGTAACAGTAACAACAACCCCACCACCACCGTAGAAAGCCTGGTCATCTAGCATTGCCCAACCAAAAGCATGGGACAACCACAAACACATAGCATTGTTTAGCCGAGAAATGTCTCAACAATACAAACAGCCAAACGAATGATATGATGTCCAGGGACGAAACCAGCTTCCCTCTGGGGTTCCTGCTTTTAAAGCAAGGCAAGCCAGGTCAGTTCCTGTCCTCTCCCAGATGACATCTTTTAAAACAAGCCCTGTTTCACTGCTTACCTTTTGTGCTGTTTAATCAAATAGTATATTATTTAACACAGTCATATAAATATATATATGTATTTGTATATACCGAAACTCTCCCAGGACACTCCTGTGGCTAAGCATGGCATTAATCACGTTCTTCTGCAGAGCATTCCGTGTAAGTTTAAATAAGATGTGGCCTATAAACACGGCGATAAAGATTTATTCTTTATACACAGCACGTAGCTACTCAGGCCAGAGCTTCCTTAGAACAAGGTCAAGGCAGAAACAGCATTGCAGAAGAACCAAACAATGGGAAACGTTAGCCAGCGAACCAGGAGCTCTCCACCTCGGCAGTCTACCACCGCAAGGTGAACAGGAAGAGGAAGTAAAGGAGCTCTAAAACGTAATGGAGAGAGAGAGCATGCGTGATGAAGAGCTTGATAATTGAAGATCTTGACAACTGTCCAATATGGTCTACAGGATGGAGGGAAAGAACCAATAGGATCCGCTAGGAGGAGGAGCCAAACAGTTAAAATAGAGAGCCTAAAGTGAAGATGCAGTAAGTGCATACATACAGCAAACAGGACATGAAAGCCAGGGGTTCCAAAATTTGACCTGTGAAATTTGTTTAATTGACTTGCCCCAGATGTTTCACCCTCGCTCGAGCTGTTTCAGCACTAGCTGTAGACTCGTCATCATTAGTGGACTGGACAAGATCCAATTTTGCTCAGTATTCCCAGGGTCTCCATGCACATTCTCTCAACACATTTCCATTGTTTGTTTGGCGAGTCCAACCAGACATCGATCCGGGACGGTGCATTCCGTTAAAACACACATCTTCGGCTTGTTTGTGTTTTTTAGCAATTAGCGTGTCTGGTCAAGGAGCGTTTGCCGGAATCTATGATATATCTCAAAGCTGCCTCTTTCAGCCAGAAACTACTCACTGCCGACTTCAAAATTTGGGATCTCCAGATTTTGGCGTTGCCGTTTTCTACAGGACCAACTCTTTTTTTTTTTTTTTCCGTTTCAATTTTATTTGAGGTAACAGTGCCCACCATCACTGCTACGTTTACCCTCGTACCTGACTCTGCCACATCGGCAATGTCCACCCCTTGTTCTTGTGCCATGAAGCCCAGGATGGAAAATATTGCGAAGCCAGACACAAAACTGGTACCGCTGTTCAGGCCTCCCAGCAGCAAACAGTCCCTATGTCACACATATGTCATGGAGCTTGTTAATTAACACAAAAGGAACCTACGTCCCCACTTTTTTTTTTTCCTTTTTTGCTCGTTCACTGGACTAATCCTGCGTCTCTCACCCCCCCCGGGCACGGATGCTCACCTGTAGCAGTTGTATTTGTACTTGTTGTAGCTTCCCAGCGATGTCATCGCTCCGAGACAAATGGCATAGGAAAAGAAAATCTGGGTCCCGGCATCAATCCACACCTACAAAGACGTGAGGAATCGTGAGGCTAATGCCGACACTGTGTGACTGTTCTGTTTGTTTATTAAGCGCCTGGCTAAATTCCTATGAAAATGATTAATGGACTGATACAGAAACCTAAGCGTAAGGAAATAGAACAGGTCTTACCTCAGGGTCTGCTAGGCGGGTGACGTTTGGATACAGATAGAACTTGATGCCCTCGGCAGCCCCAGGCAGGGTGACACCCCGGACCAGGAGGACAATCAGCATGACAAAGGGAAAGGTTGCAGTGATGTACACAACCTACATGGAGAGAACGTGGAAACGCAGATTAGAATGGAAGTGTAAACTTTGTGTATAGCTTTGTGTAAACACTGTGATCAATACTGAACATTCAGGTAACACTTTGGTATATAATGGGTCATTTATCGCCGGTGTTTTATTTACTGGCAAAAACCTGATGATACCAATACGCATACAATGATAATGTAAGCCTTAGCAAGATCAAAAGGGCACAAGTTACCTACATACCGGCCCACCTACCTACCTACCATCCTCCCTAGCAGCCTACCAACCGAACTCCCCACATATCTAACTTACCTACCTACCAACCTCACTACGTACCTCCCTACCTCCCTAACTACATGACTACCTATCAACCTCCCAACCTACCTACCTGCCCAACTACCTACCAACCTCCCTACCTACCTACCAACCTCCCAACCTCCCTACCTACCTACCAACCTCCCAACCTCCCTACCTACCTACCAACCTCCCTACCTACCTACCTACCAACCTCCCAACCTACCTACCTAACTACCTACCTACCAACCTCCCTACCCAACTACCTACCTACCTACCAACCTCCCAACCCACCTACCTGCCCAACTACCTACCAACCTCCCTACCTACCTACCAACCTACCTACCAACCTCCCTACCCAACTACCTACCTACCTACCAACCTCCCAACCCACCTACCTGCCCAACTACCTACCAACCTCCCTACTTACCTAGCTACCAACATACCTACCTGCCTAACTACCTACCAACCTCCCAACCTACCAACCTAACTACCTCCAATCTCCCTGCCTACCTACCTACCTGCCCAACTACTAACTAACCTCCCAACATACTCTAACTACCTACAACCTACCAACCTAACTACCTACCAACCTCCCAACCTACCTACCTACCAACCTCCCTACCTGCCCAACTTCCCACCAACCTCTCAACCTACCTACCTAACTACCTACCTACCAATCTCCCGACCTCCCTGCCTTCCTACCAAACTCCCTTTTTATTTACCTACCAATCTACCTATCTCCCTCCCTAACGACCTACCTACTAACCTCCCAACCTCCCTGCCTACCACCCTCCCTACCAACCTCCCTGCCAAACTCCCTTTTTATTTACCTACCAATCTACCTATCTCCCTCCCTACCGACCTACCTACCTCCCTACCGACCTACCTACCCACCTACCCCATATACCTAGCTACGTACCAAGTGGAATCCTTTTTGGTGTTTTTCGTTTCAAGACAGAAGCAAAAGAAAAAGAAGCTGCTACATCTGGTCGTTTGTTTTGAAAGTATCAGACAGCTTCATTTATTTAATAACACATTTTTGGCAAAGCCAACAAGAAGCTCTGTCCATGGTGCTCGTTAAATTCAGGCTCCAGATTCTAGTGCTGATCCAAGTTTGACCGCAGTCCAGAGGCCCAGACAGCTAATTACATCAAATATTTTTCTTATGATAGACATATTTCAAAACGCTTATTCCAATCACACTTCCCTTTAATTTAGCGAGGAGGCCAAAGCGTCTCGCAGCCCTATAGTAGCTACCTCACCACAAGTAATGTAGTCATGTTGTGGGCTGAAGGAAATTTGAGTTGACAGTGTTTTGGCAGGCGCTCACTGTGATGTTTACGACGGGGGCGAAATGTGCACCGGCAATCAATAAATGGGGATTGAAGCCTCCAGGCAGGGCGGCTTTGGAACCAGTTTGTAATGGCTCTCGCTAAGAAAACCACGTTTGCTGTCGCTATCTTCGACATTAATCAGTGAGGGGGGGAGGGGTTATGTTTGTGTTCACAACTTTGGCTACAGCTAGTCAGATGGTATTAGATAAAGCAAGGTTGACGTTGTGTTACTTAGCATGTCGTCTAACAGTTACACAGAACTGTGTTAACATGAACCCTTGACATTGATTGGTTAGCATGCACAGCTCACCTTCCCTGTTGACTTCACGCCTTTCCAAATGCAGAAGAAGCAGATGACCCAAACGGCAAGGAGACACAGAGCCAGATCCCATTTGACCGGGCCCACCTTCTCGATGCCGTCAGAGATACTCAGGACGTTGCGTCTGCGGGGTAACACGAGAAACTCTTGAGCCATTTCAAGCACCACGAGAGTCTTCTTCTCAGATAAACAAAGATCATGTGCGCCATGGCCACTGAGCAGGACGGGCCTGAATGGATGTTAGAGCACGAATCAAAACAACCGGTCAGATGGAGTAGAGTGGATGAGGCAAGTTTATGGCTTCACCGCCAGCTTCAGCCAGTCTCGTCCAGCCCCCTTTACTATGTAATTGCTTTGTGCAAGCTGACTAAAGCCAGAGCTGATGGCCCGGCCTAGCAGAAAAACCTCCGAAGGTTACTGAGGTCAGCTGCTCTAGTACTTTGTATGGAGGCACCCTATGCTTGTTCGGAAGCTGAGTGACCTAATGGCCTAAATGGGACCATACCAGAACCATACCAGGTCCTTCAAGGTACTTAAAGGTCCTTAAAGGTACAGAATATACATTCTTAGCTAAATGGCCTTGTGGTACAGGATATTAGCACGCTTTTTGGAGAACCATTTTTCAACAGGTTCTTTCTAGAACCACATACATCAGATTTTCCATCACAAAGAAGAACCATCCAGTGTTTCTTTGAGTGTTTAGTGGAACCCACTGGCATTACTAAAGAACCCTTGAAGAGCAAATTATTGATGGGTATGGCCTTTAAGGTTCAGCTGCATACATTAACTTCTACCATCGTCAGATAACATGGTGTCACAGATTTGGTATGTTGGTAATGACAATGACAGTTATAAAGTATGCACATGGGACAGTCAGGTATGCCATATGCTGCCATTGCCAGGAGATCCTGGGTTACTCAAATGCACCATAATTTGCCATTAAAAATCATAATATTTGTGGCAAGATGTGGTGCCTGCACAAGTTTACATGTATATCATAAACTGATGCTGGTGCTACAGCTTAGTGAGGTAATGCTGGCTACTGGGGGCTACTGAAGTATGCTGATGTGTGTATTATATCGTCGCTGCCCAATGAAAAACATGTATCTTCATTTTTGTTGATTTTTACTTTTAGGCCTCATTTGATCACATTAGCTGCTGTTTACACTCTTTAGAAATTTCATGAGGTATGGACCAACAGAAATGGCCCAAAACGACTTTAAAAGACGTCTGGTTCCATTGACTTTCATTCAAATTAAATGAGGTGTTTGGCCTCTCCTGTAAAGCTGCCATTTTGGAGATACCTGTTTTTCTTTGGACACTGTGACGATATCTATAGCTTAAACACTTCTGAAGTTATGAAGGCTAGAAAGCAGCCCGAGTTATAACAGGGTGTATGGGGTCAATGCAACCTAAGGAAATATAACTGTAATGGAATATGGCACAATAACCCTTCCCTTTATTTACGAACTTCTGAAGAACCATCGTTTGTATGAGTGTACCCAGTGTATGAAATACCCCATGGTCTTTCTTTTGGGTTGGGGGGGTTCCCATGTTGGCCGGCTGCCTACTCGCCTTATCATGGCTGACGCTTTAGTGGCCATAAAATGTTCACTTCAGCTATTTTTAACCCAAATGCTCTTTTCATGTTTGGTAATGGCGTCTTCCACATATTACCACTTCTGTCTTCAGTTTTAGAAATTAAAATAATTCACTCTTCTACCAGTTTCTTGGGAAGACTGGGCAAGGTTTCATATTTACAAATACAGCACAGCATACTGTAGGGTGTTATGCAACGAAGGCCCAACTGAGTGAACCCATTGCTCCAGCCATCCTGAGGCCAACAGGGCATGTCTAATTAGTCAAGTATACCAAAGAGTTTATGCTTATTGATGCTTATTATGCTCATTTTCAGAATTTTGAGAAAACTGTATTAACATCTGGACCCTCCAGGACCACCTGTATTTATGATTTGAGTGATGTACTAAAGGGTACTGAACACCCAGCATTTCCCTTTTTTAAAAGACTGAACTCGTACTTACTCCCAGAACTCAGTGACTGGTGAAGTGAAGTTGGTAGCATTAGCAGTTGCCCAGAGGGTCTTGTTCTTGCGGAGTGTATCCTCTATACAGTTTTCTGTGTTCCATGGATTATTGCAGCTGGCCCAGGGGAGCTCTGGTCGAAAGCACTGGAACAGGTAGTACAAACCCCAGGCCAGGATCACGATGTAGTAGACGTTCAGCAAGGAAACAATCACAATCGAAGCGTAGCCGATACCTACATGGAAAAGAAAGTGGAAACATCAACAGTTATTAGAGCAACAGCACCCGGTGGCGTGGCGGACGTTCTTGGTAAGAGGTGGGATGTTGTTTTTCCTGGGAAACAAAACTTCAGTCTGCTTTTCTTAGTCATTGCAGGGCATAGGCTGCCGTTACTTCACATGTTTTGCTTCAGTGGACCATAAAAATGGGAAGACAGGGTTCCCATGTGAATGAGGAACAAGCGTCATTTAGAAACCTGAATGTCCACGGGTCAGCAAGTGTTCATTCAGAGTCGGACAAAAGCTGGACCTGCTGACTGTTCCAAGTCTGAAGTTATTACCATCAATATTCTAAATGACTGAAAGTTACCTATGTAATTACCTAGTAATTACAGTTACCTAACACAATCAGTTTGCTTTTTCACATGGACAGATTCTTTGGTGTATTTAAGCGCAATTGACCAAAACATGGCGAACATTTTGTAATTGTACGAAATTACTCTATACACACAATAACTCTATTAACTCAAAATCAAAATAAAACATCTTTTCTTTCTCTTAATGGATTGCGTTTTGCATTGAAAGGTAAGAATCTAGATAGATAGATAGACAGACAGACAGACAGACAGATAGACAGACAGACAGACAGACAGACAGACAGACAGACAGACAGACAGATAGATAGATAGATAGATAGATAGATAGATAGATAGATAGATAGATAGATAGATAGATTAGACAGACAGACAGACAGACAGATAGATAGATAGATAGATAGATACTTTATTGATCCCGAAGGAAATATAGCAATCTGTGAATCTGTAAAATTTAGAATCTGTGCTTTCCACAGATCTATGATCTATCGGGAATATCAAATATCAATATCAGGCTTGTGTTATGAATAATGATAACCTATCAACGCAATGTTATTAATGACATTACCATGTCATTATAATTTAATTACAATATTTGCTGGTAATATACACTCACTATATAAGTCTATGCAACTGACAAAAATATTTTGTTGCCATGAAAGTGCACCATACAATAACTTGATTGACTCAAAAATCATAAATATATGTCCTATTTTTCTTATTAAGGATTGTGGTTTGCACTGAAAGTCTAGAATCTGCTCATTCCACAGCTGTGAGTCCGCTATGAGTGAGAATATCAAATTGTGTCATGCCTTTATTATAATTACGCAAACTGTTATTAACAAAGTCACAGCAGGATGTAATATTTGCGAAACACGCGAGACTAACCCAGATGAATAGGTGTTTTCTTATCTGCAGGAGCAGAAGTTCTTTATCCATACTCATAAGCTGCGTCACTGCATCCTATGTTGACTTTAAGGAGAAGGTGGTCATGTGAGAGTCAGATAGAGACGTTCATGTGACTGACTTTCTCTTTCGCCTCTCAGATCAGGTGAGCTGAACACTAGATGCCCCGGTTTATGACTGTCGGGGGGCGGGGTGTTTGCCAGCTGTCTCAGCTTGATGACTACTCTGTTTCAGCAGTTGTGCTTCTTGGACGACAAAATAATTAGCAACTGCTGAAGGTTCCTAGCCCAGCCGTGTTATTTCCACAAGCTAGCTAGCAGGGAATATCACTGTGCAAACAAAACAGCCCGTAGCCAGGCTTCCTGTGCTTCTGACTGGGAAGTTTCAGCAGATAAACTGTTGGAAGTTTGACTAAAACCTATCCAGACAGAATATGAATGCTGTTAATTGTGTAGCTATGTAATTACAATGTAATCATTTGTAATTACAATGTAATACTATGTAAATACTATGTAATAATATGTAAATACTATTTAATAATATGTAATTACAATGTAATAATATGTAATTACAATGTAATAATATGTAATTACTATGTAAGTATATATCTGTGTTTGTAATTACAATTAAATAGTACGGCAAAACAGCACTTCTATGGGTTATACTTGAACTTCAATGAAAAATTTTCTGACGACGCTTACCAACCTTATTCCCGCCTGCTAGCTAACGTTAATTATCGCTAAGCAAACGGCATATGAATGTAGAAGAAAGTGCATTCTGTACGTCCGTCATCATTACGTTACTAGTCAATTGATTTGAACTGTGTGGAACTCTAAACGTTCTAATAACTAGTTAAGCTTGGACCACAGTTTAGTCCTGTTGAAGGTCCCCTGCCCAGCCCTTGTATTTCCACAAGCTAGCTAACATGGAATTTCACTGTGCAAACAAAACAGCGTTCAACCAGGCTTCCTGACAGAGCAGGAAATAGGTTTGAGGTGTGGACTGAAAACTATCAATACAGAATGGGAATCAAATCTAAATGTTATTAATTGCATAGCTATGTAATTAACATTTAATTATATGTAATTACTATGTATGTATACATCTGCATTTGCAATGGCATTTGAACAGCACATAAAGCCACACTTCTAAGGGTTAAACTTGAACTTCAGTGAAAATCCTTTGGCTGAATTTCCCCCACCCTATCTCTTTTCCACTTGCTAGCTAAAGCTGATTATCGCTGTGCAACCAAAACAGCATATAAATGTATTAGTAATGCACTGTGTAACTAGGTCAATATTATGCTAGCTAAGCATTTCATTTACCTGTGTAGAGTTATTAATGTTGCTATAACTAGTTAAGCATGGGCTTCATATTTTCAGCCTAGCCCTAGGTATGCTAGCTATGCTAGCTAGCTAACATGGAATATCACTGTGCTAACGAAACAGCATGTAGCCGGCCTTCCTGTCCTTCCGTCAATGAGGTCTCAGCTAGAAAACAGTTAAACTGTTCACGCAAAACTATCAACTGTAAATGCAAATGTGTGACCGTGTAATTACAATGTAATTATATGTAATGACTGTGTAATTGCACATATGTGTTTGTAATTACATTGGAATAGCACAGCAAAACAGCAATAACAACATTCAACATTTAGGGGTTCAACTTCTGCGGAAGGTTCTCGGCCCAACCTCATTCCTACTTGCTAGCTACCGATGATTATCGCCTGTATGAGTGTTGTATGAGTAATGTATGAGTAATGCATTCTCTACCCATGGTGTTATTATGTTATTGAGCATTAACTGTGTAGAGTTATTAATGTTGTAATAACTAGTTAAGAATGGCCTGCATCTTTTTCTCCTGATTAAGTTTCCCTGCCCAACCCTTGTTATTCCCACAAGCTAGCTAACATGGAATTTTACTGTGCAAACAGAACGGCATGTGGTGAGGCTGCCTGTTTCTCTGGTGTGGATGTTTCAGCGGAACAAAGCCGAAAGCGTTGACCCAAACCTGTCAATATGAACCATAACCCAAAAGTAAACATAGCTCAAGGCATTACTATGTAATTACTATGTAATTAAACACTGACTTTCTGTGACGACTCCAGCAAAACAGCAACAGTGACTCTCCATTTGGACGAGCTAGACTTGGGGCATGTTGTTTTCCTGTTGAAGGCCGCCTAGTTATTTCCACAGCTAACGTGGAACATCACTGAGCAAACAGAACAGAAAGTAGCGAGGCCCGCCTGCACAAGTGGCCTGCCTAAAAACGCAACCGCTGTAGCTGCTCTGCGCGGCTAGTGAAGTGGACAGAATTAACAGCTTGCTGACATCACGGTTCATTGTGACTGGCCTCGCTATATAAATAGGATGTCTCATGCATGACAGTGAGGGAGAATAACAGCCGCTGTCTATTGCGCTTCTCGTTGCAGGCTAAGGCAACTCTTCTTCTTAGGCTAGACCTCATTGCTAGTCATCTCTTTCATGTATGGCTGCTCTGCTGCTATAGCAACACTGAATTTAGCACACTCTTGTGCACCGCATGCCTGGGCCTCAAGGACGAGCGTGTCGTATGAGTAGGTGCAACTAAATGTGCTCATCGGAGCCCACGTTCCGAAAGTGTGGGAGTGCACTGGTCGGTTTGGTTCAACTGGGAATTCACACGTCCCTCGGGTCTGGGTTTCCTTACTGAGGCATCGTGAACACTGGGAGATGTGGGAAGGTAGCTTTGCAAAGCCGTATGCCGAAGGCCTATTGAAACGGACAGTGATTTGCCGTCCTCAAAGTCATGTAGGCCGCAAATACGGATGGAGACATGGCTGCATCCCCTGTTGGGAGCTGTCTACGGCTATTGATTTCTTCCCCTATTTGTTCTAAAGACCTATTTCCTGAGCGGCTCGGCTCCTGAGGAAAACGGTGGATATCCTAACTGCGCTGAGTTTTCCTTTATTGGCTGCAAAGCAACCTAATTCTAAACCCTGCCGTACTGGGGTATTCCCCGACTTCCTTCCTTGCGCTCATAGTCAGGGCATTGAAAGCTGACGTCCTACTGCATGCATACCTTTTTATTCCAAAGTGATGTAGGACACTCACCGGTAAAGATGGGGCAAAGTTTTTCCCAGCAAGTGATCCCTCCTTGAGAGGTGAACTGGCCAAGAGCCACCTCCAGGAAAAACACAGGTAGGCCTCCACCGAAGAGGAAAATGAAGTACGGGATGAGAAATGCACCTGGCCGTGAAGAAAGCAGAGGAAGACACGGTACGTCTGGATAAGTCTGATAATTCTGCTAATCATTAAATTCCATTAACTGTATGTGCAATGATTGACTATGAGCCCTAACTGAACCTCAGTCAAGCATTACAGCCTGTACCCAGGATGCAGTCTTCTGTACTTCCTGTGCAGGTAATCAAAGCACGCACGCTTCTCCAAATATGGGCGTGTGAAGCTCAGAAGACAGATCGAGCGATCTCTTGACCCCGATTCGAGTCAAATGTATCTGATCTCCAGAGCTACTGCATGATTCAAAATGTTTTGATCTCAAACTCGGATTCAGCATGAATCATTCAGCAGGTTGCTTAAACGTAAAACCGCATGACCTTCACGATGAGTTCCATTCGAGCAGATTCAACTAGATCTGAACCACAATGACGAGCGCTTCGTTATTTCATGGCCTGGTGCTCAAGAAGCACCTCTGGTACAAGATGTTCAAAGACGTACTCACCTCCACCATTCTTGTAGCAGAGATACGGGAAACGCCAGACGTTCCCTAAACCGACAAATCCTCCAGCCACGGACAGGAGAAAGTCAAGCTTGCTGGCCCACTTCTCACGCTGAGGGTGCTTACCCTCGGCCTCGTCCTCAGGCCGGGTGCCGGGGCTTTTCCCCGGGGAGGGCTTCAGAGTGTCCTTGTGGAAGTCCTTCAGACATTGGAGCTTCTCTTTTTGTGCCATGCTGTTGAGGAGAAAGCATAATGGGCTTAAACTTTAGGCTTCTTATTGGGCTAGTAATCTTAGGGCTTATTGTCTCCTACTGCAAATTGTTTACTAACCACTATGAATATGTAACACATAAACTGCTATGGGGAACTAAAGTCGGTTATTACTAGTTATTACTGCCATTTGATGTGCTTTCAAATGTAACCTGAGTGTGTAATTACAAGGTAGTTGTGTACTTATTTGCTGAGATTAACCACTACAAGCTTATATGAGTTGCTACCGTCATTTCATTACAAGCAATTACAAATTTAATGTGTAATTACATAGTAATTACAAAGCTATGAAACACAACCATGATTGTGCATAGCAATTACATACCTATGTTTAATTACATGTATAGTTTATTCAAGTCCTAGATAATACTTCACCCTTAGACGACAAGAGGTATGTATGTCATTTTGTTGGTACTAACTACAAACATACGTCTATTACATATGAATTACATAGTAATTACAAGTCTATGACATTACATTGAAACTAGCTTAACACTGAGCGTATACTTTAGCTTTCTTCCAAGTCCGAGAGAACTCTTGAAGTTCTTAACGTCTTTTTGTTGTAACTACAAAGTTGTAAAGGTATAATTACATAGTAATTACATAGTAGTTACTATGTAATGTATTTTACATTCTCAATAAGCAAGTATGCACCTGCAGATCTTATTATTTTATTCGTTTCAATGTCAAGATATGATAGATATGGCATCTAACTACTGGATCTGATAACTATGACTTGCAGAACAGACAGACAGGAGGCACAATGATGCAAAGCTGGCAGTTTCGCTATGAGGTCTCGACATTTCAAACCAAAGAAAAGGTTAATGTCCAGCATCGGCAGGACCAGAAACAATCAGGCCTGAGAAGAATTGTTCTTTTTAAGCTTCAGTGAGGTTTTAACACAGGAACCTTTCTAACACACGTCCAAAGTGTCAGGCTACATTATCAGATGCTGCAACCAACGCGAGTTCAGACATCGTGAAGGACGAGCAAGAGAAACAACACACCGAGAACCCCATTCAAGCCAAGCGTGTGCAGCCTGCGTCCACCGTGTTCTGTCCCTTTAATTAATGTAGCGTTTGTGTGTCAAGCCGCTATTCAAAGAGGGAATTGTTATTACTGGCTCAGGGTGTCCCGTTTCAAAGCATGAGCCAAGAAGGACGGTGGAGCAGACCGAATGCAATCCCAGGGAGCCAGATTGCGATGTCAGAAATGCTCTGGCGCCCTTACGCCCAGCTCCTTTTCAACTTGGCACGGATAGAACAAACTACAGCCCCCTTGCAAGGTCGCGCTTTCAAACACAGCTCCGATTTAGGACTGCCTTCCTCCTTTTTTTTTCGTTCTCGGGAAAAATGCAAACAAATCCGAGCCTATGGGAGCTCTGACACTTGCAGCCCATCCAGCACAAAGTAGGTTTCTATGTCACCTTGTTGGGAAGAAATAAGTGACGGGAGAAAAAGTGGCATGGACCAGAAAACGGAAAAAATACAACTTCCAAGGCCTGAGGGACGGACAATGCCAGTTCGGAAGCAAGCTTAACATTCCTACCATCAACATTCACGAGACATGAGTCGAATCGTGGTGACCTCTTTGCCAAGGAGTCGAATTCGATATGAAAGCCCAACACTGGACACCAGTGCCCTTGATGTACCAGTCAGCCGTTTTCTACAAGCATTACCTATTCATTGTGAGGAGTCCTCCGGATCATGATAGGGCGACGGTAAGGTTTAGCCGGATGACGGATACAAGTGAAAAAAAAAACAACTGTCAAGACAAAACATTGCACCGTGTTTGGTAAATACGGCTCTGTGAGGCACAGTGAGGAAGCGTCATTGGATTTACACTGACAACATCGCCGACTCTACACGACTGCCCGGTTACACAACGCCTGCTTCGTGCTCATCCTCTTTTGCTGGGGTTAAAACTGTACATTTCCGAGGCTTAGCAGCTTTCTACAACTCCAACATCATTACATTACATAAGCGAGAGCAATCCTTCAGCGCCGGTGTCCTGTGTCCCTCATCGTTGCTCCAAAACTTGCCTGGCAGGGTCTCCAAATGAGATTGCGATTGAGTACCAGGACCAGAAAATGTGGTCCAAAATTGCATGTCCAGTTTACAGAGTCCTGGCACCCACCTGCACAGCTTTGTGGAAGTTTTATAAAGAACGGACCAAGAGACATTACTTGCATCAGTGTGTATGGAAAAGCTACAATATGGGAGATTTTCTAATAATTTATATGGTAATGTTATGATGAGCAGATGCTATCACCCAACAAACCAAACAAATAACCCCTTCAGATTCACCCAGTGAGGTTCAAAACCCAAACAACCACGACAGAACTCAAGTTCAGAGCTAAACAGTCACTCAGCCTTGGGCTCAGTACGGCAATTAAATCATTTCCTCTTAGTAACTACCCGTCTCCGACACACCGGAGCAAGCCATTCGGTCGCGGTCCCCTGCACTTACATTTCCTTCATGGCTGTTAGTGTGTCGAGGAGTGCCGCTCTCTCTCTGTTGTCACCATGCCTCGGCTGCCACAGCCTAAATGTCCATGCAGCTCAGAGTAAGCCCAGATTGACAGCGTGACCCGCCCCCCCCCCACCCCGAACTAAGACAATTAAATGCAATCAGCAGATTGGGCTTGGCTTTGGAGCTGAGGGCGGGAGGCGGGAGGGGGGCGTGGGTGGGAATGACACGGACCGGGAGAGTAAATTTCCACTCCCCAAAAGTGTTAGCAGGACGGCTGCGACCTGTCCGCTTTGCATGTGCCGCGTCCGCTCACTTGTGGTAATCCGAGCCGCAGACTTGGACGCGTCAAACAGGAGCGGCCCCGGGACAGCAAGCCCTCACCTCTGTTTCATTTCAAGGCCTGTCTATTTAAACCCTCTGTAGCTCTTAATAGCTTTTCCAGTAACACTGGGTGGCTTGGCTAAGCGTGTCAAGTAAATCCAAGAACAGAGGATTCCAGAGTCCCAAATATAAAGTGGAGAGCTTATAAACTGATTGTTAGTGTAATAACATGATTATAAGGCTGTAATTATACTGAACTAATAGTAATAACATGATAATAAGGCTGTTATTATCCTGAACTAATGGTAATAACACAATCATAAGGCTGTTATTATAGTGAATTAGGGAAAACTTTGCTACGACTGAGGTTTTCTGGGGGGTTTTTCAGGCTAGCTGAAAAAATGTGTACTCTGAAGCTGGCATAAGCAAGGTCCAGTGCATTTGCATGAGCGAAGTGTGGCTGATGACAAAACAGCCATTGTATGGCCAAGGCCAGCTCCTCCCCTTCCAAGAAAAAAAAAAACCCAGCTGAAAACAGGGCTGCCACAGCACTGGGGAAAGTTTCCTATTTAAAGGGTCAATAAAATATTTCAAATAAGTTACGTTTTGGAGAAATCAAGTTGTTCAAGAGTCCTTTGATGAAACATTTCAGGTTTTCTGCCTGGCCAGAAACCGTGCTGTTCCCTCCAAACAAGAGGCAATCTGCTAAGAACGCTCCAGGAAGCCCCTAATTGGAAGTGATTTGCGGTGCTAGGTCAATGAATCGACTAAAGCGTGGAGTCACAACAGCTCCTCTTCACCCTGCCTCACCGCCTGCTGCCGCTTAGGGGCTTTCGTAAGCCGCCAAGGGCTCAGTCATGCAACCAAATGGCTAGCAGGCTGGTCCCGGCCACTGGAAGAGTTTTTTACAGGTCCGGCATCCACGTGAGGCTCTGGGACTCATTACGTAACCGCTATTTAAAAACCATGTACACTTCCCCCCAGGCGTGCACGTTATACCCGCCCCCCCACCCTCTTTTTAATTCATCCACATAGTGCCCACTCACATGCCTCTGATTGTTGACCACAGATCCCGGGTCTTGCAAAAGGGGAAGCATGAAACCTGGGCAACATGCAGATTCGGGCAAACTCTTGGCTGCAACTCACCATAGCACTGGCAGGGGGACGTGATCTGTGAGAGTTGGATGAGCTCCAGTGCCCTTTGTTTATGCCATCAAATCGAATGCTAATGATAATGTAAACAAAGTAAGGGCTCAAAATGGACCAATTTTGACCATTACCTCAATCTTCTGGAAGCATAGGACACTGCCCTTGCATCACAGATAAGCCCAACTAAGTCTGTCTCTGTTTTTTTCAGGGATTCACATTGAATTCCCTTCTCAAATAAAAGGAAAATTTTGGCAAACAGAAGAAACTGGGTTAGTAGCGCTGGTTAATAATTGGTCTGTTATTTGAGCTACAAGGCCGGTGTAGTACTAGATAAAGCACGAGATACATTTGCCTTTGTTGTCCTTCGCCTGCAGAATCCTGGTACTAACCTTGGATTCCAACCTCTAGTGACCCAAAATTGCTTTGTCCATGAACCCCCTTCTTGTTTACCATCCCACGACAGCACATGGTTGTACAAACAGAGATGGCATGGTCAGCATAGAAAGAAAATAACAGCTTTAAAATTTATTAGCAGCATGGCCATTTTCCATGCACTGCACCAACTCTGAAGCAAGAACGTCCCATAAAGCCAAGACTAATCCATCACCAGCATCAAACAATATCAGGTATCTTCCTATGACCACCAAGAACTTTCATTCTTCCTAAATCACCTATCATTACACTCATATGATCCTAAGCTGCGTCTCCACTAGAACAAGACTGAGCCAAAAGCACCAAGAACAAGCCAGAAAGGAAAGCAATGCTTTATCGTCTGTTGACAAGGCACTCTTTCAGGGATTACCTGTCTACCCCGTCCCCTAGCGAAGACATGGAATCAGAGGAGGCTAGATGGTCCAGCTTGACTTTTCAGTTTTTTCAGGCTTGCCAGAGGGAGAACGCACCCGAAACCATGCCAGTGCAAGAGTAGGGGATCTTGCCACATGGTTGGACAGAGGGGCAATCCTTAAATTGCCTTGAGGGCAGAAAAAAGGAGGGGGTTCTGGTGATGGGGGAGTGGACCTGGACTCTTAACACTTTTGACTCATTCATTCCAAAAACGAAGAGAAACGCACACACAAAAAACACATAAGTGGGAGGGGATGGCAGCTTGCCAGAGTGGAGACAGTGGTGGAGCTAAGTATATAGGCTCCCTATATACACATACACATTGTCATTCATAGCTGCTTTGAAAAGAATGGTAGCTAAAGTGATGTGTAGGTGCATAAAAATGAAATAAAAACCACAAGTCTAGCAGGACACCATCACTGCCTAAGTATGGCTATACAGGCACTGCTTGCACCATTGTTTACTTCCTCTCTCATTGCAGTTCCTCTTTTACATGAGCTCCGTACAGCTCTTTGCATCTGTTGGCTTCGTGTCACTTATTTGCTGTTTGCACAGCACCACAATAAGTGCATGGAAGTTCAGTATGTTAGTAGGCAAACAGTTTCAGATAAGTAAAGTGACTATTACAATGCCCATTACTGTTTCTCTGGCACACATACGACGGAACACAAGGGAGGGACTTGCTTTGACTTTTAATCTTGATATCAACAAGCTAGGCATGCACAGGACCAGCACAACCCATCGCCAGGATCAGGGAACAACAAAGTCGTTCTGAGTGGTGTGGAAGGCATACGAGATGGCTCGGATGCAGAAGATATCTGATTGATGAGGTTAGGAGCCCATTAAAGAGTCCTCTGGAGAGGAGCGGACACAATAGCTTTTAGACCAAAGGTTATTCAATGAACGTGATTCAATCATTCGAGTCAGAGAAACTTAGCTGGTTTCTGCAAATGCTTTTACAGCAAAATGTTTTAGGCCGGTTTGTTTCAGGCCAATGCAGCCGACAAATTAGCAAGAAACAGCAGCCAGTTGTTTCAGAGGGCTTTGACACTATAATGATAATGGGAACCAAGAGTCAGGAGTTTAATACATAGCCACCAGAGGACTGACAAGTCTGGATATGGCAAAATACAGGGAAATTGGAAAGTGAGAAAGTTATGGAGTGCAAATAAATGGTTCCGATCATACGCCATCATAGCAACTTCACCACCTCTTCATGTAATAGCTTTCTGTGAGGGAGCTAGACGTCTGGTTCCATTCACCACCACTGTGGACGGTTCTGACTGGGAAAATGTTTCCCTAGAACGGAGTGTTTAACAACAAACAACTCTACATCCCAGCTGTTTACATCCTAAACGTTTGCGTATGCTGAACGTCCGGAAAACCATTCCAATTCCCCGTTAACTTTCACCCCACAAGCTCCCTCCGTAAACGGGAAGTCGCCTGTAGCAGACCGCTGCACGATGTTTGTATTTATACGGCTATCCATCCGTGTTGCTTTCAAGCTGCTTCGGGATTGGCTAAGCGCTTCGTACCCGTGCGCTGATTGGCTGAGGAAGCGTTGCTACGTATGACGCAGGTAACTTGTCAACAAAGCGATTGGCGGCCTCCTCGCGAGCACGAACTCCCAGCCAATCACAGCGGGGCTTGACGGAAAACGGGTAGAGCTTAGAGAGACGAACTCCGGAGAAACGGTTCTGTCAACGAACTGTCACGTTAAGGAGGAAATAAAGTGGGGGTGCAAACGACGAAAAGGTGCAGCTGCTGAGAGTTTACCAGCGACTTTATGACTTAGTTTGAGGAGAGAAGCAGCTTCATGTCGCTACGGAGCGCAGGTAACGCTGACAGGAGGGGAGTCACACAGCAACGCAGCTATAAACAGTCAGTTAATTCAGCGTGCCGATGTCGCTTACTCTAGTTTTAGGGGATGACTTTTTATTCGTGTGGAGGGTCTTTCTGACTTTCCTCCTTCGCTGCGAGGACCCTAACCGGGACTAAACCCCCTCCTGGTGAGGCAACCATGACAGCAAGACATAAACAAGACCTTATTTGCACCTGAAACTGCTCCTATCTGTGACTGAAAACAAGCTGCGGAGCGTCAACAAACCCTCCAGCGACCGAGACACTGTTAGCATGTTATTAGCATCATGGCTAATTAAAAACTCGCCCAAAATGGGCAGCTGGCTCTGAAGGAGCTGGAGTTTCAAGCTGACAAAAGATGGGGGAAATGAAAAGGGGAAATAAAAATAAAAAAGTAAAAATAAATAAATAAATGACCCAGTTACTACTTGATCGTTAGATGTAATGAATAAATTAGCACAAATAAATGGAGTAGTTTTTTGTTTTTTTTTTAAAAAGAGAGACCAAGAAAAACTGCTGAGAAAAGCACTTCCTGGACAACATGTCAAACTTGCAGCAGGTGGGAGAACTCCAGACTGCTGAAACACCTCCACATATGTAGCACACTCATCTGACTCCTGCTGTTAAAAACCCAATATTCCCCCGAATATGCCTGGTATAATGAGTTGCCCTGCATTAGCAGCCTCTCTTACCTGGGATGCTTCTCCTTTTACTCCTTTGGTAGTGACTCTCCTCCCTCGTCCGTGTTGCGCGCCGCCTGCTCGCCGAGTGAGAGAGCCCTGGCGGTAAAATTTAATTTATAAGCTCTTTCTTTTTGACCTTTGTCTCTGAATACGGGTGACCATCAGACAGCAGCATGAGTGGAAAAACACCGGCCAGCCTCAACAGCGCAGCTTAAAGACGCAGCGCCCCCATCCACCAGCGCTCATTCACACATACACGGAGAGCGCTCGGCGCGCGCGCAACCACCCCACCCCACCTCCTCCACCCCAACCCCACAACACGCCCCCCTCGCCGCCACCACCACAAACACCCCCACGCATTTGGTCGCAAATACGCGTGCACCCCCCACCACCACCACCACCCGTCAGCGCGCACGCGCAGCAGTTACAGGACCAAGCCAAAAAAAGTTTCAGTCGATTTACTCACCATGTATGTTTGACTCAGAATTGAGGACTTTTATACCGTGAACAGCGAAATATTTTAATTTTGGACCATTTTTAAAACGATAACACTTTGTTATGTAGCTTTTTAGATGGTGAGATTTCTAGATATATATTTTTAGAGATATTTCTATCATATATTGTTATTATATTATATACACTGCTAAAAGTGCAACCTAAAAACTCAACTCAAAATCCAACTCAAACTCAAAACTCAAACTCAAAATTCAAGTCAAACCAAACACAATCTAACGCAATAGTCCAACCAAACTCAAGACTTCAAACTCAAACTAAAAACTCAACTCAAAAAAACCCAACTCAAACTCAAAGCTATTTAAAACTCAACTCAAACTCAAAACTACTTAAAAGTCAACTCAAGACTTCAAACTCAAACTCAAAACTCTACTTTAAACTCAACTCAAGACTATAATCTCAAACTTAAAACCCAACTCAAACTCAAAACTGTTTAAAACTCAACTCAAACTCAAAATTACTAAAAACGCAACTCAAGACTTCAAACTAAAAACTCAACTCAAAATCCAACTCAAACTCAAAACTCTACTTTAAACTCAAGACTAAAATCTCAAACTCAAAATTCAACTCAAACCAAACACAATCTAACTCAATAGTCGAACCAAACTCAAGATTTCAAACTCAAACTAAAAACTCAACTCAAAATCCAACTCAAAACTCTACTTTCAACTCAAGACAAAAATCTCAAACTCAACACCCAACTCAAACTCAAAACTATTTAAAACTCAAACTCTACTTAAAACTCAACTCAAGACTAAAATCTCAAACTCAAAACCAAACACAACTTGACTCATTAGTCAAACTCAAAACTCAACTCCAAAAAAATATTTTGATTGAAAGAAATCCTTTGTTTAATGTCCCTGTTTTTAAGATGAATAAACCTGATTCATTTGCTTGCAGTAAACTGAGCAGATAGTTTGAAACACTTTTTACTGTGTACTTCACTATTATATAACTGTTTACACGGTTGTAAAAGCTTGGACGTTCCTCATGTTCTAAGCGTAAATCAGTTAACATGTCCTCTACACTTTTTAGTACACAGTTACAGTTTATTTCCTCGATTTAACACATGGGCCAGAAAATAAAACATAAAATATGATCCGCGCAACAGTTACGATATATATTTTTAGGTGTTATGTTGCAGGTTTGTTCTCAATATAAAACCGACATTAAAAAGAGAGAAATATATATTATATAACCTGCATACTAAAAATGAGCAGATAAATCACGTATTAATGTTAACAATGATATTGGCAGTTTGTACAATTCAGGACATGGACGCCTGTAGCCAACACAATGAAGCAAGAAAATGTACATGTCTGTAAATTGTCAAACATGGTTCCTCTTACTATACATGTATGTACAAGTATGTGTATATATATATTTATTTACTTATTATGTGTAAATATCAGAAGTAATGGAGCAAAATAAACAGCACAAACTTACTCAGAAAATGTGTGTGTATGAGATACATGCCACATTGTTAAGACTAAAATGTTTTCAAATGTTCACATTTTTCCTTAGAGAATAAAAGGTCCCTAGAATAGTATAGTATATCACCACTGACCAAAGAAAAACATGTATCTCCATTTTTTGTTGATTTTTACTTTTATGCATCATTTGAACCCACCAGCTGTGGTTGACACTGTGTGAAAATGTCATGATGAATGGACCAATAGAAATGGCCCAAAACTGCATGGAAAGACGTCTGGTTCCATTGACTTACATCATAACTCAGTTTGGTTTTTGGCCTCTCCTGTAAAGCTGCCATTTTGGAGATACTTATTTTTCTTTGGACAGCAACGATATGTAATATGGATAATTACATTATGAGGCCACTAAATGTGAATCTCATGTAAATGTGAATGTAATAGTAATGTGAATCATTATATTTTAAGATAACGGCTGGGTTAGGGACAGTCCTGCTTTATGTACGTCTCCAAGAAGTGAATGGAAGTCTATTAAACCTGGGTGTGTGTGTGTTGTATATATACACACTGCAGTCCAGTCACTCTTAGTCACTATTCAAATGTAGGTAAATGTGTGTCATTGAGCATGTTCAGACCTGTGTACTAAAGGACAGATTTGTTTTTGAGTTGTTTCCCTTCCAGCTAAGCTCATGTTTAGACTCCTCTTGGGTAGATTTTATCTGCTTTATTAGAGGCTTCCTTAAGCTGATCAACTTCCAGCTATTACTGAACTTGCATGCCAAGGCAAAAGGCCAAAACATACTCCTCTGAAAACAAAGATTTTCTGAAATTCATGCCTCATATTTCAGATACTGAACGTTTTAAGCAGATCTGAGCTCATTAATTCAGTTTGACAGTATTGATTGCCCAACTTCAACGATGCGCTGACTTAATAAAGCATGTGCAAGCTAGTGTGACTTAAACGAAAGAGGAAAACCCAGGAGAGGAACCACTAAGAATCAGTTCTGTTTACTGAGTCACATAACAACACAAACAACAAAACTAATACCACTGTTCTTCTGAATTCTTTAAAAGGTTCATTATGTTAGACGTCCATGTTTGTGTGCTTGTAAACACAGGCAGCATATTGAATGGCAACTATTAATTCTAACATGAGGCCTCAATTCTATTTATAAGCCAAGAAACAGCTTATCTTGGGTGCGCACCTGGCGTGTGGTATGCATGTGGAAGGGACTAGATTGCATGTTCTCTAAAAGATATTAAACACTATATTATATAAATAAACTTCTAATGGAAAGTATAGAAGTAAACATAACATGCATGGTCATGTGTATAAACAGTTCTGTAGGTGGACTTTTCCGCTGCTGTATTTAAACATCTCCAGAGTCCGAAGGGCACTGGGGATTTCAGGGGGGTTACTGTACATGGGCGTGCATGACTGAGATAATGATACTGGCGCATGGATGTCCTGAAATAGGGCAAAGAGTTCATTTTTGTCGTGTTTAATAAAGGACTATATGAATGTGTGTGTATATACTGTGCCAGACTGTAAGCCAGGCAGCCCCACATAACATAACGTACTGCCATTAACTCCTGTTATAACCACCTATCAATGCAAAGAAGGCACAACAGAAGTGACCACAGGACTTCAGGCTCATGGACCTCCTAAATTCCCCTTATGGTTATAACAGGAAACACAGGAGTTTCCCAACATGATTAAAGCCCAACCTAATATAAGATAAAACCTAAAATTCGCTTTCCTACCTAATATCAACAAAGTCCAGCTAGTCGTTTTAGTGATAACCGCTCATGCCCCTCCACTACTTCATTTACCCTCGTGTTTTCATGTTCTTCACTTCACCTGCAAAATTATACCATTGCGTTTAGAAGTGGCCATCAAGACCTCTTGGCAAACATACTGTGTTCTCTTTTATTATTCACCTGTCAGTTCAATAAAGCCATAATCGTTACATAAAGGTGTGGTCGGCACTCGTCTCCTTGTGGTTTGGATTGTGCTTTGAAGAAACAATGCTCAAATGTCAAGGCCAAAACTCTTTGTTCTCCTTAGTTACCATAATAGCCTATTCCGATTTGGTGTTAAAGGTGAATTCTGATTTTTCACATTTTGTATATATATATATATATGTACATATATTTTTGTTTGACAGTAAATGCAGCGACAATCTGACGCGCTAAACGTCCATTCAAATGCTTCTCTTAGTGTCCATGGTTTTATATATAATCCAGGTATTGAGATGTACACTCACTAAGCACTTTATGAGCTCTCATATCTACGCTCATTGTCCATGTTATCAGCTCCACTGGCCATATAGTAGCACTTTGTAATTCAGACTGTAGTCCATCTGTTTCTCTGTATACTGTATTACCCTGTTCTTCAATGGATAGGACCCCCACAGGACCACCACAGGGCAGGTTGTATGTGGGTGGTGGATCATTCTCAGCACTGCAGTGACACTGACGTGGTGGTGGTGTGTTAGTGTGTGGGTGGTGCTGGTATGAGTGGATCAGACACAGCAGTGCTGCTGGAGTGTTTAAACACTGTGTCCACTCACTGTCCACTCTATTAGACACCAGCTGTACTGCTGTATTTGATCCACTCACACTAGCACGTCAGTGTCACTGTAGTGCTGAGAATGATCCACCACCCACATAATACCTGCTCTGTGGTGGTCCTGTGGGGGTCCTGACCATTGAAAAAGAGGGTAAGACCGTACACAGAGAAACAGATGGACTACAGTCTGTAACCGTACAACTACAAAGTGCTCTATATGGTAAACAAAGCTGATAAAATGGACAATGAGAGTAGAGACAAGGAAGTGTTCCTAATAAAGTGCTCAGTGACTGTAAACAAAGAGTGCTTTGATGTGAAATGGTTCACTGTAGAGAAACTCAGATCTCCCTGCTGGTGATAAGAAACAGGGCAGATTCGCCATCCAAAATCACCACACTTTTAAAAATGGTTCAAGGGTCGTGTAGTAAAGCCAGTGTTTATATATAAAACCATGGACGCTCAGAGAAGCATTTGAATGGACATTTAGTGCGTCAGATTGTCTCTGCATTTACTGTCAAACAAAAATGTCCCACGGGTTCTTGTTCACGTACAAGATGACAAGCAAAGTGGTCACAGGAACCAGACATCCATCTCTGAAAGCTCCCTCCTTGATAGCTGTTAGATGAAATGATTATGACTACGCTTCCTGATGTCTGACACACTGATTAATGATAGTCATTTTTATTAGACTCTGGTGTAGGGATATGCAAAGGCGGCTCTAAAGCAAAACAGTCCCCAATATTATGATCCCTGATGGTTAAATTACATTACACATATAAACTCAGAAGACATGTGTAGGTTCTTTAGTGGTTTTAAATCTAGGGGCTATGTTTGTGTTGTAGACATGGCAACGCCTGGTTCCCATAACTTCCTTTACAAATAAACTTATAAAAAAACATATCAAACCAGTTTAGTTTACATCACTACTATTAAAAAAAACATTGGTGCAATGGCCCTTTAAAAGCCCGCTACATCATTTTGACATAACCAAGCTATAAACTTGTTATGCCTGTTGTCATGACAAATGATGTCCTGTAATATAACAGTGTCTTGCCATTAACTTACCATTAACCATTACTGACAGATCATGACAGATGTCATACACATAGCAAAAATGGACTCACTTTACGGCAGGGTATTGTTCATAAGGCTCCACAACAACTACATAAGCCTGTTGTTTCAAATCCATTATGAGATACTATTCAGTTTCATTCTGCTGGCTTACTTGCAATGGCTGGAGTTGATAAGTTAACAATTTCTAAAAGGATTAAAACGAACAAAGTTTGTGGTTTGCCTGTGGATTCTTAGGGTTAGCTAGCCTGCCTAACTAATGTTCGCACCCACTGGGCCAAACATCCCTATTGTGGATACCCCTTAATTTAGACTACAGGTTTGTTACTTGCTATGAACTCATATCTTTGTGTTTCGGTTGTCTGGTTTTTCGTCCAGACAAGAGCTGATAAATACAGCTGGATAGCTAAGATGAAGACAGCTAGCTAGGTCACGTAACCAAAAAGGCATGAAAAGCAGTTTTTCACAGACAATGCTTACAGGTTCTACCACTGATCTTGATTTTGGGATCTGATGGAGTGTTAGGACCCAGAAATGGCTACTATGTCAGGTTTAACAAACAGATAACATTTATAAAGTGTACTTTATGACAGATGACGTCTATTGTAATCAGCATTTATGAACATTAAA
Organism: Prochilodus magdalenae; assembly: GCA_024036415.1. Lineage (NCBI taxonomy): Eukaryota > Metazoa > Chordata > Actinopteri > Characiformes > Prochilodontidae > Prochilodus > Prochilodus magdalenae. Next base: position 267,051 of record JAMWET010007726.1, read on the forward strand.
GTAGATTCATTTTACCAATTTTGATGAACGTTAGCTAAAGTATCCTTTATGACAGATGGCACCTATTGGAATAAGCATTTATAAACATTAACGTGGGTTAAATTTACCAATTCTAATCAATTCTAATGTTGGGTTGATCAAATAATAGATTTATGACAAATGATGCCTATTGGAATAAGCATTTATAAACATTAACATAGAACTATACCATGACCGGACTTTGTAAGTGTCATGTAGCCTTATAAGAAGTACTCTACACTAAAGTGCTATCACAGAAATTAGCATTTGACGTAAGCTGTCATGATAATTACTGGTATAGTAATATTATGCTGTAATACTGCTGAACAAAATGCTATAACATGTTTATGGCATCCTTATGCCCGGTGTTTGAGCAAGTGAAAAGTGTTAGCAGTAATAGTAAATTTGTGTTATTATGTAATAAGTGAATTATGTTTATTTTTTTAAAATACCTATTTGTTGGGTATACTCTCAAAGATTATGGTTGCCAAGTTGTGTACCGCTTCAGCAGTTTACTCACTGAAATGCGGCCTGTGTTTTGCTGAATTGAGTGTTCTGCTGTGTTAAATGTCTAGTCATGTAATCTGATTACTAATTTACTAATCTAACCTCCATTCAGCCAAATCATGTTGACCTCACATGTGTCAAGCTAATCCTTACTAGGCATTTTATTAGCCTTTTATTGCAACCTAAGGATGTAAAAAAAAAAAGTCTCTCAGTAATTGCAAGAGAGCAAAGCTGAAATTATAAAATATGTTTGGAACTGCTGGTGGTTTAATCTATCATTTAAAACGAAGAAAGAGATTTTTAAAAAGCTTGCATTTCTTCAATACGGTTCATGTACCTGTCACTCCCCAGTTTCCTGTTTTTGTGTCACTTTATAAAAATGGCTCATTTAAAAATATACTAAAAGCTATATATATATATATACATATATATATATATATATATATATATATATGTATATATATATATATATATATATATATATATATATATATATACTCAGACTACAGCATATATACTTAGCCTACAGTGACTTGGCCCTGCCCATTCCCAACAAATCTACAGTTTCAACTTGGGCTTCTTTTTGTGGAAGGTCCAACTCTGGGCAGCCAATCAGAACACAGCTATTTACATATGTCTCTTAAAGGCATAAAAGCCTGTTAAGGGCACATGAACAAACAAAAAAGTAACAGTCTGTTTTATTCTAAAGGATAGAATTAGAATTAAAAGGCTGGATTTGGGTGTACAAATAAATTATGACTGTACATAAACTCACATAAATGTTATAAGTGGTCATAAAGAAGAAGGAAAAACGTAGAATATGTACAATCCAGCAGTAGTGTTGTGATGGTGTATTTGCTGGGGGGATATTTTCTGGATACTACATTAACTGGCCTGATATTTAACTTGCTATGGTATCATGCATAAGGGTGATCATCCTTATTTAAATACGTAGAGAAAGAAAGCAGGCCTGGCATCAAGGGGCCCCTTAGTAAAGTGGTAACCATGCCCAGCCAAACCCCTGCTTTGGTACGCATTTCTGTAGCTGCAAGCAGGGAGAAAAACACCAAACCCCCTAAAAAAAAACCCAAAGTGAAACTGAATCTTATCAAAGGCTCCATCAATAAGTATAGAAGGATTTGCATGCAACACCTTTCATTGGCAACATTAAGCGGATGTCATACATGCTGTGGAAAGATTAATTATCAGGCAGATTTCTTCATATCGGTAGACTTTAAATGTAAATCTGATTGTCCTCTCGATTCTCTCCTCAATGTAGGACCTCTCCTTTTGGAGTGACCATGTATCGATTTCAAGACCCTTAGTTGTTTTTCTTTCTGCTCTGGATGTGCAGGTCCCATGTGGTTTTTTCGGATCCCCCAGTCTGGCGCTGAGCCTAGTACAAAGCTGCTTTGCTCAGTGTCAGTTTCAAAGCTGCGGTTTTACTTACTTTGCATCAAAAATCTGGATGGAGCTAATTTCCTTTCGGTTAGATGATCCTGCAGTACGTGGTAATCGTGTACTGTAAGATTGGTATATATTTAGTAAGTGATGAATTGGTTGAACTAGCTGATGTTTAGACTCCCCTCATTTCCCTAAGTGCAGTTAAGCATGCAGAGGATATTTATTTGGAGATGAACTCGCATTTGGTTAAGTGTCTTTTTCCAGTGTTTATCAACAAGGCCGGTGGATTGGCAGCTCATTGACCTGATTCCTTTGCAGGTAGACTACTTCAATAATGAGGATGAGCTGAACATTACAGATTGGGCCTCAGGAATTATAACAGTTTCAAAACTCTGTATCGGTATTCGTATCTGCAAGGAGCCTGGTGAATGAAGCACACCCAAATTCATAGATTCTGTCATTCAACTTCACCTAAACCTGGTCATCTTGATCTACAATAGTGCACAACCATCTCTGGTAATCCAGTAAATTCAGCAGTAATCTCCATGCACGTGGAATAGTGATGCTTATGATGAACAGCCAATCGTGTTAAACATAAAAACATGATGAACCACTGTGTTATTGTTCACTGGAGTGAGAAATGTTCTATTGTCTTGAATTCAGTGTAGTATGATTGACTAGTAAGTGAGATTTTTACCTGACTGTTGCCACCTTATGTCAGAAGACTATCAGTGATTGGTCACTGTAGTGATGGTGATGCCTGGTAAAAGGCAATTGCGAGACATCACAGGGTTAGACTAAACTAAGCTTAAGCTGGCTAACTAGTGAGACATCCAATTTTGTAAGATAGGCCTCTCTTTCTAAGTTTGCTAAGATGGATACACAGCAGCATCTAGCATAATTCTCCAATAACTGACTATATAGCTACACACTTAAAATCAAAAATCAACACTTGCTAAATAAGTGCTCAGAGCCCCGTTCGCACCGTTGTTGTAAATCCGAACTGGGCTTAGAGCCCCCTTCATGGACATCTGTACATAATCCATTCGTTAATGAGCATAAGGTGCAGAATCTGACTCACGTTTTGGGTGGGATATGAACACTACAGATTACACATAATTTTGGTTGTGTACAAGTGCAATCTGTATATGTATCCATATGATTGTGTGACGCATATGCAGATAATGGGAGTCGGATTCTGCCATGGAGTCCAAACTCGGCATAGCATCAGAAGAACCTTGTCAGGCTACAGGGTAGAGTAATGTTACAGTATTTTATTGCAGGATATTGCAGAACTGTCAAAGCTATATTTGTCATGACATGAACAAAAAGTGACCAAACGTTTTGGCATCAAATGAATTTATTTCATTGCATGCAGTCTGAAACAGAACTGAGGTTAGACTGAGGTTAAGCCTCCATCAAAATCTTTCGAAAATCATATTACAAATGTTCATCCCTACTAATGTTGGGTTTCTGTTAGCTGTAAAAGTGCCTTGCATCCTTTTGGAAAAGTCAGACTCTTGTCCAGTCTCTTGCTCGCTCACCCTCTCTTTCCCTTTTTCTTGATTTCTCCAACAATGCGTCCTTCTTCAGTTTCTCCTCAGCCGTTGCCATGTTGTCCATGCTGGGTATACCAAGCTAGCTTCTTCTTATGGCTAGCTGAAGACCCATAGATGCTGGTGTGTGATGTGATGCCGTAAAGCGTTCCACAGCTCTCACGAGAGGTTTCGTGCCACTTCTCCAATGTTGCATAGCACTATAGCAGGTGTTCTGGGCCCAGAGTGGCAATGACAGAAACGGCACTCTCACTGTTATAACTCAAAGTACTATCAGGTAATCTACCAAAGCATTTGGTCACCACATTACCTCTTTCACTGTTTATATCTTAAGAACGATATCTGATGTTATTTTTTGTCATCTAGTTTCAGCTGATCCAACTTCTCAAAAGCATACTCAAAATGATACTTCCTCAAGTATCTCACATCACTTCTGGGAATCCAGAACCTAAAAGTCCATTGAAAAGTCCATTCTAAGTCTTTCCAAGAATCCTTTCAGCTTGCTTGATTCCACAGTTAAGGCGAGGTTGTCAGTATGTTTAAGCTGCTTCTAAAACACTTAGCAACCTCAGTTAAAAGTGGTTTGCTCAACTTTAGGCTTATTTGAGGTTTTGCTGTAAATACGTTACAATGTGAGCCAGTCCTCATCCCAGACAAGTAAACAGTAACAGGCCAGACAGAGCTGAACAATGCACTATTAATCAACAAGGCTGCGTCTTCACAGACAACAATACGTAGCAAAGGCTGCACGACTTGGCTCAGCATCTCAGTACTTTTCCACTGCAAAGAGGAAGTCAAAAGAGGAAAGAGCTCACCCTCGTTGCTGTCCTAATGACCCCTGTCATCAGTTCTGAAACACATCACATGCAAAACCGCATCTCGGGCATGATTTTTAAAGCACCGAGCACGAAACGAAGATTCCAAACGTTTATTTCAGTGAATAAGATGCTGCAGTCCTCCAAATTCAATATGAAGACCCGATAACAATGTCTCGCTGTAGGCCATGTGACAGGAACATTCGAGGCCAAAAAACAGTTGAGGTGGTTTCCTGACAAACACCAACTCTCTGAAAGCTGTTAAAAGGTCTTATCACTTCGTGTGCTGTGCAGTTTCACTTTGTTTTCTTGCCACACTGGCGGTGGTTTTGTGGTACCGTACGGATCTTGCCTAACGTATTTTGTTACTAAATGTGTTAAGGAACTGTAGACTTTTGAGCATTTGTGGATATATGAACTCCTTAAATGTTTCTTAATAGCTCTGAGTTGTAAATCTAAGCTATATGTAAACATGCAGGCACGTTTGCTGCCCTGATAGTCATTGAAATTCCCTGCTTGAAATGAAATTCAAATGCAACCAAGTGTCCATCCATTCCTGGCATGGAGATGGAGTCAATGAATAGCACTAATGCCAGCTAAACAGCCACACAGGCTTTCAAATGAGGATAAACAATAAGCTTATAATTAAAAAAACGGTAGTAGTAGCCAACATGTCCTGATGCCTGTACTTGCTTTTTTGATACCAGAGCATGGATTGGCTATTTTACGTTAGTGCCCCAATAGCAAAATGGGACTCCAGAGTGATTTGGAGGGCACAAAGCAATCATAAATGCTAAATGTGAAGACTAGAGATCCTTGCGTCAGCTGCAAGGTAAGTAAGTAATGGAGAGAGGAACCTTATGGAAACAAAAGCTGGCATTTATCTAAAACTGGAAAACTGCTGCATACTTTGCTGCATGCAAAGTAAAAAGAATGGAGTATAAGTTTCAAACCACTGCTGTCTGAACTAAACCTTGTATCTCCAGAATGATACCTTAATGTCCATGTAACCAGACTAATATTTCTAAGACTAAGTAATTTTGCTTTTTTTTAATTTTGTTTTTGGTGCATTCATTGTGAAACACCCATTATGAAGGACTAGGAGAGGAAAACTTGAGTCACTGACGTAAAAAGTTGGCCACAAATGCAAGTTATACCTCCATATTGTTGCTGTCCAAAGAAAACCAAGCATCACCAAAACTGACAACTTTACAGAGAGGGCTAAAACCTAATTTCATTTTAATGTAAGTCAAAGGAACCAGACGTGTTTCCAAATTTTGGGGCATTTCTTTTGGTCCATTCATGGTAAAGTTTACACACAATATTAACGGCAACCAGTGCTTTACTAAATAAAAAAGGACAAAAATAAAGTTACATAGTGTTATTTTTGTGTTATTTTAAAAAACTCATGTTTAAGCTGAACCTGGCATGAGAAAGTGCCAGGCACTGCCAGCAGGTCACTGGGTGCGAAACAGGGCTACGTAAAAGTGAATGCTGTTGCATTAAACAGTGCATTTAAAAAAGCATGCTCACCTGTTCCAATTTCTTGATTAATAAAAATAAATAAATGAAAGAGATTTAAAAAAAGGTCTATGAAACGAGCAAGCACTTAAAAAATAAAAGGTTTGCAAATGGACGCCCCTTTGAGTAAATGAATAAATGTGTGTAGTGATCATCAGCAGTATCTCCAAGTATAGGATATTCACTGTAGAATTTTTAAATGTTCTATTTGATATGATTTAATACCAGCCAATGCACACACTAAGTCACTCACTCATCTACTAAACCAATCCTTCTGGGTCGCAGGGGGTGCTGGAGCCTATCCCAGCACTCACTGGGCGGACACACCCAACAGCCCACTGACTCACCCATACCTAGAGGCCAATTTAACATTTCTAATTCACCTGACTGCCTGTCTTTGGACTGTGGGAGGAAGCCAGCACATACCTACGCAGACACGGAGAGAACATGCACACTCCACACAGATAGCACTCCAGGCTCCCCAGCCAGGAATCAACCCCAGGCCCTGCTTGCTGCGAGGTGACAGCGCTATCCACTGCGGCACCATGCCATTCCTAATAGAAGACGATTATGGCCACTTTATGTACTTCAGGCATTGTTTAAATTTACCACCTTAATATTAATTTACATCGAAAGCTAAGAACATATTTGCCTTCTGCTGTAAACTTACAGTTTTAGAGATGCAAGTTTTTAGCAACAGTATGTTTTTATTATCCTCAAACTCAGTATATCATAACTTAATGTTACCCACAGTTGCTACATTTGGGGTTTAACAGATTACCAGCAATCAATCAGCATGACTTACTCGATTGTTCGCCCTGCCCTGAGGGCATCAGTTAACGCAAGCTGGCACTCTCAGGACACTTGCTAGTGTAGACACGACTAATCTGGTTTTGGATTTGCTGACTGTATCCCCTCTCCTGGCAGAACATTTTCTACCTCTGACTGCCTCAAAAAAACACCAGGGAGGAAAAGGTATCAAAGGGCCTCAACACATTAGATGTGGCTTATTAAAGAGAGCATAATTAGGTAAGACAGGGTCTTAGTGCCAGTAATCACGGAGAGATGTCTGAAAGGTGGAGGAAAGCAGGACAGTCTGTGAAGTTCTTGGTCACAGCATGTTCTGGTTCTAAAGTCCTTGATCAAAATCAAGAGGAAAATCGTAGAGATGGAGACAAAGGAGAAATTGGCAACTGAATTTGTTTAGGCCATCAGCCTTTGTTGCCTAATGCTTCCGGTATGCTGGTGTTGTGCTAGTTTTTGGAAATGAGAAGCATTGGACTTGCATTGTTCTATAAAAGACAGTGTAAGCAGTGATACGCGATTAGGGAATGCAAGAATTAGTCAATTTCCTGTAACATATGAAGACAGTATAAAAAACCGAAACATGAAAATATAAAATCATTCCTAATTTGATACCTGGCACATCCAGCTTGACTATGAGAGTCATCCAGCTTGACTATGAGAGTACTAGTCAGTTTTGGACATGTTGACATTGCTGCTTAGCAATGACACTATAAGCTTGATGTCAACAAGGCACCAATCGAACGATCAGGACAAAAACAACATGGCCGTATCAGACAAGACGATTGGTGAGGAGCCTCATGATCTCATGGTTTGCATGTTTCTGAGGACTAGCAGTGTAATCAGGAGCTTCTTGTACAAGGCACGTCATGCTCTACTGACCTGTAGAGTCAGATCTACAATGCTTCAAAGATCAGATATGGAGGGTAGTCATCTCTGGTTTCCTGAAGACTGCAATCAAATGTCATGTATCATTGAAAAGGGAGTATAAAGCCATATAGTCCTAAAAAGTTTAAAGTTGCTTACGACTACTTTGGTCAAGCTACAGTGCCCTAAATTTTTCTGGCTCTCCAGACCTTCACCATAGGCAAGCATCTTGGAAAGTCAGATACAGATTTGCAAGATTTCCAGGTCCATATCTCTGATTCCTTGAAGGCCAGCAATGGGATCCAGGGCTTGTCGGAAAAGGGCATAACAGGCACTACTAACCCTGTGACACTTCTGCTCAGTCGCTAGCATGGTCATGTTGATATAAGCATGGGTGTCCTTTAAAATGAAATCATCTAGAGGGCAGCATGTTGCTCCAATATGTGTATATGTCTTCCAGTGTTAACGGTGAAATCACTGATGTGCAAGCAACCCACTAAAACCCCCATACCATGCCAGGTTCTTTCAAATTTACGATGATAACAATCTGGATGCTCCTTTTCTTCTTTGGCCTGGAGAACTGCTGGACACGGCGGACACATTTCCTCTACTGTGCATAGTACAGTCTTTAACTTATCTTTGTGGATGTGGCAATAAGAAGTTTCACATGCAGTAAAGCAGTGCTGTCTGAGGAATAGAAGGTTACCAGCATTCATACATGGTCATACATTAGATCTCTCTGAACCCCCTGAATCTTTTGATGATATTATGCACCACAAATGGTGAAATAAAACCTAAACTTCTGATTAACAAGGGCCCTCCTTGAATGCGGTGCCCTCCAAAAGTCTCAGAAACAAGAAACAAAAGTTGGGGCGGACCTGCGAATGCTACTGTGCCTGGGGCCCAAAATTTAGTGCTATGCTCCAGATTGCAGAACCTGTTTAATTTCACAATGATCCTTGTCTTGAGACTGCATTGCAGGCATCAATTTCAAAACGAGCATGTACTCACAAAGAAATGAATGAAGTTGATGCGGTAAAACATTAAATATCTTGTCTTTGGACTGTTTTTGTTTAACTGCAGGCCAAAGTGGGTTTACAAATCTCTGCTTCCTGTTTTTATTAGCATTCCACATACTATCCTGACTTATTTAGACCTGAGGTTTGTGTAACAAGGACCATGAAACCAGTTAAACACTGAAAACTCTCAAAAAGGTTGCACATCTCAGCAACATGTCAAAGCTTTCTCCGAAACAGGGTAGAACCTCAGTGGTTAGCAGATGCAGGCTTTGCTGCATGCGTCCAGATGCTAACATCTCACCCATGCTGTACAGTGCTGTGTAAAAGCTCATATATGTACACATTCTTATATATTTATCTGTTTTGTTTTTTTACATTAACCAGAAATTCAATAACTGACTAGTGGTCTAGCAAGACGTGCATGTGCTTCACATGATTTTGCTCAACAGAAGCTGATTCATCAACTGCATTCAAATGATCACTTGTTCTGATGACGCGAGTTCTTACACCATTCTGGGCGCTCTAATTTGGACTCATTTCTTTGCAGCTGTGTTGAACTGGAGCCAATGTGTCTGACGAGCACACCACTCACTCAAGGCCTGGATGTCATCTATCAACTACCTGCCCATCAGTACACGCTGCTCTTCTTGTTGCAAAAAATAGGCTGAATTAATTTACAATTTTCCATCTTTTCATGGCTTCAAATGCTAACCAGTGCCCCTGTTTCCACCAAGAAGTTGTAGCAACCTACACAATTGCTGCTAAATATCAGGAAACATTTGCTATTATTGTTTCTAAGTGATGGCGTATCTATAGGTTTGATATTGCATGACAGAAACCATGTCTCTTTACCATGTACCATGCAAAATGGTGGCTTTTACTGCTAACGTTTAATGTAAGTATTGTATTTGGTCCCATCATAATTAATTGTTATGCGGGTAAATGACAGCTCAAATGATGTAGAAAGTGTTCCAAGATCCATGGAGATACAAGATATATGTACAGTATGTAACGGTTCGAGTCATGTTACTGTAGCAAGATATGTACAGCAAATTCTGTGAGACGTACAGTAGAAATGTTACTAGGCCTTCAGAAACAACTAGAAAAGTGCATTTCCTGAAGCAAACCCAGGATGGTTGTGCAGCTTGCTCAGTGAGTAACGAGGGATGAGTAAACGAGTGCGGGTCAGTATGACTGTGGATTAGCATCTGGGGGCCTGCCCTTAGTGAGTATGTGAAGTTTGGTGGCTTTCGGTCGAACAAAAGCATTACTGCTTGGTTTGGGTCGAAAATGACTGGGACTCTATGGGAGGAACGAGGGATGAATAAACGACAGATAGACGAGTGGGGGTCAGTATGGCTGTGGGTTAGTGCTTGGGGGACCTGCCCTTAGTGTGTATGTGAAGTTTCACGCCTCTAGTCCGAACCAAACAACCGGCTTTAGAGGGGTCCAAAAATGACTGGGACTCTATGGGAGGAACGAGGGATGCGAAACAAAAAGGAGAAACGAACAAGTGCGGGTCAATCAAACACTGAATTCCTGTTTGGGGCTGCGCCCAGAGCTAGTGTATCCGATTTGGAGTCTCTTGGTTGAGCGGAAGTAGGTTAGATAGGCATGCATTTTTCGATCCTATTCATTCTCTATGGGAAAGAATCTGGAAAAATTCCTTCCTACTCGGAATCTGTGCATCTGATCAAAAAGCTGTATACAAGCCCACATCAGCGTATCATACTGGACAATCTGGAGTTGGAACGGAGTTGATATCTCGAAAGCTGTGGGACGAGTTAGTCGGCGATGAAACGGGAGAAAAATAAGAAAAAGAAAAATCGCTTTGCAATGCGCAAGCATAATAATGAAGGATGAATTCTCACTGGGTTGGACTGAACAGAAGGCCTAAAGTTTCAGATTAACCACTGAACCCATCATACACTAACAAATACAGCAGTCAACCAATTATGTTTTGATTTGCTATCAAATGGGCTGGGACAAGTTCTGAGAAGAAATTGTACTGAAGGCCTTCTGGGAGTTCTAGAAACAACCCTGACTTACTGACCAGATTCCAGTCTGCTGTTAATTATCCCTTTACCTCCTGTTCCATTTTCTGTTTCCTCCAGCAGGTACGTTATATAAATGAGGAAAAGTGAAACACAGTAGTGAGTTGCATGAAGGATATTAGATGCTACCATCACCACATCAGTGCTGAGAATGATCCACCACCCACATCATACCTGATCTGTTGTGGTCCAGTGGGGGTCCTGACCATTGACGAACAGGGTAATAGAGTATACAGAGAAACAGATGGACTACAGTCTGTAACTCTATAACTACAGAGTGTCCTGTATGGAGCTGATAGGCTGGACAATAAAAGACCTCAGTGACCTAATATACGTACATAGGCGGTTATTGCCAAAGCGTATTTGGATTTATAAACAAAGAATGAACTACATGCATAAACGAAGTAGTCACTGTAACCTGCTACAAGGCCAAATGTATGTTATGGTATTTTATACTATTTAAGACAGATTGATTTCATCTAGAGCAGCGTAAATAACCATTAGCTTAGCCCCAGCATACTGCTAGAATCCCAGAGGGGTCCTAACAATAGTCTCCTCAATTTTTTAAAAGTTTTAATGTCCCAAAACTAAAGGCCTGGCTTTAACAATCACAGTTCACACCTAGACATACAAGAGAACATGACAACGCAACTAACATCCAGCTGTTTCTTATTGCAATACATCCGAGCAATAGCATCCATTTGCATCCTTTCTCAGCAGGCATTTGCAACACACCTCGCACACCCACAGGACCTAGCTTTACTGGAAATGTTGGAGGAGCAAAAGAAGAAGGAAGAACTGTCACATGCACTTTTGTTGCTAAACATGAACTCATATCTCGAATTGGAATAGACTGATAATTCAGGAACTACGAGGATGGCAATGCAAACAGGATAGACTATTCTCACGTTATACAACCCAAGAATAGTGGGCCCTGGTGGGCCACTATTTAGGTAGCATCGCTTTCTGAAATGTCCATGCTTCCACAACATTTGCCCTAGTTAGGGCACTGAGCCTAAGAAAATCAATTTGGAATTGTACTGGAGGAACTGCTGCCTCTACTGTTGGGTCACTATCAAAGTCAAGGTCAATGTCAAAGTGGACTTCCTTGTCAGTCAGACTATACACCAATTAGTGCACAGCTGAACAAGATTGGTTTATCCAGACTCTGATATGCAAATATAGAATAAAGACAACAGGTAGACATACTAACAGCATAGACAGATATGAAATGTAAATTATCCCACAGTGGGATCAATAAAGGATTATCTTATCTTAAATAAATATAGGAACATTTACAAGGTTGCGCGCTGTTCAAAAATACAGAAAATAAAAACGACTGCACATTGTAAGCAATGGTGGCGTTATTCCCACCATAAGATCAACATAGTTAGCATGGTATTATTGTAAACATTGCAAACAGTGTGAACATTATATTATAAACCATATGCCATAAACACTGGACCAATAAGTACTGGTATTGTTGCTCAGTTGTCACGCTTCCAGTTTCCTCCCTGCCTCCAATCTGCTGAACTCCATCTCCCAGAGTTCAATACCTGATAAAATCATAGCCACATGTCCTGAAACCACCGATCACATCCCATTCTCTCGTTCATTCCTCATCTCCTGAAAACCGATTCCACACACCTGTGCATCATTACCTTCGTTTGCTTCGAAACCCCGTTCTTTTGTCAGCTCTTTGTGAAGTTTTGCCCAACCCAGTTTGCATACCAAGTGGCTTCTCTTGTTATCTCTTTTTGCTATCTCTAGTATCTTCTCCCCTTTGTTTACCTTGGTTTACTCTTTTGGATTCTTCTTTTGGTTTGTTTGCTGATTCTCTGGTTTTCAACTCCGGCCTGTCCTCCTGTTTATGACTCTACCTTACCCCTCGGTTATGTTTGCCCGCTTGTTGCTGTTGAACCTAATTGTCAGCTTGTGTAATAAAGCCCATTCTACATTTAGCTCTGTGCGTGTCAAATTCGATTCTGACAACAGCATATGGGAAATCGTGAACTGACGGTGGTGAGTCATAGTAAAGTGTTCATGAGAACCAATGAAACCCTTAATTCTTGCACAAAAAGTAGCTCCATTTGAGGAAATGAGTTTCATCATGAACATAAATGTACATGTGTAGAGGTTTTTGGAGTGTGCACAGCAGTCCTGATAGGCCAACATGTAGTATTGTTAATTGTTAAAGGAAGTTGATGGTCTGTGGAGGAAGATGAGGAAGATAAGACAGCTGCATGTGTGCTAAGACAGTCTGTATGTGTCAGGTGTTCAGGCAGTCCGGATTATCCAGCATGTTGCATGTGTTGTTACCGTGAGTTTAGAAGTCTAATGCCTTGTGGGAAGGAGCTCCTGTTGAGTCTGGCAGTCTTAAACCGCATGCTGAGGTAGCATTTGCCAGAGAGCAGAAGGTTAAACAGTCCATGGGTCGTTGGACACCATGCAACGATGTCCTGCGAATTTTCCTAACAATGAGCAATTTCTACAAATTTTATCCAGTTCCCAAAAGAGATTTCAGCAATATTTATGTTAAGAAAGTCCAGAAACCTTGAGATGCTGCAACAAAATAGCATCTCTCCAGCTGCTATCCTGAAACCTTGGGGCAGGATATTTCGGAACCAAAAGTAAACATCTGCTGAAGGTCCAACAGACAAACCTTCCCCGTTTCTGAAATGGTCTTTGGGCACTGAAGCAGCAAAAACAACCAAGTGGTGATTGAGTAGGTGGTGGGATTGGGAAAGTGATGGGATATTTTGGTCTCCTTGGTCATCTCTCCCATTGAGAAAGCTGAAGGAGCAATTAAGTTAAGGCTTAAAGCTCTAGGCACATCTACCCTACTAGGAGACAATCGCGGGGCTGGTTTCAGGGTGTCCCTGTGAAGGGCATTTCTGTGGGCCAATTGGCCAAGGCTTTTGTGAGGTTTTACTGCCTGTGTCAACATAGCATAGCATTCGTTTGCGTGCGGAGACCACAATCACTGTAGTGTGCCAGCGCACTGACCATCTGATTGCCCAAGTGATTGAGCATTAGTTGTTTGAGCTGCCAGTCAACAGGAAACTCTTAACACACCAGATTCCTCCCAGCATGCCTACTAAGCTACTCTCATTGGATATATAATACTGAACAGGGGACTGGTCACTGTTAGAGACTCTGTTAGAGACACTGTCATCTCTCCATTGTTGTTTTTACAGAATTTGAGGACGCCCTGTTAAAATTTGGGAATAAGTTCCCCTACAGCCGTATGTACGGGTTGGGTGCCCATGGACAATTTGAATTAAATTAAATTGAATTGTGTTGCTGCTAAACCCAGCAAATAAATAAAATATTGATTTGCTAATTGGCTGATTTGCTTTTACACACAAGAACTGAAAGAACATACAAGAACCGGATGGTGAACTTGAACTTCCACTTGAAAATGGTATGACGAAGCTTCATTCGTTTGCTCTATTTTAATATTTTGCTCGGATACAAACACTCAAGTGGTGAGGAACAGCCCTTTTGGTGTGCATGGCATTTCAAACGAGGAGCTGTTCTTGTACAAGAAGGTTGCAGGCTTCACCGCCCATGTGACGTAAGCAAGGATGGACCTTATTGCTGTATGATGCCTTCCATGACACATCCTGTTAGTGTCAGCACCATTGACAGACAACTGCATGATTTAGGACTACATTAGCTGTCCTTAATACCACATCAACATCACCAAAGACCGCAAGGGTGTCGTGCCAGACTGTCATGAACTGACTCAGAATGGCATGAGGTCAGCTTCAGTGACAGGTCCCTCTTTAGTCTTGGTGGAGACGACCAACGAATCCGTTTGTGGAGGCACTGTGGTCAGCACCAAGATGAACGGTTTGTTGTCACACGTCCAGAAGACCTGGTGTCCCTCCACCTTCACCCCTACCACACCATCTGCAGGAACTGTGGGAGGATATTCAAGCTGCATGGGATGGATTATAACAGGACATCATTAGGAATCTCTATGTCAGACGTCTGGCATGTTGGGTTAGCAAACATGGCAGCCCGACGCCATACTGAGAGACAGACTTCTGTATGTGTAGCTCAATAAATATTGATCATATCAGTCTAAATTTATCATCAGTTATTGATCCTGGTCACCTTTATCTTCCTTCCCAACAGCACCGCACTCCCACACCTCCTTCTGGATGCAGCTGTTCTTTTTGACGATTAATATAAACCTTGTTTCCATTTTTTGATTTTGATTTTCTTTCTGTTGGTCCCCAGGTCGTCTGAGACCCCTGATCTATCCCATTCCTTACCACATGAAGTTATTTTAAAGAGACGTCCGTCTCAGATAAACCTGAAGCAGTGGCATTTGCAGATAATTATCTCAAGTGGTGCATTCTATCACGGAACACATGCAGACGAAATGTCTCAAGAGTCCTGAGGACAATCCTCACGTACGCAAACACGCACTTGGTGGAGGGGAAAACAGCAAAAAGCAGCCACACACACGCATGATCATGGCCTGGACTAATCCTCCAGGATATTCCTCAGTTCAAAGGTCAGCTAATGCTGCCACAGTAGGCAGGAGAAAGTGAAAAGGCTGTGACGAGAGCTCAGAGGCGCATCACAGTTTCTTAAGATCCCATAAGATATGAGCATTACCTCAGCATGCTGGCCAGGACAGCAGCACGTCTGCCAGCGCCAGTTTGACTGTTAAATGAGACAAGGGTAGGGAGAGGAGCGTCTTGTTTGCCTGTTTTCTGGGTCTTTTTCTGGCTCAGATCTACGTGAGCATGTCTGTTTAATCCCATATTACCACGGCTCAGCTCTTGTCATGTGAGCTTTAAGCATCTGACTTGCATGGGCTGCCAAGAGCGCGGATTAAGCCGAAATAAACACAGTTCCAAGTAAATAGCCTGCCGGTGAAAACAATACCTGAGTAATGCTGTAATTGGACATCCGGTAGCCGCTGGAAGCACAACGCTGGGACCACCGGCTATGTTGTGCACATGAAAACTGCTAAACTCTTGGAGATCCACGCCAAGATGACTACAGATTATTTGGACCTGTAATTACACTTTTAAGAAGGTCAGTTGATAGAAATTGACCAAACCCAGAGCATGCCTGACCTTTCGACTGTTCCGGAATACGTCCTTGGGAAAAGGAACTCCGGAAAACTGTATTTACATTGTCAGAGTGTAATAAGGAGAGTTCAGTACATAGAACTGACATACCGTGAACCTTAAACACAGTTCTTACTACGAACCAAGCATTTCCAAAAGAGGATGGTAAAACAGGCCGACTCCAGAATCCTAAACTGTTACATCACAGTCTCATTAATATTTACACCACCAACATGTACATACAACCACAACAGAGTACCAGCAACCAAAATGGTGGACTATGTGGAGAAACCTACTGTTCCAGGCTGTTCCAAAAACTAGCAGGAGGCATGACTGATGTTCATCCTTAAAAAGTTTTAAGTTGCTTCCTATTCACCAGCTTCTTGATTAGACGTTCCATTCCACCTTAAATGCTACAGCTTGTACCGGCTCCAGAATGCAACTGCGAAACTTGTGAAACAAGCTGGTGACTTTAGCTCCCACATCTCCAACATTCCAAACAACTTCAGTGCAGAGCTATTAGCCTGCTTAGCACATTTCACTCCAGACAGCATCTCAAACTCTTGAAGAATATGGAGCAGCTTCAGCGTTTACCACTGAAGAGACTAAAGAGAGGAGCAGCTCCATCTTAATTAGCATCACAACCCTAACAGCAGCCTGTAAGTAGCAGCCATGCTGGGTGATTGTATCCGTGTTTGCCGGTTGAAGCAGATAATTTTAAACAGAGTTCCATAGTGAGGAACAACTTTAGTCTATTGTGTGTTGACGTGCAGATGGAAATCCAGTAGCTAGTTTAGGTAACGTTAGCTACTAGCATTAGCTCCAAGTAACTAACATAGCTAGCTAAATAGTATGAGTGTGGAGCTTATTTACAAAGAGGCTCGTGATATTTAGTCTATTTGGACATGTTGCGTCTGTGTGGTTATTGTGGCGTCTCACTGTAAGCCAGCCAATCAGAGCAGAGCTCATTAGATTATTCATGAGCTCAACATATAAGGGAAAGCAGTTTCATTCTAGGACCAAATCATAGAGAGGAAATGGGGGCGTGAAATAGGGTCGCCACCCATCCCGTAAAATATGCAATCGTCCTGTATTTGGCAGTTAAATGTTGCGTCCTGTATTAAAGCAATACGAGATGCGATTTTTTCCATATTTACGTAAATGTTCGTAAATTTGTTTCCTATTTCCGTAAATGTCCGATACACACGTCTCTCACACATACATGAATGATCAAAATCCCCACCTGTGAAAGTGCATCTGGGGGGTGTTCAATCAGACCATAGTCATATACCTTCTATGTAGGACATTAGAGAAGAAGTCAAGAGAAACTGAAGCCCAGCTGAACATTCGTTGTGCTTTTGTCAGGTCCGAAAGATTCTTGCTCCATTGCACTCTGTGTCCCGGTTTTGGAAGCAAAATGGAAGTACTTTTGCTGGTGGTCTCAGACTTTTGCACCCCACTGTTTGGGTTTGTCGATTACGTTTTGTTTCTTACCGTGACCAATTGGAGAATTTCAGATATGTATGATTGTCATGCAAACGAGCAATTAGTCATGGCTGATTCATGCTCCTTATGTAAATTGGCTTTATCATGTGCTTCGGTCAGTTGATTCAGTAGCCTTCGAGGCTTCGTGAGTCATGCTATATTAGTTAAGTGGCGTGGTGTCTGTAAGTAAACAGTTTTTTCCTGCTCCAGCCAAGCGTAAGTGCAGAAGTTCACAGACTGAGCTGCAGTTTGGACGAGCTCTATGTTTTGCTTGCAAATCTTCTTAAGAGCTTTCAAGGCAAACCCTTGACTTCTGACTCCACCGTGCAGACGATCACATTACTGGAGGTCGTGTCTCCTCCGGGAGGAAACGTGATCCTTGTTAAAAAGCGCCAACATATTTTATCTCCAGCAGCCGTCCCAGCTTCCTCTGCTTTGATAGTTCATAAATCTATTAACATAAAATAAGATTCTACATGTCAGGGCCTTAACAGGGCCTTCCTACAGGTCTGTGTGCGGTTTTGAAGTTTGCTTCCTCAGTTTTACATTGGAGCTACGAGGCTAATGTGGCTAACAAGCAATGGAAGCCCATAGTCACCAAGTTAGCACTGCTCAGACTTCACTGCTGGAGCCTGAAAGGGGTGCTGTAAATCTCTATAGGTTGAATGGTGGAGCTAAACTACTATATACTAACTGGGTGGAGCTAAACTGATATAGGCTGAATGGGTGGGGCTAAGATGCTGAATGGATAGAGCTGAATTACTGTCGGCTGAATGAATAGATAAATTACTATAGGTTAAATGGATGAAGATAATCTTCTGTAAACTGAATGGGTGGGGCTGAACTGCTGTAGGCTGCATGGGTGGGGTTAAATTACAATAGGCTAAATGGGTAGAGGTAAACATATGTAGGCTGAATAGGTGGGCCTAAACCTCTGTAGGCTGAATGGATGGGGTTAAATTATAACAGGCTACATGGGAGGAGGTAAACTTTTGTGAGCTAATTTGGTGGGGTTAAACTATAATAGGCTAAATGGGTGGGGCTAAACTTCTGTAGGCAGAACAGGTGTAACTAAACTACTGTAAGATGAATGGGTTGAGCTAAACGTCTGTAGGTTGAATGGATGGGCCTAAACTTCTATAGGCTGGATGGGTGGAACTACACTGCTGTAGGCCGAATGGGTAGAGTTAAACTTCTCTAGGCTGAATGGGTGGAGATAAATTGCTGTAAACTGAATAGGTGGAGCTGAACTATAGTAGATTAAATGATTGAGGTTAAATTACTATAGGTTAAATGGGTGGAGCTAAACCTCCGTTGGCTGAATAGCCGGGATTAAACTGCAGCAGGGTGAATCGGTGGAACTACACCTCTGTAGGCTGAATGGGTGATCTTAGAATTAAACGGGTGGCACTTTTTCTCATCTTCCTTTGATCTTTTCTTAATCTCTGTGTGGAGTTGCCATCCTAGAACAGAGTGTGCAGTTTCTTATCTTCCTTTGACCTTTGGGAAGAGTTGCCTCACTCCTCCACAATGGTATAAAACCCCCTTCAAAGTTTGTATCTGTAAACTTCACTCTGGACTGCATTCTCTAACCAGAGCTCCATAAACTAACATCGTATCCCGAGTTGTCTGCTTTCTTCAGTTCACACCAAATGAAGAAATTACAATAACACTACATCACACTCAGCAATCTCAAATGCTCGTGTTAATGCAGTTCACACACTGTTATTTATAAGATACAGCTAAAACAGGTGTAGCAGCCAATTAGAAGCCGCGGAGGTTTTTTCCATTGTTATATATAACAGTATGGTAAGCAGTTCAGAAACCATATAACCAATGTACTTCCTTTAATCCAGCACCAGTGCTAAATTGAGGAAGTCAAAGCTGGTCCTATTGGGTTTTGAGACAGAATGTCCAGTAGATGGACCAAACACGACTATAGAAGCATTCTCGCCCAATGGACGGTTGTTTACTGTTGTTTTTATGATGGTTTCAAAGACTATTAGACTGGATTTTGAAATTATTACCTCATTTACAAAGCATTACCTAAGTAAGCCTTCTCTTCTCGACCCTTGAACTTTACAGGCTTGCTTCAGACGTCAGATGTGGGCAGTAATGGGCTCCCTTTACCTGGAGTGACCTGGATTATTACGCTTGACTTTAGTTTGTTGATGTTAAACTGATTTCTAGATTAGGGAAGAAAGGGTGTAGGATTGGGGCGGAGGGAAACGTTCTCATCTGCAGCCCTCCATCAGATTAGTTGTGTTTATGGCTGTGGGTAGTTATTAAAGTGTGGCTAATACCTGAATGTTTCCCACGATCAGTTTAAGACCTAATGGATCTGGAAGCTTACAATTGCTTTGAACGTTTGCAGGACAGACTAAACAGGGTTTAGAGGGGGGCCTTCTAGGCCTTTATTGGAAATCTAATGCTAGATGGGAACTTATTAATACAGGCCTGTCATTTTTGTTAGTTCATTTTTAATTCGTATAATCAGGCTTGTTGTATTTAAACAGTAACATTGGTGTAGTGATACTCTTATTTAATCGGGACGTTTTGGTTAGTCACAGAAAGTTCGAATCTTCAAACTGAGCCAATCAGAATTGTTTCCTCAGTGGTAGATACAATCAAGCAAGCCCTCTCATTGGTTTGGAGTTTTCAGGAGCTGGACTGAAGACCCAACATGCCACATTAACCAGCAACTAGGAGTCAACTGAACATGTTTTGATGTCAATTGTTAGGACTAATACAGTCACATAACCCTAGGTCTTTTGTGAGTTCTAGATACATCAAAGACTATACATACAAGCTGTAGTCTATCCAGGTTTCAATCCGTTGCTAGGAATGCAACACAGCGGCAGCAGCTCTATGCCAGGACTCTTTACTGAAGGACTTACTGTAGAACCTCAACATATAAAGTCAAATATGTGTTAACGTCAGTCACAAGCTTGGAAAAAAACATACACATATTATTTTGTTCAACACTTAAAATGTCTGCATTGAATATGGAACAGACAAAGGGTAACTTAGCTAACCTAGCATTGGAAATGTCATAGGAGAGCTACCAGAAAGGAGTGTTATTATTATTATTATTATTATTTTTATGATTATTATTATTGATTTATACACAGAACTGAAAAGCTGGCATTAAAAGCCACTTGCTTTTATATATATATATATGCATGCCACAACTGGGCCATTTATAATGTTAACAACTATTGAAAATTTGAAGACTCTATAAATGATCATATTTTATTTGAGTATTTGTTTAATGAGGT
This sequence comes from Prochilodus magdalenae, assembly GCA_024036415.1. NCBI lineage: Eukaryota > Metazoa > Chordata > Actinopteri > Characiformes > Prochilodontidae > Prochilodus > Prochilodus magdalenae. The sequence continues at coordinate 287,472 of JAMWET010007726.1, forward strand.
CCATTCTGTCTTATTTACAAGGTAGTGAGTCTCCAGACCCTGTAGAGGCTACAAATTGCATATTCCTGGACACATACATGAATGATTTGGTATTGAAATTGGATGGCTCACGCAGATCACTGAGCTCCTTACCAATATGTAAATGGAATAGGAGACGATGTCACCGTGTTTGCACAGGACATGAGGGATAAAGCTACATCAGGAGAGATTTGCATTGGTAAACAAATGTAGGATCTCACAGTCGAGTCTCACTGTCCTTCAAAATCATAGTCCTGTAAGCTCCTACTATCTCTGCCTGCTATCCCACTAATCACTGCTAGCTGATAATAATACTGTATGTATCCCTAAACTAAATTAACTAGCTAACATTACAGGAATCATATCTGTCCATAACAATCCACATCCAGCAATATCTAATACAGAAATGACTAGCATAAATCTACAGTGCCTCATATTTCATAGGTAGAAATACCTTGTTAGTGCTAGCATGCGGTCTATCCTGCTAATCACAGCTAACTGTAAAAGCGTGAACCTACACATTAGAAAAAATGTTATCTAGCTCAGCTAAATCTCAGCTAGCTAAGATAATAATTAATTACCTAGAGCAAAATTCTCTTGGATGTGATCCATAGATCAACCTACAGTATTATATAGCAATATAAAACTGGCAAATATATGTGGTATATGAATTAAGAGTTATAAAAAATATGAAATATGAACATAAAAATGAAAATGTATATGTATGCTTTTATGTAAAAGAATGCTCTTGTTACATCAGTCAAGCTGACCGACATGGAGCTTAACGGTGACAAAGATCACCAATACTGGGCCGACAAATGCACTGAATTACATTTCTCATAAGCACCTCTCATGGGTCTTTATATCTCAAGGCTCTTTATTTAGCACCTCTCATGTCTCTTTATATCTCAAGGCTCTTTATTTAGCACCTCTCATGTCTCTTTATATCTCATGGCTCTTTATTTAGCACCTCTCATGTCTCTTTATGTCTCATGGCTCTTTATTTAGCATCTCTCATGTCTCTTTATATCTCATGGCTCTTTATTTAGCACCTCTCATGTCTCTTTATGTCTCATGGCTCTTTATTTAGCACCTCTCGTGGTTCTTTATATCTCATGACTCTTTATTTAGCACCTCTCATGGGTCTTTATATCTCATGGCTCTTTATTTAGCACCTCTCATGTCTCTTTATGTCTCAAGGCTCTTTATTTAGCACCTCTCATGGGTCTTTATATCTCAAGGCCCTTTATTTAGCACCTCTCATGTCTCTTTATGTCTCAAGGCTCTTTATTTAGCACCTCTCATGTCTCTTTATGTCTCAAGGCCCTTTATTTAGCACCTTTCATGGTTCTTTATGTCTCATGGCTCTTTATTTAGCACCTCTCATGGTTCTTTATATCTCATGGCTCTTTATTTAGCACCTCTCATGGTTCTTTATGTCTCATGGCTCTTTATTTAGCATCTCTTAATGCTCTTTATATGTCAAGGCTCTTTATTTAGCACCTTTCATGGCTCTTTATATCTCATGACTCTTAGAGTATTACTGGTTAATAGTCTGATCTTGTTACATGTCATACACGTCTGACTTACCAAGGCAGACTGCTTGTATGTGTGACATACTTGTCAAAACAAAGATTCTGTTTCTGATTCACCTGTAGGCATACTTAGCAAGCGGGCTATCCTTCTAATCACAGCTAGTTGTAAAGGTATAAACCTAAACAAAGCTAGATAGCTAACATTATTTATAATGATATATAATATCCGCTAACAATCTACAGAACAGAATAATTGTGAAAGATTTAACTTGTAGGTAGCATTGTTGGCACCAGCATGCTAACTGCCCTGTAATCTAAGCTAGCTGCTAATATGTATGCCTATTGCTAACAGAGAAAATTATCTTGGATGTGACTGATATCTGTACCAATCTACAATGCTATATTCTGTAAAACCTAGTAGAATATCCATATAACTAGCAATCCACAGTACTGTCTCAAATCTCACAGGTAGGTATACTTGCCAGTGCTAGCATACAGGCTATCCTGCTAATCTATGATGGCTGTAAAAGTGTAAACTTAAACAAAGTTAGCTAACAGTACAGAAATCAGTATCACTTTGAAAGATGCCATGTCTCAGATTATACAGGAAGGAAGCATGTAGGCAATCCTGCTAATCTGTGTGTAAACCTAGGGAAAGCTATCCTGCTAACATTAGACCAAACTCTTGGATACAGTCCACCAAATCTGCAGAGCAGTATCACTTTGAAAGGTATCATGCTGTAAAACGGCCTCACATTTCACAGGCAGGGTGCGTTATCTGTACTAGCATGCAAACTACCCTGCTAATCTCAGCTAGCTGTAAAAGTGTAAACCAAAACAAAGATAGCTAACGTTACAGAAATCAGTATTACTTTGACAGATGTCATGCTGTGAAACCGCCCCACATTTCACAGGTAGGTAGGTAACACTGTCAGTGCTAGCATGCACACTGTCCTGCTAATCTCTGCTAGCTGTAAAAAAGTCTAAGCCTACACAGAGCTACCTTGCTAACATTAGAGAACATCCTTGGCTATGATCCACCAAATCTACAGAACAACAAAACTTTGACAGAAACTGTAAAACTGCCTCACATTTCACAGGTAGGGTGTGTTACCTGTGCTAGCATGCAAACTAGGCTGCTAATTTCAGCTAGCTGTAAACGTGTAAACAGAAATAAATCATGAGTGTGGCTGTAGGGCCTGTGTGCCAAAAGCGAGAAAGCTCATGTTACTGTTATACACTGTCCTCGACCTAGCATATCTACCTGCAGCCAAAGCTCATTCGCTGCATCCTTGTTAGCCTTAGCTTTCCAAGGTCTTTGCCAACAAATGAGTAGAAGGGTCACAGTCATGGGCAGATGCATAGCATGGCTTAGCATGGCACATGGTCTGCTCAAATTTAAAAATGAAATTCAATTCCTAACTCGTTTTCCTTCATCATTGTGATTGAGTGAAACATCAGGAAGGGTGTCAGTGCTAGCTAAGAGGTTAAGCAGGGTCATCTTAGAGGTCTAGCATTTGATCACTGGGTTGTTCCTGCAAGGCCGGGTTAGCCTGTAGCTGTGCCATGTTAAATAGGAGGTACTAGGCCTACATCAGGATATTGCTGGTGTCCATGGAGGGAAGACATAGCCAGGGGATTTGGAAATCAACAGACAAAAAACGTTCTGTGTAAAGCAAGGCTGGGGCCAACCTCAACCTTTAATACAGCACAATGACTGGTGTAAGAGTAAGTGTGCCTGGCTAATAGCGGTGAGCGCTACAGGATGTTATCAGTGTGCTAATAAATTGCAGTGACGATAGTGATGATAATGATAATGATAATAATAATAATAATAATAATAATAATAATAATGATGATGATGACGATGATGATGACGATGACGGCGACGACGACGACGACGACGATAATAATAATAATAATAATAATGATGATGATGATAATGAAATGCTAATAATAACAATCATAATAATAACAATATTAATAATAATAATGATGATGATGATGATGATGATGATTGATAATGATAATGATAATGATAATGATAATGATAATGATAATGATAATAATAATAATAACAATAACAATATTAATAATAATAATGATGATTACGATGATGATGATGGTGATAATGATAATAATAACAATATTAATAATAATGATGATGATGATGATGATTGATGATGATGATAATAATAATAATAATAATAATAATAATGATGATGACGATAATGATAATGATAATGATAATGGTAATGATAATAATAATAATAATAATAATAATAATAATAATAATAATAATAATAATAATAATAATAATAATAATGACGATAATGATAATGATAATGATAATAATAATAATAATAATAATAATAGAAATGATATTACGTAATACGTAATTATTGCACAAGTATAATACAACAAAAAATCAGAGCATTAATAACAACATAGACTTACAAATAGACAATATGAGCACGATCATTTTGAAGAGCTGTCTAGTCTTGAGGCAGGTTATAGGCGAGTGTGAAGACAGATGTGTTTTAAGATTAGATTTAAATGCAGAGAGTGAATTGGACTGCTTGACCAGTGGTGGGAGAGAGTTCCAGAGTCGAGGAGCAAATCTGGAAAATGCTTGGTCACCAAAGCCATGCAGGTTGGATGGAGGAAAGGTGAGTAGCCCAGCTGTAGGAGACCTGAGAGAGCAAGAGGGTTTGTAAGGAAGAAGAAGGTCAGAAAAAAAGCGAGATTGTTCAGAGCTTTGTAGGTGAGTTGTAGGTGTGTTTTACAGGAAGCCAGTGGAGATGCTGGAGAACGGGTATAACATGGTCAGGTGAGCAGGTAAGGAGACAGGCCTTGTGGAGTTATGGAATATGTCAATGGGAGAAGAGTTGCCATGGTCGAGACACAGAGTCTGTTTTTTTAGCTTACTGCGAGCGTCACATGCCGCGAAGAACAAAATGCTTCCGCTGCGTTTGTCACTTGCGAGTGGTGCGAAGGCAAAAGCATTGCAGGCGTGTAATGCAATCTTGCCGTGCTGCATCACTTCAGATATCAGGCTAGATCGTGTTAGCCTCATTTGTGCTATTTGATATTGTATGTGATAGCTAGTAAGCTGTAGGCCTGTTCTGAACTAAAGTAGTAAACAAGGTTATACATACGCCATCCTAAAACCCTACCCACGGCTTCCCACCACCCCCCGCTTCCCACCACCCACCCCATGCACTTCCAGGAATGGTTTTGTATATCATGGTTTTGAAAAATTTGCCACCGCAACAGCCCCATGGACTCATCCAGTTGCAATGCCTTTACAGAACACCATCCTGAACATCTTGGACTGTGTTTCATCACATTGTCACTTACAGTGTAAGGAGACACTCATACACACTTTCCTCGATAGAGCTGTCTTCTCTGTAACACAGGACGCTGAACGCACAAAACGCCCCATGAATTTCTGCCAACCAACCCCTTCAGGCCTAGGCGCCCTCTAACAGAGCTCAGGTCAGTCCTGCGGAATGCCCCATTAGTCACCTGTGCAGGCCCGAGAGTAAATCACTCAGTGTCATCGGGAGTGACGTGGTTGACATACCTATGCTCGTGTGACCGGTGATAAATATGGCTCAGAATGTCAGCACATGCTATGGTCAAGTTTCAGAAGCAAAGAGTCCAATCTGCCAACCAGACCCTAGCATCACTGACCATCACACCGCAGGAACCAATGGTAGCTTGACGGATGTAATTTAGCTAGACTAGGTTAGTTACAGCTCTCACTGTGGGGAAATCCAAAGACAGTCAGGGTGCATCCACTTCACCATCACACTGGTGCAGCCGTGTACCTGGCTGTACCGGTGTGATGGCTGAGGTGGGTGAGGCAAGAGAGGCTCAAAATGGTGCTCAGTTACAGACGATCGTGTTTGGTGTTGCTGAATAGCCATGATTATCTCATAGGAACTTAATTATAGAAAGGATCGCTTGCAGTTTACACAGAATTCAGACACTGAAATATAAACACAGACGTCCCGTTTCCACTAATGCTGCTAATTGGAACTAGGGCTTGTGCAACACAAATATATATATATATATATATATATATATATATATATATTTTTTTTTTTTTATTTATTTATTTTTTTTTTTTTTTTACTGTCCAAAACTAAAAAAGTAAATCCCTGCATATGGTGGCCGAGAAAACAAAAGTAAAAACAAACAAAAAAAATTAAAAAATTGACATTCAAAAAAAAAAAATTACAAAAATAAAAAACAATTTTACAAACAAAAAAAAATAAATTTAAGAAAACAAAATTACAAAAGTAAAAACAAACAATTTTTACCAATATGGAAACAATTTTATAAACTGTGACTTCTGACAGAAATGTCTTTTGTAATTTTGTTTTCTTAAATGTCATTTTTTTCGTTAGTAATTTTTTATTTTTTTTTGTAATTTTATTTTCTTGAATGTTAATTTATTTTGCACTGCTCAGCCACCATACACGCATGCTGTCTGAGTTTTCTAAGTACTGCTATTGATGGAAAAACAGTTTTTTTTGCCATGGTCTGCATCATACATACAGTACCTCTGCATCATGGACAGTACATTTTAGGCCAAATGAATAATCTGATGAGCTGTGTTCTGATTGGCTGCAATAATAACGCTGGCGCAACATGTGGAGGTAGACTAAATAAAATGAGCCTCTGTATAAATAAGCTCCGCCCTCATACTATTTAGTTAGCTATGCTTTTTACTTGGAACTAATGCTAGCAGCTAACGTTATCCATACTAGCGACAGACTTTCCATCTGGACATCAACACACAGTAGATTAAAGTTGTTCCTCACTATAGAACTCTCAGTTTAAGATGATCTGCTTCAAACATGGCAAACACGGATACAATCAGACAGCAAGGAGGAACAACAGTGCGTGAGGTTCATGGTATGTCAGTTCTATGTACTGAACTCTCCTTCTCATTCAATAACAACAATGGACGTACAGTTTCTGTGGGAGCTTTAAACAGGAAATGAAGGCAAATTACATGTTTGATTATGCAAATGAGGCACAATCTTCTTAAATAGGCTGCAAAATATGCACACATTTCAGGAACAGAAATTTAAACTACATAAAGTCAGGTACAAGACATATATAAAGCAAAAGTGCACTACCTGGCAACCCAACCCAGCACTCATACCTATAGAGAATACAGGTAATTATGAGTATAAGTGCAAAACAAAGTATCTCAACATACACTTATGATTATGACTGCTAAGTCAGCTAGGACTTTACTTCACTACTCTGCCATACAACCTTGATATATCCTGACGCCAGATAGCATAATGTGAAACCTCATTGTGTTATAGCCATGCTGTGCTGGCTGGCGATGAATTAACATTCGTGAATCTGCTTGCCTCCACACTTCTGGCCGGAAATGTAGACCTTAGATAGCTTGTCCTTCCCAGTGACGTCACTAAGATTCAAAGTATTTCCTTTTTCATGGACGTCGAAACTAAACATGGGGACGTGTGTTGGTAAATGGTCATAAATGAGACCTCCTCTGGACCCTCTGCTGACAGACAAGCGAGTGGAGCCAAACGTCTAGACAAAGTCAAAGTGTTTAGCCCTAAGACTAGGCATCAGATGGGTGGCTACTGCACACAGAACTAACAATAATCAATCTGTCAAATGTCTCTGACAGTCTAAATAACATTTATGCTTGCTATCATAAACAGAGGAGACCACAGCCCTGCCTAGCGGGACGCCTGTAAAGAGATGTTTTACATTGCGATAAACGAGCCTCGAGATTGTCTTTAACTCTTACAGTGTCACAAACATTGGTAAATGTTTACGCAAACGTATAGGCTACTTTGTCCCGCTCAGGCCGAAGGAAGGCTAACAGAGTATGCGGATGTTACTTTGTGTGAGTACAGCTTGAAATATTTGGCTGAACCTTGTGGGGTAGAATCTTCCCAAGGTCATCTCTTGGCCTGATAACTTGAAGAGGTGGTTTAGGTCGGGTTCAGATCTGAATTTATTCATTTCAGACTCGAAAACTCAAAAACTTTAGGACAGCTCAAGTTGGGACTAAAGCTTGGGTCTCTTTTGGACCGAGAACCTGATGAAGACTTTGGTCCGGGTGGGTCCAAACCATGATGATGTGGTTGAAGTTGGGCTCATGCTCAGGTTCTATTTCAGACTAAGACTGATGATGGTTTGGCTCGGCTTGGCCTTAGACAGACCTATGATTTGGTGATTTCTGGTTTGCACCACAATATAGATCAAGTAAAAGTTCTATAGGGGCTAACCCGAGCAGAAGCCTTTCGGTTTGGGCTACGACAAAATGCTTTGTGCTTGGACCAGTTTTGCAGTCTAGGTCCGATAATGCGATTCTGTAGAGGTCATTTTGTCCTCGTTTTTGGACTCTAAATTTATTGTTATGGTTTAAAAATCTGGACATAAAATTAGGTCTGGACTCATCAGACTGAAAATCTTATGACAAATCATCTGTAATTTTTATAATTTTTTGTAATTTTTGTAATTTCTTTGTAATCATTTGTAACATCACATCTGTTTGGGTCCATTTCAGACTTTATTGGGTTTATTTCCGGCTTAAAATCTGACGCTCTGATTTTGGTTGAGTTGAGTTTGGACAAAAACTTAACACACGGAGATCAGGGGTTTAGGAATGTTTGTGTTGGGACAAAATTTCGCATTCTGTAGGTCTATTATGTTGTGCTGGGGTCAACTAATGGCTCAGAACTTGGCTTCGGGTTTAAGCACGCTCAAAGTCATATCAGACTCCGAAAGTGATGTATAGGATAATATATTATAGGATGTGTAGGTATAGGGTGGTATTTGGGTTTTGGGCCACAATTTCAGGGCCAATTAAAGCTCTAGAAGCCTTTTGGTAAATTTGTAAAATGTTTTACACACTGGGATTCATTTCTGACTCGAAACTTGATGTGGTTTATGCCAGTTGGATTGGGCCAAATTTTATTGTGCTCAAAACTTTTGGTTTGGTTCTGTTTTGGACTTAGGCAAGATTCAGACAAAACTACATTGTGGTCTATTTAGCACTCTCAAACTCTAAGATATGGATTGGGTCGGGCCAGGTTTTGGAATGTCCAACAATGTCATTGTGCTTGGGTCCATTTCCGACATAATACGTAATGATTTGGTCCAGTTTGGGCCGACCTTAGATGCAACTCAGACCTAATTTCAGGCACCACAAGGGCTCAACTAAGCAAGTTTGGGATCCCCTAGCCTTTTTAAAATCTAATCTCATGTGTAATCGATGCAGAACCGATAAAGCTGCTTCAGCCCCTGCCCATTGGCTTCTGTTATTAGTCCTCTGAGTCAGCAGAAACTGACCACGTGCTGTAGGGCCAGCAGATGGAGGCTAGACGGAGGAACACTGGAGCTTTCCTTTAAGAGAATGTTATCCAGAACACACGGGCAAAACATTTCATATTGCACATTTAATCTGCTGCTTGAGTCTGATTACGAAGCCCAGGCAAAGGGATGAGGACCGCAGGTCAAGCTGCAGCAGATGCGGCCCCATCGTGGTCAGTCTGGGGGATGCCCGAGGGCACAGGCATTATGCTCATTTGGAGATGACATCAGACAGCTGAGTCAGAAAACATCAGCACCGTGTAATCCTTTCTGCTGCCAAGCTTATTTTAATATGATGATGTTTCTCCTCTTCATTCAGATGGCCTGAAACTAGATTAGGATGGGGGCGGGTGGGGCGGGGGGCCTGGATTTTGTACAAGAAGCAATCAGTTTGGAAGCATGACTGAGCAGAGGAGACAAATGTGGCATTACAGAAGCTCACATGTGCTTTAGGAGAGGGAGGGGCAATGGAGTCCGAATGAATTATGTAATTCAGTGTCCAATCATATGATAAAGCCAGGCGTCCCTCAGAGCATAGGAATGGACTAATGGGCATGACAGTTAGAGCATCTCTCTGATACTGAATGGAGGATACTGTTCATATGATGCATCAGACTCTGATGAAATGAGGTTTTGGCCTTGTCCATATGAACACGGCTAGTGCCATAGGCAGCTGGCCTTTCAGGTCATTGAACAGAGAGCTTTGGGGAACCTTATTCCAGAGTGAAGATCCTCAGATCCTGTCTTGTCTTGTGCACAGGGAAAGCAGAGGTCACGGTTCGTAACGTTGAATGTGCATTCTGTATTACGACCAATCACGCTTGTCCATGAAATCCATCCGTCCCATTAGAGCACCAGTGTGTGAGGCAACCACTTAACATGTCCCACCAGGCAAATCTATGCAAAGGGCTCAGCAGTGTGCGTTCGCAGAAGGTCTTTGGAGTGCCATATTCATTTGCTTGTAGTGAATAGTAAATCTGCCGGAGAGTTGGGATAGTGCTCCGGATTAATCACGCCTTGCCTCTCTGCGGATGGAAGTTGCTATGGAAACTGGTGGTTTTGGTTTGCCTTTGTAACACAGAGGTTATGAAAGGATGCTGAAAGATAACATCACTAAACAGCGCTCCAGAAGCTTCCAGCGGGGAGAGGAAGGTGTAGCACCACGGTGCAGTGCAGGAGGTGGTGAGATGTGTGGTGAGATGTAGACGGGTCATATTTTAAATGGCTTGTCATAATAATAATCCAGCAGTAAATAGAATTCGTGCATGAAGCGAGTTAACGCCAGTGGACATGTCACGCTGTGCAGTGACGGTTGTTTCAACTGGGGGTACATACACTGCTGCCAGCAAAGCCAAGCATGTCAATGTGCACCAGTGCTCAGCGACTGTAAACACACTACAGTTGCTTCCTGAAGCACTTCCTGACCAATCACTGGGCTGACGTCTCTGGCCCCGCCCACACAAAATGGTGTCAGACTCAGAAACCTAGCGAGCTAAAGCTAACCAGTATGATCAAACGCTAGCAAGCTAGACCACCTGACTGTGGCTGCCTGTCAGCCCTTCATTCCTTTATCCATCACTAACATGGTTTCTGATCTGATCATCTCATTCATTCACTCACTCACTCATACACTCACTCACTCATTCATACACTCACTCACTCACTCATTTATACACTCACTCACTCATTTATACACTCACTCACTCACTCATTCATACACTCACTCACTCACTCATTTATACACTCACTCACTCATTCATACACTCACTCACTCATTTATACACTCACTCACTCACTCACTCATTCATACACTCACTCACTCACTCATTCATACACTAACTCACTCATTTATTCACTCACTCACTCACTCATTCATACACTCACTCACTCATTTATACACTCACTCACTCATTTATACACTCACTTACTCACTCACTCATTCATACACTAACTCACTCATTTATACACTCACTCACTCACTCATTCATACACTAACTCACTCATTTATACACTCACTCATTCACTCACTCATTTATACACTCTCATTCATTCACTCACTCACTCATTCATACACTCACTCACTCATTCACTCACCCATTTATACACTCTCATTCATTCACTCACTCACTCATTTATACACTAACTCACTCACTCATTTATACACTCTCATTCATTCACTCACTCACTCATTCATACACTCACTCACTCATTCACTCACTCACTCATTCACTCACCCATTTATACACTCTCATTCATTCACTCACTCACTCATTCATACACTCACTCACTCACCCATTTATACACTCATTCATTCACTCACTCACTCATTCATACACTCACTCACTCACTCATACACTCATTCACTCATTCACTCACTCATTCATTCACTCACTCACTTATTCATACACTCACTCACTCACTCATCCATTCATTCACTCTCACTCACTTGCTCACTCATTCATACACTCACTCACTCATACACTCACTCACTCATTCGCTCACTCATTTATTCACTCACTCACTTATTCATTCATACACTCGCTCATACCCTCACTCATTCATACACTCACTCACTCACTTATTCATACTCTCACTCACTCATTCACTCACTCATTCATACACTCACTCATTCATTCACACACTCACTCATTCACTCACTCACTCATCTAAATGGCTTAATCCTTCTATGCCACACAGGGGTAGGGGTTGATGTAGGCCACATCAATGTGTTTATCACTTGAGTGGTCAGTTCAGCACATGGAACGAGACATTCCCTGCAATGTAGCACCTCCTCTCAATCTATGGACCCGGTCACTCACACCCCGCAGGTAGTTATAGTCCTTGTGCAGCGCCATCTGCAGGAGCCTGAAGTTACTACCACCTTAAACACAGAAGGTGACCAGGTTTTGTCCGGTGAGCTCATTAAGTAAGGCTGAATTACAGCCTTAGCCATAAATCTCTGTATTAAAACCATAAAGCTCCCAGTAATACTAGCGAAGTCACGCTGATGCTGTAAATTTAAAACCCTGAATGTCCATTCAAAAACACTATCTATCTGTCTGTCTGTCTAAATCTATCTGTCTGTCTGTCTGTCTGTCTGTCTGTCTATCTATCTATCATTGCAAATTTCCCCATGTGGGATAATAAAGCTTATCTTATTAGTGTCTAGAGCCTTTAATCACCCATTGATAAAAAAACAGGTTTGGTAGACCATTAAATGCTTATCAAAGCGAGCTTCTACCAGACAGTGTCTGGAACCACAGTCAGCTATGGTGTGTGGCCGGTGCCCATGTCACTCATTAACAACAGAGAATAAGTTTTATGACTTTTATGACTTTTATAACTCTCGTTTTAATCCTGCTGAGTGTCACTGGATATTTAAAACCCACTAAAGAGTCCTATTTTCTTCTGGACTCTTACAGCGACGGTACCCTCGCAAATCCCATCGCACACGGAGAGCATGTGATTTACAATTGGACTGAACAGCCATTCCTGATTCGCTACACCTTCCTCCAAGATATCATAGGTTCGGTGATAAACGCGTCCCATTATAGCACTTCGGCAGTTAAATATTTACATTTACATTTATGTTACATAAGAGGACCCCGGTTAAATATTTGTGAGGCATGAGTTAAATATTTGATGGCATTATGAGATTTTTTCCAAGAAACCTCAGCGAAGGTATGCGACCAAGACACTTCTAATGGGAACGTGACAATAAAGGGCTTTCTCAGAGCGGCTCGTCATGACGGTAAACAGAACTGGTTTGGCTCCACTTGAAAAATGTTTTGACCAGATTTTAAGAGCATCAGGAGATTACAAACACTGGGTTTAATTGTTAACCACAAGCGAGGGCTCACGACCTCATGACCGGTGTCATCATTGCTGAAGCATGCAGGAGATCAGATATGAGGCCAGGTCGGTTGGTCAGCAGTGCGGTGGGAGTTGCAGCCATACGTGATCTCCCCCCCACTGCAGCAGAATAACCTGGGTGACTCTCTGGAGTGGTAGCGGGGATAGCTATACCTGAGGTTCCTTCCACCTTTGGATTTGAGACATTCAGTAAAGACAAGCTGCAACAGTTCTTGGAGCCCACAAACTGACATGAACACTTTCAAAAGCTTCTGCAGGAAACCTGGTAAAGAGCCGAGGGGTCTGGCACCGTACCATCACAGTTAGATCAACAGATCTGCCCACAAAGAACTACCTGCAGGGGTGTGTCTTGTGATTTGCAGGCTCTTGAAAATTGCACTCATCATCAATAGAACAGCTGCACCCAGAGGGAGGTGTGGGAGTGCGGTGGTGTTGGGAAGGAAGATAAAGGTGACCAGGATCAATAACTGATGATACATTTAGACTGATATGATTAATATTTATTGAGCTACACATACAGAAGTCTGTCTCTCAGTATGGCGTTGGGCCGCCATGTTTGCTAACCCAACACGCCAGACATCTCGGTATGGAGCTGTAGAGGAGTGACACCAGGTCTTCTAGACATGTGACGCGTGACAATCAGTCACTTATCTTGGTGCTGACCACGGTGCCTCCACACACAGATTCGTTGGTTGTCCCCCCTCAAGACTAAAGCGGGACTCGTCACTGAAGATGACCCGCTGACATTCTGAGTCACTCCATGTCAGTCTGGTACGACACCACTGCAGTCTTTGGTGACGGTGACGTGGTGTTAAGGACAGTTGTGGTAACGGTCTGCATGCATTTAGTCCTGCATGGTGCAGCCGTCTGCCAATGGTGCTGGCACTAGCAGGAGGAGTCATGGAGGACACCACTGCTGCCTGAATGTCATCAATTGTGGCTGTTGGGTCAGTCAGGTACAGTGCTCGTTCTTGCGTCACATGCATGGTTTAGTGCACGATGTCAAACCTACAAGTGTATGGTTGTTATTACAGTAAGAGCCATTAGCTTAGTTTTAACTCTCCGTTGGTCTCCATGGGAATTGTGTTTCTCCACAAGGTCCTTTTTTCTGTTTAGGTCTTCAGGCTTCTGGTTGCTTGCTTATTATATCTTCCATTGTGTCCATCCATCTGCTGTCTGTCTTCTTCCTCTTTTACCTTCAACTTTTCCAACTCAAGTCAAAGTTTATTTATACACTACCAGTCACACACAACTGATGAGGTTATCTTAAAGACTCCACTCTAAATCATAAAGCTTTAAATATGTAGTATGTTGTAATATATAATATAAATATGCAGCGTCATACATACTTGAATATGCCATAGGAGTGCTAATAGAAATGGGCATTTGGTGAACAGGCTTTGAAACTTCTAGCCATTAGTCTCCATTAGTCCATCAGTCCCAGTTCGCCAATGAGGTCCACCACATTTTGGGGTTGCCCCTCTCCACCATGTTCTCAAAGCAAAGAAGAAAGCACCCAGTTCCAATGGCTCCTTTGCATTGTCATCCGCTTCATCCAGTTCATTTAATATGTTTCTATTTACAAGAGCCTGTTTTCATAACATCTTATTCATGCCTTTTATAAGATTTAATCTAGAAGATCCATATAACCTTCTTGTGCGTCAGCATTAGCGTAGTGCTAACATACTTCTGCAAATGCCATAGAAGTGCTAATCGAAATGGGCATTTGTTAAACAGGCTTTGACATCTGTGGCCCAAACTGAAGGCCCAACTCGTACAGCCTCGGTTAGCCAATAAAGTCTACTGTAATTATGGTTGCCACCTTCACCATATTCCCAAAGAAGAAAGCACCCAATGGTTCCTTCGCTAAATCATCAGCTTAGCCTGCTACTGTTGGGCGTATTTTCTGGTTGTTATTTCACAAAAACGAAAAAAAAATTAAACCCAAATTCTTTGGGCAAACTGTGGAGGCCACATCCACAGACATCCTAGAAGCGAGAACATCCTCTATTATAATTCCCTTCTTAACTGGCAGGTCAGCATGTAGACTGTGGAAAGACTTCCTCTCGTTGTGGCGTCGGAAAAACTATTTTGGATAATCGGCGAACATCTATCCGTTTCTAATAATTTCGGAGATCATAAACTCAGTAACACCGCATTCCTCGAATTGCTGTGGGCGGACTGCGTGAAATGCAGAAAGCTAATACTTTTGTCGACAGGCGCTGGCTCCTTCACCCTCTACCACCGTCCAACATCCCTTGGCTCGAATCCTCACATTCAGAACTTGTTGATGGCTGGAAGGAATTTGCAGGTTCTTGATTTTTCTCTTTGATGCTAAAATTAAACTTTATTCCCCATGGAAGTACCTTTCGGATTGGCCGTATTTTAAGCCAGACGAATGCGGTCGCTGAAAATAGCCCTGTTTGTTCCTGTATTTCTCAGCAGCGTGAAATTAAAGCTTCGCATGCGTGCCCTCCATAAATGCAAATTATTCGATTTTGGCATTCCGCATCCAGCCTTTGGGAACGCATTCAAGAAGGAGCAGTTTCTTATTCCCTAGGACGCCTGGTCTACGAGGCTGATGTTCTGGAAGCCTGTTTTTCTTTCTTCCTTTCATTTCTTTTTCTTTACAACAACAAACCCATGGGCCTTTCAAGCTGTGTGACGAGCACGGGCGAGTCCCTCATGCTTAGATATGCCTTTGTTTTGTTGTCAGGTCCTGTCAATATTAAAGACCTACTCCAGTAGTTTTGGAAAATCACCTGAAGTTCCACATGTTTAGAATGAAACAGGTCTCTCTGTGAGAGAGTGAGCGAAGCCAAATCATCACACCCCTGATTATTTAGAATGCAAGTCCAGGCACCAAAATGCTTTATTAAAAATAATAATTTAATAATAATAAGTGAGGCCAATCATTCTCTGCGTAGAGAGTTTCCAAGCCATTTTGTGCCAGTTGTGATTTTTCACACAGAGGAATTTGTCTTCTGCATTTAACCCATCCATGAAGTGAAACACCCACATACACACTCACTAGTGAACACACACACTACGAGTGGGCAGCCCTATCCACGGCACCAGAGGAGCAGGGCACCTTAGTCGTTACTGTCAGTTCAGGGAATCGAACCGGCACACCTTCCGGTCACAAGGCTGGTTCCCTAACCTCCAGCCCACGACTGCCTGTTTCCAAAGATAGACTCATGAAGCATTAAGACGTCCATGTGGACATATAACTGCTACTATTATGTCAGGGAGGTTTCCGGAATGAGTTTGACACTCTGTTGAATGCTTGTATTCGCTGTGTGCACAAGATGGCATCTCTTAATTTCCGGTTTATGGTTGGTATGCATCGCTGTTTCCGGTTGCAGTAGTTGTGAGGAGAATTGAGCGAATCTGTGGAAAGCAATAGCAATCATGAGCGTTTTTAAGATAAAGGACTGACGTATCAACGTCAAGAGAAGAAGACGTCTCTACATTGCTGTGTGCCTCTGTGTGCTAATTCTTCAAGGTACAACTCGGAGATTAGCTTTCATAGGTTTCCAGTGGATCCTGAGGTGCGGGCTCGGTGGCTTACACAGATTCGTAGGGACAACTTCAGCCACCTTCGAAGTACTCGCGTCTGTAGTAGGCATTTCAACACATGCGACTTTGTTGTGACGGCCGTGGGAAAGAGAAAACTTAAAGGAGCGGTGCCCTGTCTTTTTGCCTGGAACGATTACAGCATGCCTGCACCAAGGCTTAATGTTTGGCAACGTCGGACGAGATGCCCTTCCCCGGTGTTGACAGCGTTACTCCGACGACCTCAGCAATGGCAGATGCTTTGGCAAAAGCTAAGCTAATAAGCTAATAAGCCAAGTTAACTTACCTTCGTAATTATCGATGTAACTGGAGACGTACATCTTGAAGCCCTTCTCACGCTTACTCCTGGGTGCTGTCGACGAAGCCTGAATGATGTGCGGAACATCTTTGATGGTTACTTTTGGCCAGTGTTGAAGACATCGTGTGTAAAATGCCATTTTGTGTGCTGACCGGTGGAAAGCGGAAATGCTTGTGCTTACCAAACTTAGAACCGGAAACGTTGTCTTAAGCAACTAGCCAATTGCCATGTCGGGTTCTTTTAAGATGATAAGGCTATCACGTACCAGTTTTTACCTCTGCCACGTACAACTTGTACATTATAATAAGGAAACCTCTGATCAGCCTTTTCCACCAATGTGGAACAGGTTCTGCTACAGTTTGTGCACCTAATTTTGAACCGTTTGGCACGTTTGGCACATTTCCACAGGTTCAGATCCCGAAACGTTTGTTCCCAGATGAAACCAATGAATAGTAGGTTCCTTAGCACAAACCAGCGACATCCAAGAGACAGCAACAATGGCGACACCCAGTGGTCTACTGAAGAATCTTTTCTACGTCTGGAATGACCGAAATAACAAACACTCGAACACTCGCAGGTCATCTATATACTCCGGTATATGCTTGGTGCTTCGGTTTACTACTCCTGTGCAGCGCCCTCTGTTGATATTTAGGGGTGTATCCATTGACGGTTCTTGGTTTACGTAAAACCTGGTGCAAATGCAGGCTGGTTCCCTGAACAGCACCAAGGTTCTACAAAGCCTGATCGGAACCAGTTGAAAAAACAGGTTTCTTTTGGTTAAAAGGAGATATGAGAGGAAAGCTTGATCTAAAAAGTCCCTGATGTAAACATTGGCAGAAGCCAAAATATATCATATCATCCGCCTTCAAAATGATAACTTTACAGGAGAGGGCAAAAACCAACATCAACTTTAATGGAAGTCAATGCAACCAGACTTTATGCCAAGCACTTCTGAGCCCTTTCTGTTGGTCCATTAGTCATGAAATTTGTACACAGTGTAAAAGGCAGCTTCTGAATTCAAATGATCCAATAAAGTAAAAATTGACAAAAATGAAGATGCATGTGTTCATTTCGTCAAGATTTCTCAGGAATGTAAACTACAATATCGAACCTAAAATAATGGTAGTTTCTATTTTTATCATTAATATATGATTAATTGTGACATTACTTAACTATTTAGTAACGCTGAGTCTAATCATATGTCCAACTCCACCAGTCTTCATTGTTTTGGGCCTGCAGGGCTGGGAGTAAGGAAAAAAAGGTCCAGTGCTATTTAATGAAAAAATAAGGTTCCTTAATGTTCCTTCGTGGTCAGAAGAAACATGCCAAAACAACAATGAACGCAATAACCTCTGAAGAATCTTGGAATATTTCTAGGACTCAAGAATCTAGTGGCAGTTGGCCAGTCGTAAAGTCCAAGACCACAGGGATGCAGGTTTGAATGCCCTTGTGGATCAGCCATGAAACCGGATCAACTGTCAACAACCAGCAGATTCCAACATCAACAGTGCCACTGACACAGCTTTCATAACTCATCCAATTTCAGCCGAACAAATCTAGCCATGATGAAGTACAGCAAACCAGCACTCTCTTCATTTCTGTAGATGTCAATCTGGCCATGTTTCTAGGAAACGTCATGGGACTTGAGGTTTATCATGCAGACCCAAAAATAGCATGAGCATGACATGAGTAATCATATCAGAAATAGTTCTCATAGATGCCGAGTATGGCGATGAGAAAACCACATCGAGTATTTTAAAATTATATTTCCTTTTAATTTAAACGATTGAAAGACGCCCCAGGGATTTCATGTACATTAAAATGGTCCCAGCATTGGACCCTGTGGAACACCACAGCTCACTAGAGACAGCTTATCCTCCCACAGTGTTGTAGTAAAGCCAACCAAATTCAACCAGGGACTTTCATATTCTGAGTTAAGGCTGGTGTCGGTTAGGGTTTGATAGAAGGATGCACTGATATGGGAAATGTGGGCTGGGGCTGATATCCTAGAGAACTGCTCCAGCGGTGGCTTGTTTTTAATCACTCGAGTTGTCGTTTGGCATTGCGCATAGTGATCTTACGCTGCTGCTCAGCCCCTGAAACCTTCACTGAGGTTCTCACTGTGCTGCTCTTGTTGTGATGTTGCTTCCTGAGGCAGTTGGAAACAGTGTAACTGTAGTGGGTTTTCCATTCAACAACTTTGAAAATTCCCAAATAATTCCCAAATGGAAAAGCCCGAAAGCCTGAAAGCTTGACGAAACGAGAGTTTGCTAATGTTGCTTCCTGAGACAGTAGGAAACAGTGTAACTGTAGTAGATAGATGATAGATAGATAGATACTTTATTGATCCCAGAGGGAAAGATCCATAGATTCAACAAACTTTGAAATAGATAAATAATTCACCAAAGAAAAACCTGGAATTTATTGAAACCTAATGTTTGCTTAATGTAACTGTCCATGCCGTTTTCCATTCAACAACTTTGAAAATTCCCAAATAATTCCCAAATGGAAAAGCCCGAAAGCCTGAAAGCTTGACGAAACGAGAGTTTGCTAATGTTGCTTCTTGAGACACTAGGAAACAGTGTAACCCTAGTAGATAGATGAAAGATAGATAGACACTTTATTGATCCCAGAGGGAAATTCCATTTCCATTCAACAACTTTGAAAATTCCCAAATAATTCCCGAATGGAAAAGTCTGAAAGCCTGAAAGCTTGACGAAACGAGAGTTCGCTAAGCTGATGTTGTTTCAAGTCGTAAAGTCACATGATTCCGTTCCACCTGAGCTTATTCGTTGGTATACAGCATGAGCACAATGGTGAACCGGTGTTATGATAATGATCGTACTTCACCCATGACCCTACACTCCACACACATGGTTAGCTCGTATAACGCAATGCCAAGGTGGGCCAGTGACTGGTGTTAAGGGCAGCCATCTGCCAATGGTGCCGGCACCAACAGGATGACTCATGGAGGCACCACTGCTCGCTGAATGTCTGCAATCCTGGCTGTGTTGTTGCCGAGCGTGAAACTTGAGGCATTGGTATGTCTCAGGATGTCAAACCTACCCACCAAGTTTCAATCCTGTTGGTTGATTAATTCTGGGTGCAGCTATTTGTACGAGAATTCTTTTGAGTGTATTCATGTAAATGGCTCATCCTGAAAGTGGAACAACAATGGCAATTAGCTGACGCTCTTATCCAGAGCGACTTACAAGGTTAATCCTATCACAGGTGGGCTAATGTGGTGTTAGGAGTCTTGCCCAAGGACTCTTACTGGTGTAGCACAGCATAGCCACCCAGTGCTGGTCTATTATGACATGCACATGTGCAGCATCAGTCACATGCCTATTTCCAGATAAACTGATTGTGAAAGAATTATGGAGTTACCGGTGGACTCTGGGTTTGACGAAGATGTATGGTCTCGGAGAGCTCCTGAATTAGGAGTAATGATGTCTGATAGCCTGTTGTCTGATTGACTGCTACCGTAGCCTAAGTGACACTGCTCTTCCACGTTCTCTCGGTTCATCTGAGCTTTGAAAGGGAAATAGGTGTACTCGCTCCATCAGTTCCTAGAACGTAGTAGATTTCTGGGCAGCTCATGTGTATCTATGAGAAATCATAATACCAGGAACAGGGCAATCATTTGCATGGCTGCCCTGCATGCCAGAGCACATCCATTGTGTTCATTGTAGTTCTGGTCAGTGTTAAATTGCCAGTATGCAAATTTCCAGATACACCCTCCACAGGGACCAATATTATCATAATAAATATGGCATATTTAGTGGTTTTTCTATATTATATGTTCTATAAGTCTTGCCCAGTTTATCAGTAATTGCATGTTATGAGTCTCTGTGCTTATTTTTATGGCAATAAACCAAGAATTTGCCCAAACGTTTGCACATGACTATATGTAAAATCAGATGACTATATGGAAAAATGAAACAATATTTCCATCGTATTATACGGACTGCCTGTCCAAATAATTAGACCTTCCTATAGCCCAAATTAAGGTTCACCAGAGAGTTCATCATTGAGAGTATAAGGGCGAAAGGGTACTGTTGGGATGGGCGTCCTAAGAAGGCCCAGACGCCAGTACACCTCTGTTGACACATTCAAGTAGTCCAGGTAGGCTACTCAAGGCCACTGTACTGCATCATTCTAGCTACAGTGAGCACTACGACCCTATACGGACGGGATTGGCGATGATAGTCCCATCCGGATGCACCATGTCAGACATCTTTGCCGACTGTGTGCTCCCAGGTTATATTAATGTCATGCAAATTGGCATGTAGATAATGAGGTCATCAGGTCCTGTATGACGTACCACACTGAAATCTAGAAGACAAGCCAAAGGCCTCCTCAGAGCTGTGATACCTCTGGCATCTTTACGTCATTGTGTAAAGTAGCCTATAGCCTACATACATGTTATGAACACACTTATTAAAATAAATGGGCTATTAGCTACCCATAGGATGCTCTTGGCTAGATAGGTTTGGTCAGTGGGTTGGTTTAGTTGATGGGGGCACTAAGTAAATTGAGTGAGCCACTCCCATCTCAGCCATTCATGCTGCGATTTCTTATCCCCTACGAATCGATCAGAAACTCTACAGACGTCCCACAGGGAAACTACATTACTCCACTAACTAACCTAACCCCATCATAACAGGGCTTCGGACAGTTTCATCTGTGTTCCAGTAATCAATGAGAGAACATGATGTATGCTCCCAAGAATGCTGGTATCAGTAAGGACCTTGACCTCCTCCACACTGGTATCCTGTCATGTCCAGGCAATGCCTCTGCAAGCTCAGAGGAGGTTTGTGTTTTGAGGGTGGAAAGAAAGAAGCAAATCTCTTTCAGCAGTAAACCAGTGCACCGGGACTGTGGGTAAAGAGCCGTTTGACATTAACTGATGGTCTGTATTAGTCTATAATCTATAGGTTTCAGTGTATGTCTCCCTGTGAGGAACTCCACCAAATCTGCCAAGAGGAATGGTCAAATATCTAACCTGCCAGAAGCTTCTTGATGGCTAACAGGAGGGTCTGGTCAAGGTGTTACTTGCTAAGAGCCATTTAACCAAATAACGGCAGTTCTGTAAATCATGGCCATCCAAAGAAAACCATCTAATCTTTTGTAGATTTTTACTTTGATGCTTAATGTAAACAATAACAATAAAGAGAAATGGGCTAACACTGCTTGGAAAAATGCCAGGGACATAATAAATTAAATTAGGGTCAAATTAAAGTAGGTTCTTGTAAAGTTAGCATTTTGGAGATACTTATTTTTCTTTGGACCGTGACCGAACAGATATTTCTGACATTGTATGTATATCAGGACCACCCTCAAATCCCACGCCTACCCGCCCCCTTGACACACCCCACTGTTAAAGATGTGTGATGTACTCAGTGGGCCCTAATTTTGAGCTCTAGTTAGCACTGATTAGTTTATTCACTTTGCACCAGCTTCTATAATCAGACACCACAATGCCCCAAACCAAGTCTCAACCTGTGGGCCCATCCTCAGCGGTGGTAGTAGTCTCTAGTGGGCCAGTTAGGGTGGCCACTTTCACGACCCCAGAGGAGGACATCATAACCTGTATAACACATAAATGATGCTTTACTCACCTAATTGGGTGGAAGGGATGTCAATTGTGAGTCTGACTAGCATTTAGCTAGGGGGCTGACCTGCGGTTAACCGGTAGGTGAGTCACAATGTCACATGACCTTGGTAAACCAATGAAACGCCAGGCATGTCTTTTGACACGGTTGTGAGCCAATGGCACACAATATTGTTGACGAATGAACATTTTCAATAGATCATCCAGAAAAGAGGACTCCAGGTTTTGACTGTCGGACTGTCCGGATAACACCGGAGGCATGGCCATCTTTAGAGCCACTACTGACACCTTAGGTCATAAATGTATTTGGTTATATGCAAGTACAAAGCCAGAGGTTTGCACCAGGGAGAAGAAGTGATGATGCTAACCCAAAAGCCCAGTGTGTGGAGTGACTCCTTCAGATGAGGCGCCACATAACCCCACAGTCCCCGTGTGCCCTGCAGGCTAGCTACCTCCTAGCCAGCCCTGTAGCCTAAAGTAAGAAAGCTTGTATGATGGTTGAGCCACCGGCTGCTATAGACCGCATGTGCCGTGAGACGAGTCCAGTGACATTAGCACTGGAGAAATAAGCTGAGCTTTGTCTTCCTCTGGGTCGTCATGGTTTCTAGCTATAAACAGGTGGGCTGTGAGGTTGTAAAAGGAGACCCCCTGCCCTGGACGTAAATTTTTGAGGCCTGGCTGGGTGAATGAATGACAGCACATTCAGCTGAAACCTTCCACACTAATGCTAGCACACAGTAATCCCTCTACCTGTATCCTCTGCTGCTGCCCATTCCCTGACCACCTCTTGACTTTACACATGGTCCATCTCTCTTCCTTCTACTCTTTTCCTCATAAGACCCCTCTCTCATGCCTGTCTCCTCTTTATTGTTTGCTTCCTGCGTCTCAGTTCTCTCTGTGTGTGCTGTAAATCATCACTCTCACTTCCCTCTAACTGGAATAATGACTAACTGGAGTGAACAGGAATAATAGCAGGTCTGTGATACAGGAGTGAACTGCTCTGGTTACACAACAACACAGAGAGAGGCTTCTTCACACTTCACCTCTGAAGCTGTTCTCATGACTTCAGGGCTGGCCACGTACAGCTAGAACACAGTACTAGTCAGTTGTGTTTGCTGCTGGTGTCTAACAGTGGTGGGCAGTAATGTAGCTGGTTACTGTACGCAGGTAATTGCTGATTGTATCTGTACTGAAGCTAATATCTACTATTTACTCCACTATGTTATAGATGTTGTTCTATATGTGTGTATAACAGCGCAACGTGTCAGAAACTAAACCAGCTTATTCATGGATATGTAGCATCCATGGGAAGGTCCATTTCAGGCCTGGACTACATGCAGGAGCACCTGGAGAAAGGTACGGTAGGTGGAGCAGGATGGGGTTAATGCAAACGCTGACTGACAATCACACATCAAAGCATCAGTGAACAGATCAAACATACAGTTCCTGACTTTGTGGGTATATAGACCACAGTATAGAAACACATACACACACACGTTTTTCTGAATTCATATAAACACTATTTCCTTTTATGGTAAATGAGTTCTGGATATATTATGTTTATGAACAGAGACCTGCAGATGGAATCCAGTACAGGAAACTCATTTGTGAACCTGTTTAAAGCTGTTTACGCAAGTTCGCATTAAACCTAAACCTGTAACTAAGATGCAAATTAATCTAAAACCCAAACCGAATCTCCTGGGTGATCACATGGGAGCCCCCAGAGCTGCTAGAGTCACCAGAGCATGCTCTCCAATGTGGGCCTCCTGTCCTGTTTTCTCCCGCTCCTCAGACGGCATGACTACGGTGACCACAAGTTGCTAGCTGGATGCTAAAGTGTCGCTAAACATGAATGGGAGTCTATGGGAGGAAAAAGGGATGAATAAGCGACACATAAAACACTGCAGGTGAGTATGGCTATGGGTTAGAGTTTCGGATCTGCCTCCAAGGACTACATGCAGTTTGGTGGCTGTCCATAGGGCCTTCTAGTCAATGAATGGGATGGTTCCTTCTATGGGAGGAACAAGTGATGGAGAAAAAGGACAAGCAGATGAGTGCAGGTGGGGCTAACACTGGATTTGTGCAGGGGGATCTGCCCTGAGATAGTGAATGTTAAACAGTGTCTGATGGTCGAGCAGAGACGTGTACTTTTCCCACACATTCATTCAACAGAACGTGTTAGCAGATGAAGAATAACAACAGTGTTGGGCATTGCGCAATCACTAACAATCCACACCCAACCAGCTTCTAAGGCTGAACTGTGGAGGTGAGGCAGCACAGGTGACTGAAGTGTATCTAATAGCATGTAATTACAGCTAATAACAAGCACTAATAACAGCTAATAACAAGCACTAATTACAGCTAATAACAAGCAGTAATAACAGCTAATAACAAGCACTAATTACAGCTAATAACAAGCAGTAATAACAGCTAATAACAAGCACTAATAACAGCAAATTACAAGCACTAATAATGGCTAATAACAAACACTAATTACAGCTAATAACAAGCAGTAATAACAGCTAATAACAAGCACTAATAACAGCTAATCACAAGCACTAATAACAGTTAATAACAAGTAGTAATAACAGCTAATAACAAACACTAATAACAGCTAATAACAAGCACTAATAACAGCAAATTACAAGCACTAATAATGGCTAATAATAAGCAGTAATAACAGCTAATAACAAACACTAATAACAGTTAATAACAAGCACTAATAACAGCTAATAACAAGCACTAATTACAGCTAATAACAAGCAGTAATAACAGCTAATAACAAGCGCTAATAAAAGCTAATAACAAGTAGTAACAACAGCTAATAACAAGCGCTAATAACAGCTAATAACAAGTAGTAATAACAGCTAATAATAAGCACTAATAACAGCAAATTACAAGCACTAATAATGGCTAATAACAAACACTAATTACAGCTAATAACAAGCAGTAATAACAGCTAATCACAAGCACTAATAACAGTTAATAACAAGTAGTAATAACAGCTAATAACAAACACTAATAACAGCTAATAACAAGCACTAATAACAGCAAATTACAAGCACTAATAATGGCTAATAATAAGCAGTAATAACAGCTAATAACAAACACTAATAACAGTTAATAACAAGCACTAATAACAGCAAATGACAAGCACTAATAATGGCTAATAATAAGCAGTAATAGCAGCTAATAACAAGCACTAATAACAGCTGTGGTTGGATTTGTCATGTATGAACAAGTTTCTGAATATGGGCCATATAAATGTTCGGACACTCTCAAATCAAAGAGTTGGTCAGGTGGTCCAGATTTGGTGGATGCCCTCCCTGGCACAGTCCTGAGGAGAATTCCCTGTAGACTGGGATTGTATCCACTGCTGGTAGACCCGTATGACCGTACGCTTCCATACACCTGCAGATTCAGCTACTTCCTTCACACTATGGTCTTTGGCCACGCCCACATGCTCAGTCCCTCCTTTAGCCAATCATTAACATCTGCTCTGGAGCCATTTTCCACACATGGAACGAGACATTCCCTGCACTGTAGCACCTCCTTCCAATCTATAGATCTCATCACTCTCACACCCCACACGTACTTATAGCCCCATCATCCTTGTGCAGCGCCATCTGCAGGGGCCTGAAGTTATTACCACTACTTTGGGCCGCGGGGCTTTATTCCCTAACACTGAACCACAAATATGGAGTATGTAATGGTCACTGTGACTGGACACTGTGGTCTCTGACTTCTGCACACAACCCTGTATAGTGTAATTGTGGACCAGTGAGGTCAATGAAACAAAGGACATTGAACATAATGCTGGAGAAAGACTGAATGGTGGGAAGCACTGTCCTGCATCACAGTTTCCTGGAGGAGAGGAAATGTATGTGATGTCATTCAGAAGTAGATTTTTTATTTCCCTCATAACGAGACCGGGCTAAGTCCTTTAGCGCCGCTAGCATTCTCCCCCAGCAGGCTGTTCAAACCACTCGCTACAAGGTGGTGATTGTTATTTTGGTGCAGGAGTTAAAGTCAAAACTGCTCAGTGTTTTACTTCTGCTTTGCTATGCTCCTGTCATGTGACCCACTTAGCGCTCACTTCCTCCTGATAAGGGCCGCCGCCGAGTTATCTGAGCGCATTCTTATCTGGCAGTGTGCTGCATTGCCTTTTACAGTGCTAATCTGTAAAGTCTGTGGTGCTCCGCCGTGCGACCTGCTCGTGAGTCTCAGACGAGCAGAGTGGTTTACTCCCAGACACACCATCTCCTGGTGCTGACACATTCCTGTCCAGCTACACAACACAGCCTATATCTATAGGCCCATATAAGGTGGGGTTATGCGGCGGCCTGTGACATTCAGTTCCACTATGTTTGTTTGTTTATCATACAGAAATAGAACAATGCTCATTTTACCGGAAGGGTCTATGATAAAGGGCTAGTATCATGGAAAAGTATCTTTCAGAAGTTAAGCCCCACCCACTCCCACCGAAGTGATGCAGAGCGCTGTTACTGCAAATGATCTGTACTTAAAATATTACAGTCTTATGAAAAGGCAAAAAAACAATCTTACGAACTTTCTAGACCTTTGTTGTGATGTCACAACCCTGAGAAATAAGCTAAACATTCTTTGTTGTGATGTCACAACCCTGAAAACATTCTAAATATTTTTGTTGTGATGTCACAACCCTAAAAAACCTTCTAAACATTCTTTGTTGTGATGTCACAACCCTGAAAAAAAGGCTAAACATTCTTTGTTGTGATGTCACAACCCTGAAAACATTCTAATTATTTTTGTTGTGATGTCACAACCATGACAAACCTTCTAAACCTTCTTGTTGTGATGTCACAACCCTGTAACATAAGTTAAACATTCTTTGTTGTGATGTCACAACCCTGAAAACATTCCAAATAGTTTTGTTGTGATGTCACAACCCTGAAAACCTTCTACATACTTTTGTTGTGATGTCACAACCCTGAAAAACCTTCTAAACCTTCTTTGTTGTGATGTCACAACCCTGAAAAATAAGCTAAACATTCTTTGTTATGATGTCACAACCCTGAAAACCTTCTAAACATTTTTTGTGATGTCACAATCCTAAAAAATAGGCTAAACATTCTTTATGATGTCACAACCCTGAAAACCTTCTAAATATTTTTGTTATGATGTCGCAACCCTGAAAAACTTCTAAACCTTCTTTGTTGTGATGTCACAACCCTGAAAAATAAGCTAAACATTCTTTGTTATGATGTCACAACCCTGAAAACATTCTAAATATTTTTGTTGTGATGTCACAACCTTGAAAACCTTCTAAATATATTTGTTGTGATGTCACAACCCAGAAAAAACTTCTAAACCTTTTTTGTTATGATGTCACAACCCTGAAAACATTCTAAATATTTTTGTTGTGATGTCACAACCTTGAAAACCTTCTAAACATTTTTTGTGATGTCACAACCCTGAAAACATTCTAAATATTTTTGTTGCGATGTCACAACCCAGAAAAACCTTCTAAACCTTCTTTGCTGTGATGTCACAACCTTACAAACCCTGAAACATAAGCTAAACAATGTTTGTTGTGATGTCACAACCCTGAAAACATTCTAAATATTTTTGTTGTGATGTCACAACCCTGAAAACATTCAAAATATTTTTGTTGTGATGTCACAACCTTAAAAACCTTCTAGACATTTTTTGTGATGTCACAACCCCGAAGCCTCAAACTAAAACCCAGCTAAGCTCACAGCAGTTAAGCCCCGCCCACTCCCACTAAAGTAATGCAGATGCATTAGGGCAAAATGCAGAGCATCCAATCAGAACAGTGAAAAGGTATTGTGGTGGGGGGGGGTCACGATTATATCTGAGTAGGTGTTCAGGTGTTCTTTTATTGAACACCAATAACAAGTGGCGGTGTTTTGTTACTGTTCCTTTAAGACTGACATAGGAACCAGACTGCTGCTCTGATTGGCTGCCCTGAATTATGCCTTACTGAAAGAAGCAATCTGGCCTGTAACAACTAACCAACTTCTAACTTTATGGTAAATGGGCGGGGCTAAACTGCCAAACGCTGTAAATGGGGTTATTGTGACATCGCAAAAACGAAATAGAAGACGCAGCACAGTTCCTACACATAGACTGCAGGATGGTGGAGTGAGCAGTATGTTTATACATCCATATCTGTTATCTGAGGGGAATGGGTTTTTCCCTCGTATGGGCCCTTTAACGGAGTGCACACTGGAAAAACACTGCGAGTGGTGCAGGACATGGGCTGGGGCAGATGCACTCCCTTAAACTCATGGAAAATCCCATTGCTCAGTTGTGGGAGGGTTCACATTACCACACCGCACAGAACTTGGCATCCAGTCACACATTTTGCCAAAGGCGTTCTGACAGGTGTGGGCTCAGAGTGGGGTAAACCTCCACTCCCTCCACACCCCCCTAAAAGCACTTTCTGCCTCAGTTCTCCTGGACTTTGATACATTACTACTAAACTGTGCCTGGCACTTCCCACGCTCGTACCAGTGTTCTGGTTTGAGTGGGTGTGGTGCGGCAGATACAGTCATACTCCATATTTGTTGATTTGGATTGAACAGATTTCAGTTGTTACTGTGCCTTTAAGGTTGTATATACCTTCTGATTGGCAGTCCTGCATTGTGGTTGGTGCGGGGCGGGTTCAGTGGTTCTGGGGCTCCAGGGAGAGGAAAGGAATATAGCACCCAGGATATACTGTTTATAGACTAGCTAATCTAGACGGGGCCATTAGCTCATCGGGGTCCTAGCTCGGGCCACTATACATTTGCCTAGTGCAAAGACTGGCCCAGGATGGGCGGGGTTAAACTGCTATGAGCTGAATAGCTACATACAGGGGTTGGACAATGAAACTGAAACACCTGTCATTTTAGTGTGGGAGGTCTCATGGCTAAATTGGACCAGCCTGGTGGCCAATCTTCATTAACTGCACATTGCACCAGTAAGAGCAGAGTTTTGCTGGCGCATCTGTGACCAAGACAGCAAGTCTTTGTGATGTATCAAGAGCCACAGTATCCAGGGTAATGTCAGCATACCACCAAGAAGGACCAACCTCCACCAGCATCACGTAGTGACCTGGCCACTATCCTGCAAGAAGAATGGCTGAAAGCCCCTCTGACCACTGTGCAGGACTTGGGATCCATTTGGTAAACTAGGATTTCCCACATATAGCTGCACCCAGAAGGAATCAACCGACAGGCATGAAACTTGGTGGGGAGGTTTGACTTTATGAGACATGCTCATGGTTCAAGTTTCATGCTCGGCTGTTCATGGGAACATAAGCAAGGACGGGCCATGGTGCTGTACCTGACTGACCCAACAGAATTTCAGTGAGCAGTGATGCTCCATGGGTTGCCCTATTAGTGCCAGCACCACTGGCAGACTGCATGCACATAGGTCGTTACGACGACTGTCCTTAACACCACGGCAACATCGCTAAAGAGTGGAACGGTGTCGTACCAGACTGTCATGGAGTGACTCAGAACGGCAGCGGGTCATCTTCAGTGACGAGTCCCGCTTTAGTCTTGGTGGAGACGCCCAACGAATCCGTGTGTGGAGGCACCGTGGTCAGCACCAAGATGAACGGTTTGTTGTCACACGTCACACGTCCAGAAGGCCTGGTGTCCCTCCACCTCCATCCCTACTGCACCATCTGCAGGAACTGTGTGAGGATGTTCAAGCTGCATGGGATGGATTATCACAGGACACCATTAGGAACCTCTACAGCTCCATACCGAGACGTCTGGCGTGTTGGGTTAGCGAACACGGCGGCCCGACGCCATACTGAGAGACAGACTTCTGTATGTGTAGCTCAATAAATATTGATCATATCAGTCTACATGTATCATCAGTTATTGATCCTGGTCACCTTTATCCTCCTTCCCAACACCACCGCACCCCCACACCTCCTTCTGGATTTTACTTCATGGATCATTGATGATATGAGTCTGTTAATGGGCCGATTAACAGACGAAGTGAAAGCATTCCGGTGTCATGTCAGACAGGTCATCTGTTGGACTACAGCTCTGGTTCTACAGTGAAAATGATCACAGCATTTATACTGGCGACACTGCAATGCCGGATTACCGCAGGGTTAATGGGGGAGATTAAATATGCGATATCCCAATTTGTATTTGAAAGGTCACCTGAGAGCACTCAGGCCGGCAGCTGCTCTCAAAGCACGCGGATTCGAAATAGTGTCAATAGCTTGACGCCGCGCTAGCAAGGAAAGCTAAATTTAGCCCTGTGTCTTCTAAACAAATGCCTTCGCCTTTGACACAGTTCCCGATTCCCAGAGAATGCCAGCTTTGATGCCTTCGGAAGTGCAAAATCCTGGGATTAGGACGATATGGTGGAATCCAGTTTAAAAGCTTTCACTTAGATTCACGTCTATATCTATATCACTGCGATGGCATGAATTACAGCAATGCTCTGCCAACGGAATACACTCATGCTCTCATGGACTGATACGGTTTATAAGGTACCAGCAGACCCAATTAGGTGTTGGTCTTGGTGCCAAAATTCTACTCCACTTTCTACTGGAATGTTTTGACCTTTCCTGAGCAGACTTGATGGAACTGTTGAGGACTTGGAGAGATTAAAAACACTTTGCCTTAATTTAAAATGTTCACAGTAATTTGGAAATTTAAGCAATTTAGAACAATATGAAAACATATTTACAACATATATATATATATATATATATATATATATATATTTTTTTTTTTGTATATATATATATTTATATCCATATCTATATCTATATCTAATCTATATATATATATAAATAATTATACAATATATATATATATATATTTTTTTTTTTTAAATAAACAAATATATATATAAAATTATATTAAACATTTTTTTTTTCTTAGCATCAAGCTTGTACGTGCTAACTCACCTCAAACACGATCGCTTAGCTGCAACACTTTAGCTGCTATGAAAAGAATAAAAATGATTATTATTTTGTATGTACAAACTACTGTACAGTTTATGTGTTTTGGTCCCCAAACCATAAAATGTACAAGATATTGCCAAAAAATATATATACTAATAAGTAAAATGATCTTAAAGATAATAGCATCATGGAATCCTAGTTTTGCATACTGGATCCAAACCATGTTTGGAGGAGGTCTACAATTTCAAAGTGACTTCCAACAAACGAAATAAGTTGGTGATATCTGGACACTCAAACCTGATCTGGTCAATTCCAAATAGCGGATGGTCGTCTCAAATAATGTTAGTCTAAACACAACCTTAAAGGGTTTGGGAGAAATATCCTAATGATTTCTGAGAAATTTAAAAAAAAATAGATGTCTGTAAAAAAAAAAAAAAAGTACAGTATGTGCAATTTGTGAGGTTTTGAAATACGTAAAAAAATAAAGTAAATATGGGCAATGTACTGAAATTAATGCACATATAAAATTACATATATGTAATAATATCAATATCATGTCAAACTTGGCAGGCAGTTTTAAAAGATATTTGAAAATACATTTCCTTTGCATATGGGAAGAGTTCTGTCCCTAAAAGGCCTAAAGGAAAACTGTCCAATCACGAATGTTGTCTCTGTGGTCTCTAGGCAGATTCAGCCACGAAAGCTTTCCTATTGGTTAGGACTTGAGGAGGTGAACTGAAGGCCTGGCATGTTAGATTAGCTGCTAACACAACTGACCCATGAATCAATCAGTCACGTTCTGGTTTACAATGGGATCAAATCTGTGAGAATAAATGTCAGAAAGTTCTAGATACATCACCTAGGTTTCAGCCAATCAGACGTTAGTCACTGTAGAACTGCTACAAGGTGAAACATACGGTCATTTTGGTTACAACCTTCAAATGAAATGTCTTTTACCAGCTTCAGATTTCCATATTTAATCTAGAACAGCCAAAAACGGTTGAGTTGAATTAGCATTAGCATTAGTTTAACATCCTGCTAGAATCCCATAGGGTGATAGCAGAAATTAGCCCTATCATAGGAGTGTTTAGTTGAGTTGAGTAGAGTTGAGCATTCATGGCCTGAACTAAAGACCCTGCTCCAGTAGTCAGGGTTTGCCATTGGTATGGTTAAGCTCGGGCTTAAAGCCTGGTGCTCGTCTATAAGATGAAAATGTCCTTCCTCATGTTTTACGACGCTGCACTGAGCAGCTGGTACCTGTTTTCGGTGACCATTTTACTGCCCTTCCCCCCACCACCTCCCCCCGGGCAAACCCTGGCACAAATAGTGCTAAAGGCAGGGCTAGATGCTGGTCTTTTGAGTCACCTTCCCAAAAAAACAAACCCTCACCAGAATCTAGCCACATTAAAATATGCTGTATATACATACATCGTTAACTTAGATCCCTCTCTAGAACTCTCAGAAGGAAGCCCTTCCATTGGTTAGGACTTGAAGATCTGAAGGACCGGCGGTCTTATATGTTGGATTAACTGCTAATACTGTTAGCCACTGACGCAGGAATCAACTAGTCATATTCTGCTTTACAATGAGACCAATTCTGTGAGGATAAATGTTAGGAAGTTCTAGATACGTCACTCAGGTTTCAGCCAATCACACTGTAAAACTGGTACTAGATCATGTTTGTTACAGGCTTCAAACCAAATATGTCTTTTACCAGCTTCAGACTTCCATATTAGCCTAGAACAGCCAAAAACAGGTGAATGGCCATTAGCTTAGCGCTAACATTCTACTGGAATCCCACTGGGTTCGTAGCAAAAATTAGCATGGCCACCTTGTATGTTGGCCAAAACTAGGGTTGCCACCCATCCCGTAAAATACGGAATCGTCCTTTATTTGGCAAGTAAATATTGCGTCCCATAATAAACCAATACGGGCCACGATTTGTTCCGTATTTCCGTAAATTTGTTCCGTATTTTCGTAAATGTCAGATATAGACGTCTGTCACACATACATGATCACAATCCAACCCCCCACATGGACTCATATACGGGACGCGCTTTGTTCCATATTACCGTAAATGTCCGACAAACACGTGTCACACATGATTGCTCACACTCTCCCCCAAAACGACACCAACCCCTCCACCCAGTCAAGGTTTGCCACTGGTATCCATAAATAAGCAGTGCTAAAGCTAAGGCTTAAAGCCTGGTGCTGGTCTATAACATGAAAATGTCCTTCCCCGTGTTTTACGACGCTGCACGGAGCAGCTGGTACCTGCTTTCAGTCACCATTTTACTGCAACCCCCTCCCCCCCCCTTACACCTGGCACAAATGGAGCCACAAGGTAGCGGCTATAATTGTAATTCTTTTTATTTGTGTTTTTTTTTTTTATAATTGTCAATAGGCCACTCTGGCCATTAGCTTAGCGCTAACATTCTACTGGAATCCCACTGGGGTCATAGCAGAAATTAGCATGGCCACCTTGTATGTTGGCCAAAACTAGGGTTGCCACCCATCCCGTAAAAATACGGAATCGTTCTTTATTTGGCAAGTAAATATTGCATCCCGTATTAAACCAATATGGGCCACGATTTGTTCCGTATTTCCGTAAATTTGTTCCGTATTTTCGTAAATGTCCGATATAGACGTCTGTCACACATACATGATCACAATCCAACCCCCCACATGGACTCATATACGGGACGCCCTTTGTTCCGTATTACCTTAAATGTCCGACAAACACGTGTCACACATGATTGCTCACACTCTCCCCCAAAACTACACCAACCCCTCCACCCAGTCAAGGTTTGCCACTGGTATCCATAAATAAGCAGTGCTAAAGCTAAGGCCTAAAGCCTGGTGCTGGTCTATAACATGAAAATGTCCTTCCCCGTGTTTTACGACGCTGCACGGAGCAGCTGGTACCTGCTTTCAGTCACCATTTTACTGCAACCCCCTCCCCCCTTACACCTGGCACAAATGGAGCCACAAGTAGGGCTAGATTGGGGTCTCATAGGCCACCTCCCCCACCCCACCCCAAAAAAAAAAAAACAGCACCAAAATCTGGTCCCAGTAAAATAATGCTCTAAATATACATATGTAGTTGAATGAGACCTTCCTCCAGAACTCCTCTCCTCATTACGTCGAACGCCAACGAGTATGTTTTTTCAGATTTTACGATCAGTCTATTTTCCTGGTTTACTAGGCCAGTTAAAGCCAATTGTCCATTTTATGTACGTGTCTCATGCCTGGTATAATCCGCTGCCCTTTACAGCCGGTTCCCGCTGCGATATAGTAAAACACACTCAGTCTGCTCTGCAGTACAGTAACTGCACTTTATGTGGACGGAATGCGTGACAGGCCCTCCGTCCGTCCCGCCGCTGACATCCGTCTCTGTTATTTTCAGGCCTGGACGCATGTCGCGAAAGTCTCTTTACCTCGCTGCGTCTGTGGAACACAAGTGCCCGCTTATCATCGGCCCCCAGGGGGAAGGATTTGCAGCATGTGGTGCCACATGATGGCCCTGTGCCTGCCAGAGGTCCGTACTGCCCTTCTTTACAGATTACTGATCAAGGCACTGGAAAACAAAAACGAGGGCTGACGATCCACATTGGCTGGGTGGGGAACCGCAGTTAAAGCGATGTTCTAATGAAAAGCCGGTTCTACACAGATTTACCCTCAACCCAAACAGCTGTCGGCCCAGAGATATTTGCTGTCCAATGCTTAGCAAAGCTCTAGCTAGCGCATGCTTTAGTAACTGTAGCTAGCATGCTAGATTAGCTTTTTACCATTAGCTCAGTTGGCTCAGTTAGCGGTGTTCGCATAGGCCCAGTCACATTGGTCTAATATTGTCATAACAGGTGACCCTAGAGTCATTCAGATTAGCCTGGGGTCAAATGGAAAAACTTTTAGACTGGTGACCAGCATATAAACTTCCATTGTTGCTGACCAGCACAGCAGAATCCCAAACACGCCATATGCCCGTTATGGGATGCTGGGATCCTGGTCAGCAAAATGGGAGTCAATATGCTGGTTTTACTGGTGACCAGCATGTTGTGTTTTGTTATGCTGGCCAACATTAATGGAAGTCAATGTGCTGGTCACCAGTATAACCAGTATATGCTGTGTTTTGAATGCTGGTCAGCAACAATGGGAGTCAATATGCTGGTCACCAGTAAAACCAGCATATGATGCGTTTTGGATGCTGGTCAGCAACAATGGGAGTCAATATGCTGGTCACCAGTAAAACCAGTATATGCTGTGTTTTGGATGCTGGTCAGCAACAATGGGAGTGAATATGCTGGTTTTACTGGTGACCAGCATGTTGTGTTTTGTTATGCTGGCCAACATTAATGGAAGTCAATGTGCTGGTTACCAGTATCACCAGTATATGCTGTGTTTTGGATGCTGGTCGGCAACAATGGTAGTGAATATGCTGGTTTTACTGGTGACCAGCATTTTGTGTTTTGTTATGCTGGCCAACATTAATGGGAGTCAATATGCTGGTCACCAGTAAAACCAGTATATGCTGTGTTTTGGATGCTGGTATGTCGATCAGCAACAATGGAAGTGGTCACCAGTAAAACCAGCATATGATGCGTTTTGGCTGCTGGTCAGCACCGATGGGAGTCAATATGCTGGTCACCAGTAAAACCAGCATATGTTGTGTTTTGGATGCTGGTCAGCAAAATGGGAGTCAATATGCTGGTTTTACTGGTGACCAGCATGTTGGGTTTTGTTATGCTGGCCAACATTAATGGAAGTCAATGTGCTGGTCACCAGTAAAACCAGTATATGCTGTGTTTTGGATGCTGGTATGCCGATCAGCAACAGTGGAAGTGGTCACCAGTAAAACCAGCATATGCTGTGTTTGAGATACTGGTTTGCTGGCCAGCAGCAATAGAACTGTGCAAAACATTTTTTCTCACCGAAATATTGCTTTCAATATGAGCAATATTAGAGCGAGGTGGGTTATCAGCCCGTGGCTATACCCCAGGACTCGGTGTACGGCAGGGCTCTGAGGGATGCTGACCTCGGTGGGACTTTAATCCCTCTGATTCTGAAGAGGAGCAACATTTTATTACTTGCAGTTATATAAATGTTATGCAACGCATTATTCAGCATCAGGCCTCCATGTTATTGCCCCATATAACCGAGAGAAAAGATGCCTTCCAGCCAGCATCCGCCCTGCTAATAAATTCCTCTCCATGTCGGCTCATCCCGGCGTCTCACTCTTCACCTGGCTAGCCGGAGAGCTTCTGCTGCCCGAACGGAAAACCAGTGCATCCTGTCTGGCATCCAGCTAGACTTTCCACCCTTTTTGTTTTGGCATGGTCAGGGCTCCGCACGTCTGCCAGGAGAAACAAAAGCAGGAAAAAAAGGAAAGTTGCAAAACAAAAAAAAAAAAAGTTAACAAGCATATGATTCCAGAGCCACCGTGCGGAGCGCTCGGCATCTTCTGGCTGCTTTTGCATTGGTGTAACGAATACTTTTTGGAATAATGTCACATGGAAATCTAAAGAAATAACAAATCTCCGACTCCGGCATGTCCTGGAAAGCCTGTTGTCGTTTGTTAGCTTGCAGACAGGCCCTGGGGCTAAACCCTTTTCTTGCTCTATGGGCAAAATCAGTAAGGAATTCCAAAGATCTGTCTGTGAATTCCAAATATCACTGTGTCAATTGGACTACAAGGCTGTTACATGACCGAAGTTAGAATATCGGTACATACAATGGCTCCTAAAAGTATTTGGGCCCAATTTAAAGGTTGTCAAACTTTAATGAAGTCCTGATGACACTTAAAAAGCTTAACCAAAATGATATTCGTTCCAGAGAAAGCCTCCTGGAGTGTAGAGAGCCTGGAAAGGAACTCCAACCAGACTGCCCTAAGGCTACGGTTAAGTCTGGGGCTGTTTTACATGCAGTGGTGTTGGCGAGTATTTGTTCATTGCTGGGATCACAAAGTGTACAAAGGCATTCTGGTTGGCTTCAAAGGCTTCAAAGAAAGAACTCTGGCCTGCCATGTCGTCTCTTTGCACTATGACCTTCCTAAGGCCTACTATGTAATGCATCATGCAAGCTAACACTGGACATCGTATGACGGGGACCTTCACCAGAATGCTCCCGGACTAAACCAATGTTCAGACATGCAAAAGTTGGGTCAAAGACTAGCAAAGTTGGGTCAGATTTGGTGGATGCCGTCCCTGGCACAATTCCACGGGGAATTCCCTGTAGACTTGGATTTTCCCACTGCTGGTAGACCCGTATGACCGTATGCTGCTTCCTTACACCTGCAGATTCAGCTACTTCCTTCACACTATGGTCTTTGGCCACGCCCAAATGCTCAGTCCCTCCCTTTATCTGCCGTTTTCCACACATGGAACGAGACATTCCCTGCACTGTAGCACCTCCTCTCACACCCCTCAGCTATTTATAGCCCCGCCATTCCTCGTGCAGCGCCATCTGCAGGAGCCCGTAGTTACTACCACTTTGTTCACTTCTTCCATTAAGAATGAATGGGGTGGAAAAGTTTACGCCCATGTACCATACCTCCGCCAGACCAACAGACACCATTTCACATACACTATCTAAGGACAGACCCCCGAGCACAAGTTCAGTGTTGGTCTGACATGTTTGTTTGTCTGCTTTTTTTTTTTTCATCCCTCGTTCCTCCCATAGAGTCTAATTCATTTTAGGCCCTTTGCCCAAACCCTACCGTTTCCTTTGGCCAACAGACACCAAGCTGCATGAACTCCCTCAAGGCAGACCCCCAAGCTGTTATCCACGGACACAGTGACCTGCATCTCTCTGTGTGTTGATAATTCATCCCTCGTTCCTCCCATTGACTCCTATTCATTTTCAGCAACACCTTTGCAACCGGCTAGCGATAAGCATCAGCTGCGTTTTTCCAGTTTGGGAATGTCGCTGTCTTTTCCAGTTCTTATAGAACCAGGCTAATAGCTTTTGGTGTATTCCACTTTTAGGTTCTGGGAGTAGCATAGTTTGTAGTTGGGTAAAATCCAGTACCAGGCCATGAATGCTGTATGGCATCTTCTCGCTGTTGAGCTTCCTTTCAGTTGAGAGCAACGAGTGCATGCTGAGATACATTCTTAAATGGTTGTGGGCTTAGATTTACAGTCTGGGATAAACCTAGAATAAAAATATCGATATAAATTAAAGCATCATCTATCAAAACATGTTTCAGAGCAGTTCCTCTCAGAATGATCCACTTAAGTCCACATTTTTGGGGCTCTTGAAAGCTTACTAACTGAATTTATGACATTTCACTTCATGCTTCTCCAGGTTCTCTATTGAGCGTTCTGTTCTGGTGCCTGCAACTTCTGCACTCTTTAAGGTGGAATGGAAAAATCCAAAACTCCAAAACAGTTTGAGAGGAGTTCTCTAGCTGATACCAAATGTGATAAGACGCAGTTAAGGTACTGAAGCTGATGTTCCAACACTGCAACCGCCTTTACAACGAAGCAGCGTCCACTGAACACAACCACATCTGACCAGAGTGCATGGCTAGCTAAGCTAAAAGAGGGCTGCTAAGATGTACAAAGCCCGAACACACAGCATACTTAGAGACCTAAACCTCATCATCAAAGCCATAACCGCACTGCCATGGCGGAAGCATGAAAGCACTTGTGGTCTGTTCATGTTCTACACATACGGTGGTGATGTTAGACGTTAGCTCTGACAGTTCCTTCGCGCCTGTTTCAGCCTTTGCAGTAAAGGAGCATTGTTAACACCAGGTTCAGACAGAGGTGCTTTTAGAGTTGGCTGGGGCCCCTGGTAACATTTCATATAGGGGGTCCCTGCATGTTATATATTAGAATGTAGAATTTAGGACCACTGGACATTTGTGCTTGTATACAGAGGAGTCTTCTGTAGTCAACCCATTATTACATTCAAACACGCCCCATACACAAAATACCAATGCACCTTTCAGGGGCCCCTCACTGGCTCGCCTAGTTCATTTCCGGGGGTGCCTCACTGACTCGCCGAGTTCATTTCCGGGGGTCCCTCACTGACTCGCCTAGTCCTTTTCCAAGGACCCTCACTGGCTCGTCTAGTTCCTTTTGGTGGTCCCTCACTGGCTCGCCGAGTTCTTTTCCGGGGTCCCTCACTGACTCACCTAGTACTTTTCCAAGGAACCTCACTGCCTCGTTCCTTTCAGTGGTCCCTCACTGGCACGTCTAGTTCCTTTTAGTGGTCCCTCACTGGCTCGCCTAGTTCCTTTCGGGGGTCCCTCACTGGCTCGCCTAGTTCCTTTCAAGGGTCCCTCACTGGCACGTCTAGTTCCTTTTAGTGGTCCCTCACTGGCTCGCCTAGGTCATTTCCGTTGTCCCTCACTGGCTCGCCTAGTTCCTTTTGGGGGTCCCTCACTGGCTTGCCTAGTTCCTTTCGGGGGTCCCTCACTGGCTCGCCTAGTTCCTTTCGGGGGTCCCTCACTGGCTTGCCTAGTTTCTTTCAGGGGCCCACTTACTGGCTCGCCTAGTTCCTTTCGGGGGTCCCTCACTGGCTCGCCTAGTTCCTTTCAAGGGTCCCTCACTGGCTCGCCTAGTTCCTTTCCAGGGTCCCTCACTGGCTCGTCTAGTTCCTTTCGGGGGTCCCTCACTGGCTCGCCTAGTTCCTTTCGGGGGTCCCTCACTGGCTTGCCTAGTTTCTTTCAAGTGTCCCTCAGTGGCTCACCTAGGTCCTTTTGGGGGTCCCTCACTGGCTCTCCTATTTCCTTCCGGGTGTCCCTCACTGACTTGTCTCATCTCATCGTTTTTAAATGCACAAGGTTTTAAATTTTAACCACAGCTACAAGTGCAAACACAGGTGTGCTAATCAGAACTGAAGGCGAACTGAAGACTCGAGAGGGAGCAGTGGTGGCTGTGCAGCAACTGGAGGGCCGACAAAAGCAGCAACATATGCATGGCAAAAAAATGATCTCTTGGCAAGTAAAATGAACTTCTATTCAATTGTGAGCTTGTTGTAAACTCATTTTAAGGTTACTTGTCTTATTGTCATGTTTTACTAAGTGATCTATATTGCTCTATATTATATTATAATATAGTTACACTGTATTATACTATATTGGTCATTTGGCCTGTTTCTAGCAAATTTCTTATAATGATCTGCCAATATAATAAGAAAGTTGGCTCACTAAAAACAAGTGAACATTTTCCGAAATAAAATAAATCATCTTAAGATGAGCTCACAAGAACCTTATGACATTATTTAGGTATAAGGTCATTTTACTTCCCAAGATGTCGTTTTTACAGTGTATCTCAACAACCTGATTAAAGATGATTCCACTTAACAAATTTTCTCACCATGTTGTCAGATATTTGGCTTGGTTCAAGCTAATTTCTTAAAATAAGTCATATTATCTGCCAATATAATGAGACTGGTGTAGCTCAGCGGGTAACACAGTTACCCAGGGTGCCACCTCTACATGTGGGAGACTGGGGTTTGTTTCCTGCTCTGGGTGGCTATACTGTGCTACACCAATAAGAGTCCTTGGGCAAGACTCCTAACACTACATTGGCCCACATGTAATCGGGTTACTCTTATAAGTCGCTCTGGATAAGAGCGTCAGCTAAATGCCATAAATGTAAATTTACTGAAATCACTTAAAACAGCTAAACAAAATCTGGAAATCTAATAAACAATCTTAAAACGAACCTCAACAATCTCAAAATCTGAGCTTGGACCAAAATAAAAAAAAAAATCCCTCAGTTCTGTTTGATTCTCTACACTACTGGAAGCATGTCTCCCAAACTCCAGATCAGATATTGTATTAGATCTGTGTATTTACAAAATCACTAATGACCTCCAGAAGCCTGTTTTTAGAACCATGCTTGCTGTGCGTTTCACCCCAGCCACCGCTCGCCAGTCTCTCTGTAGGTCACCTGAGGTCATCTTACGGTGGGTAAGGGACATTGGAATGAGGTGGTCAGTGGAGAGTGGGTTTGGCCCTCTGCCAGTCTGTAGCTGTGTTGTCCTGTGTGTTTGCTGCTGGACCTTGTTCTTATGAACCAGACGCTCACTGTATCTACCAGTAAAGCTAGAACCCAACCTTTGGTTCCTCACTAAGAACCTGCTGTACATGTGGAGATGCTGATTTAAGAAGAAACTGGAATGCTCTCTTATTCATTTCCAGAGCTGTATAGCTTGTGCTTGGTCAGTGATCAGTGATCAATCAAATTTCACTAAACTAAATAATCAATACTATTCATATATCCTTTCCTCGTTGGATTACATAAACCTGAGATCAATCTAGGTAGGCCCAGTCTGTGAAGGGAAATAAATAAAAAATGGAATATCATAAAAAAAACAACAGCCAATCAGAAGCCTGGATTACTCCGGTACTTAAATACAAAACATATATGTGTATATATATATATACAGTGAGGAAAATAAGTATATGAAAACCCTGCGACTTTGCAAGTTCTCCCACTTAGAAATCATGGAGGGTTCTGAAACATTCATCTTAGGTGCATGTCCACTGTGAGAGACATAATCTAAAAAAATAAAAAAACGGAAATCACAATGTATGATTTTTTAATAATTTATTTGTGTGTTACTGCTGCAAATAAGTATTTGAACACCTGTGAAAATCAATGTTAATATTTGGTACAGTAGCCTTTGTTTGCAATTACAGAGGTCCCGTAGTTTTTCACCAGGTCTACACACACTGCAGCAGGGATTTCAGCCCATTCCTCCACACAGATCTCCTCCAGATCAGCCAGGTTTCTGGGCTGTCGCTGAGAAACACGGGTTTGAGCTCCCTCCGAAGATTTTCTGTAGGGATTAGGTCTGGAGACTGGCTAGGCCACTCCAGAACCTTGATATGCTTCTTACGGAGCCACTCCTTGGCTATCCTGGCTGTGTGCTTTGGGTCATTGTCATGTTGGAAGACCCAGCCACAACCCATCTTCAGTGCTCTAACTGAGGGAGGGAGGTTGTTTCACAGCAGGGATGGTGTTTTTGGGATGGTGCTCATCATTCTTCGTCCTCCAAACACGGCGAGTGGAATTAAGACCATCTGACCACAGAACTTTCTCCCATGACTCCTCTGGATCATCAAAATGGTCATGGGCAAACTTAAGACGGGCCTGGACGTGTGCTGATTTAAGCAGGGGAACCTTCCGTGCCTTGCATGACTTTAAACTATGACGTCTTAGTGTATTACCCACAGTAACCTTGGAAACAGTGGTGCCAGCTCTCTTCAGGTCATTGACCAGCTCTTCCCGTATAGTTCTGGGCTGATTCCTCACCTTTCTTAGAATCACTGATACGCCACGAGGTGAGATCTTGCGGGGAGCCCCAGTCCAAGGGAGATTCACAGTCATGTTTAGCTTCTTCCATTTTCTAATAGCAGCTCCAACAGTTGATCTTTTTCCACCAGGCTGCTTGGCAATTGCCTCTTGCATCTAAGATGAACGTTTCAGAACCCTCCATGATTTCTAAGCGGGAGAACTTGCAAAGTGGCAGGGTGTTCAAATACTTATTATCCTCACTGTATATATATATATATACATGCACTACAGATATACATTATGGAGGAAGGTAACAGTAGGTCAGTCTATATATGCAAGTGTAAATATGCTAATGTAAAGTGCAGAGTGATGATTGTCCATGGAGACCATCGTATAGATGGTTTTGGTGAGATGTGAGTCGGATATAAGTCCGAATTCTGGTATTGTGACCACTCTACTTCCGGGTCAGGCTTGTTTGCACAGTATCAAGGATAGCCGATCCTCTTCACAGCCTCCCTGAAGGTTGATACCTCCAAACAGTGATTAGCTGTCAGCGTTTGGTAGAAAAGGAACGGACCAAGGAGCACAGACTAAGATAGGGATCGGGTTGGCACTAGAAAGCAATAAGCAGTAAGTGTTTATACAGCTAAGATGTTGTGATGGTAAGAACATAACTACCATGTCAGTGCACACTCTTAAAGAGAAAGGATCTTACCTGGTTACTGGACGTATGAATTTTAATTGGGATATAACCTTTATTGTTTATGGAGGAACGTTTTTAAAGGTTCCTCGCTCATCTCATAACTTGACATAACAGGTTCTATTCAGCCGTTTTCAATGGTTCTGTAAAGACTACAGGTCCAAATGTGGTTCTTCTCTGGCAGGGGGGCTCTACAAAGCTGGACCCCGAATCCAGTTTCGAACCCTGGACTGTTTTTAATCACTGGTAGGTGTGACACTAACTCTCCCCCTAGCTGAGAACAAATTCCAGGACGGGATCCTGGATTCACAGTCTAGATTTAAAGCCCTGGGTTCTATGGCCATAAAAAAAAAAACTTCATTTTTCCAGTTCGCTGTTCCAAAATAGAGGAACGAAAATATCTATAGATCATAAAAAGCAGAGGAAGTTCATGTTTAACAATCGACTCTCTTTGTAGGGTTAGGCCAATCCAAGCACCCGTCCATTTTTATCAGGCACTGCAATCTCTCCAATCTTCCACGAGAGGCTTCTGAAAATAGCCTGGATACCCAATGGGAATGTGTGGAAGAGGATGTTGTCTGTCGTAAGTGGGAGGATATGTGGTTAGTTTTTGCTTCAAAATATGGCCTGTTTTTTTCTCTCCGCTTTGTTGTTATAGGAGCGAACAGCACAGTGCCTTGTGACTTTCACATGGGAGAATCAACCGCTAATAAAAAGATGCTGCCGAACCAGTGCGGCTGACTCACTTGTTTACAGGATGTGCGTTATATTAAAAAGTCAAAGGCGGACAAAGGT
Organism: Prochilodus magdalenae; assembly: GCA_024036415.1. NCBI lineage: Eukaryota > Metazoa > Chordata > Actinopteri > Characiformes > Prochilodontidae > Prochilodus > Prochilodus magdalenae. The sequence continues at coordinate 331,430 of JAMWET010007726.1, forward strand.
CAGCAGTCCATGAAATTATTTTTATGTACAGCGTTTTATGTAAAACACATTAGCGAGCGGCCGAGCTCAAAGGAGACCTTTGGGTTCACTGCCACACGTACAGCGCAGTGAATGTTTGCCGAATGGAGCAGATTAGGTTAAGCAGTCATCTTGGCTGAGACGCATGTGGCTATCTTCGTTAACACTGGCGTCCAGTCTTTTCACATTGGCGATCAAATGCACCGATCCAGTCTTCCCATTTAACAGCCAAGAACGTTTGGTTTAGTCCTTCGAGGTAGTTGGGTGCTTTAAAGCCGGCTAACGGCTAACAGCTAATACCATACCCCACGAATTAGTACTGCATGTACCGATGGCATGTCCACATCATCACACACTGGCCATTAACCAGATCAGTTTGATAAGCAACCAAAACCGACTTCTATATGTTGTTACTGATGTCAGCTTGGCTTAGACGGTCTAAGCTGGTCCTTAAATAGGGTTAGGGTTAGTAGGACATCCAGTTGGACTAAGGAAAAAACATACCCTATACTGGTCTGCCAGCTGGCTAAGATGAAAGTTGACCAGCTGGTTTATCAACATGTTGGTCCATCAGCTTAGTCATACGGGTCTACTAGCATAGTCGTGCTAGATTGGTTATAGTGGTCATACGAGTCATATTCATATGTGTTACTGGCTTGGTCATGCTGGCCATGCTGGACCACTAACTTGGTCACTGCTGGTTATGCAGGTCAATATTCTGGTTCTCACTGGTTCTCGTACTTGGTTGTACCGGTCAGGCCTGTCTGCTACCTTGTTTATAGTGGTTGACTAACTTGGTCATGTAAGTCACCCAGCCTGGTCATACTGGTTATGCTTGTCTACAGGCTTGGACATACAGGTTCTGCTTGTCGACTAGCTGGCTAGTCATACTGGTTCACTTGGTTATACTGCTCCATTGACTTGGTCACGTTGGTCGCCCAGCTTGTTCATACTGGATCACTACCTTGCTCATTCCAGTCATGCTGGTCAACCAGCTTGGAAATACTGGCCAACTAACTTGGTCATACTGGTTATGGTTGCCAATTAGCTTGCTGGACACACAGGTTCACTAGCAAGGGTATGCTGATCCACAAATTTGGTTGGATTATGCAGGTTGAATAGTTTGGTCATACTGGTCCAGGATCTAGGTCATACATGATGGTCAACTAACTTTGTCATACTGGTTATGTTATGTCACCTAGCTTGGTCATGCTGGTCATATTGGTAGAGAGGATTTGTTATATGGGTCCACCAACTTGGTCAGGCTAGTTGACTAGCTTGGTCAAAGTAATCCACTAGCTTGTTCATACTGGATCACTACCTTGCTCATTCCAGTCATGCTGGTCAACCAGATTGGAAATACTGGTCAGTTAACTTTGTCATACTGGTTATGTTATGTAGCCTAGCTTGGTCATGCTGGTCATAGTAGTAGAGAGGCTTGGTTATACTGGTCCACCAACTTGGTCAGGCTAGTTGACTAGCTTGGTCATGCTGGTCATGGCAGTAGAGAGGCTTGGTTATACTGGTCCACCAACTTGGTCAGGCTAGTTGACTAGCTTGGTCATGCTGGTCATAGTAGTAAAGAGGCTTGGTTATACTGGTCCACCAACTTGGTCAGGCTAATTGACTAGCTTGATCATGCTGGTCATAGCAGTAGAGAGGCTTGGTTATACTGGTCCACCAACTTGGTCAGGCTAGTTGACTAGCTTGGTCATAGTAATCCACTAGCTTGGTCAAACTGGCATTGTCATGTTCTTCCTGCTGGTCAACCACTTTGATTATGGTGGTCATGCTGGCTGCCTAGCTGGGTCAAGTGGGCCATACTAGTAGACCAGCTAAACCATGAAACTCAAACAAAGCATAACCGAAACTTACTGGTCAGTCAGCTAAGCAAGCCTACTGTCTTAAGCAGCTTAACCAGCCTGAGCTAACCTAGATAACTAGATAGCCTAAAGTCTATTTGAGATTACTCCACCTCTTAACACCGCTGGAGGCGGGAATGTGATGATGCTGTTTGCATGATGCCAATCAACCGAGTATAACCATCCAGTTTTCATCAGGTGTCGTTTTTTTGGCGGAACACAGCTGGGGTAGGTGGCCTCAGCGTTCCTGAAATCCCTCATTAGGGAACAGCCGTTTACACGGGTCATTTGAGCTGTCTCCTTTACTGTTCCAGCCTGTGTGGACATGGTCATTGTTTGAGTACGAGGAGGGGAACAAAGTTCAAAAATAGATCCCAATAAAAGCTTCCTGTAAATCAGCGCTGATTGGTTCTGATTCTTGTCAGGAGCCATTAGAGCAACGTGCTGGAACAGAAACTTAAGCATCCTAGATTCTGCATTCCTCCCAACTTTGGAGAAAGACTTTTTTGTTGGAGTCTTAATTGGTGTAACGTGATTGCCTTATCAACGGGAGGCAAAGAGTTGGTTTTGGCAGGCTGAGTGCTTTGTTCCAGAACTGTATGTCCAAGCCTGGAAGTCTCTTCGGTGTTTTTCTAACAACCTGTAACAGCACGGCCATTCACTTTGGTGCTGCGATTGTTTCCACCCAAAGAATAGAGCTAAAATTAGCAAATAAACAATAACTGAACATTAAAGTGAGCTGGAAAAAAAAATTAACAGAACACGTCATTTAACCAGGAGCCCCCTACACTTGACTGCATATACATACACTCAAAACATATACGTCAAAAGAACAGCTCCACCCAGAAGGAGGTGAGTCACTCCATGACAGTCTGGCTCAACACCACTGCAGTGTTTGGTGACGGTGACGTGGTGTTGAGGACAGTCGTGGTAACGGTCTGTGTGCATGTGGTCCTGCGTGGTGCAGTCGTCTGCCAATGGTGCTGCACTAACAGGAGGACTCATGGAGGACACCACTGCTCGCTGGATGTCTGTAATGGTGGCTGTTGGGTCAGTCAGGTACAGCGATAAGACCCGTCCTTACCTACATCACATGCAGTCAAACGTGAAACTTGAATCATTAGCATGTCTCACCAAGTCAAACCATCAAAACATCGAACTATAAAATAGCCCTCATGGAATTATACAGTCCACCTTAAAACCCTCTCATGGAATTATCCAGTCCACCTTAAAACCCTCTCATGGAATTATCCAGTCCCCAGTCCACCTTAAAACCCTCCAGAGTGGAGCTGTACAGGAGGATGGAGCAGCTTCCTTACCCTGCAGTGGAGCTGATAGAACAAGGTTTATTACTAAGCAGGTTTGGAGCGATTCTATTGGTCGGTCCATCATGAATATTCACTAACCTGAAAGGAGAACTAGAGCTTTTACACTGTGCAGAAAAAGAGATCAAAGTTTTTACACCACTAAATATATATTAGAGGTGGAGATATGGAGGAGTATCATACTGTGCTACATCAGGAGTAGATGTGGTGTATCAGGATATGGACTGGTTCAGACTCTCATCAGTTGGAGCTGTAAGCCTGTTGAGCCTTTAAGACCACCAACACCGTCCATTTAGTTGTGTCTAAACTTTTGACTGCTACTGTACACGTATCTTGTTCACCGTAATGTCACCCCAATGTCGCCGCTGTATAGCTGTAAAGGCACATACGTGTCATTCCTGGGCTTCAAAGTTTCTTAGTGGGTCATATCTACTAAGCTGCGGCTATGTTCCATTTACAGGTCAGTCGGCCACTGGAGATAAGGAGCATTTGATGAGCTGGCAGAGTCCTTAATATAGACCACGGGTGCAGAAGGCCCAAGAGCCGGATCCAGCCAAGCAGTAAAATCCATCTGGCCTGTAAGTTGACCAGGTTCATGTAACTAGCACCTGTAAGAGTTTTATATAAAGTCGGAGCAAGAAGTGCACGACGTGTGATACATCACTTCACTGCCCAAATGATGAAATATGCAGACTGTAGAACGTAAAATCCTGATACAGCTGAACCAGCCCCGACCAGTGACGTCATACATCATATCTGCAATACTGCCCATGTTATCAGCTCCACTGACCATATAGGAGCAGTCTGTAGTTCTACGGTTACAGACTGTAGTCCATCTGCTTCTCTGTATACTATGTAAGCCCCACCTTTCACTCTGGTCTTCAGTGATGACACATGACATGTATCAGCAGATTACTCAACAGTACCTCTTGTGGAATAACTTTCAGTGTGTCCCCAAAAAATTAATTTTAGTTTATTTCTGCCCTGTAAAGTCAAAAAGGTCAGGTGGTGCAACCGCCCAACCATATATGTTAATTAAGCAAGCTAAGAGGCTTTAGTTATATGGAACTGTGAATGAAATAATTTCACATGATTTATAAGTTTGAAAACTTTCAGGATGCAAATTAAGCGGCTTTGAAAGCACTTAACTCGTAGTACTCTCTGTTAGATATGCGTAAATGAAATTGCTACTGTCTAAAATAGCCTGTCCCGTTTTTATTTTATTATTATTGTTGTTATTATTGTTATTATTATCATCATTATAATTATTGTCATAATTATTATCATTATTATTATTGTTATTATATGTATTTTATTATTTATATATTTTTTAATTATTGTTATTATTTTATATACAGCTGTATCATGCTCAACTTCCATACTGCATTGTTTTACACACAAATATGCGCCTTGGTTGTTGGAAATGGATGTACAGGCTGAAAACTCAATACAAGAAAAAGTTCTTACTTCCTTAAATGTCAGGCGGCACAACCGAAAACAAAGGACTTTTATTTTGACATGATTTTTTTACGAAAGAGGAGCCAGGATATTGCATCATCATGAAGACCCCAATTGGCCTTAAAAATGCCAATGTCAACAGCCCCTTACAAAGTTTGCAACAAATTCGATTTTTTAAGTCGTTTTAGTTAGAAAGCTTCAGTTTAACCTGTCAGGTGGTGCAACCTTCTCAGGAAAATCATAAAAATGTCTGATTATTATAATAAAGTTTATTTATTTTTGCAAAACTATCAGTGTAAACCAAAGTTCATGGATAATGGTTTGTATGGGTGTCTCAGTAGATGCCTGTGTAATTTGAAATTAGTCTGAAAAAAAAGTCAGGTGGCACAACCAGCATGTCTAATGGTGCAACCAGACCAGAAAAGGCTAATAGCTGAACTAAAATCTGCCTGTACTCTATTTAGGTGCATAAATTAATGCATAAATATAAAAGCTAATATATATAGCTATATATAATATAAAAGCTAATAAAAGCGAATAAATAAGACTGATTTTTATATATTGCTAGCAGTAGATGTAGCCTACAAATTATTCCATATATATATATATATATATATTTTTTTTTTTATCTTATTTGGCTTTTGAACCAAAAGAGACCCAATAATTCTATGCAATAGAGTCTAAATGTGATAATTCTTTATGACCCGTATTCTGGAATGATTTGTTGGCTACACCTACTGCTTGCAATATATAAAAATCAGTTTTATTTATTCGCTATAAATAATGAATTGCTGTGCCGCCAATGTTCAAACAAAGTACGACAGCGTAAAGAAGAGGAAGGAGAAAGAAGTCTCCTCGGGTCTGGCTTTCATAGACAGGCTATGCAGTAAAACAGCTGATATGCATCAGACAGCGGTATCGTAAACCCAGTGACTGCACTATGTTGGCTGGTTGGCTCGTAAGTCTCTGTAAACGTGACTGGGTTCGATGTTCCTTCGCTTTTCTTCGGCACTGCTCTACAGACATGCGGCCGGGTCCTTCTGCAACTCGGTGGTAATCCTACAAAGACTTAGGCTATTGGAAGTGACAGGAGCGGTGAGTCATGTCTCGCGTCCTGTAATCCCCCTGAGAGGATCTGGTCATTAATGAAGGCAAGGTCATCACCCCCACACCACATACACACGAGCACCGCAAACCCATCTGCATCGGCCATGCCAGCTATCCAGTAGAAGTTTCCCTTTGCTAGCATGCGCATGCTAACTGAAGACGTGCTGTGCAGCTGATTGGTGGATTGTATGTCCCAGAAAAGAGACGTTTAACATGATGTTAGACTTCTGGTTGCTGCTGTACTGGCACGGGGAGTTTAATAGCTCTTGGGTTGCACTACAGTCACCTGGCATTTGGTTTGGTTTGGGTGGCACAGTAGGTAGCACTGTTAAGGTTGCCACCTTTCAGAACCGGGGGCGTGGTCTTGTGTCGGAATTGCGTCTCTGATGTGATCTGATTCCGGGGTGGGGTTTGTTGTATGGGGGAGAGTGTGATCAATCATGTGTGACACACTTGTATATCTTTTACGGAAATACAGAACAAATTTACAGACATTTACGGAAATACGGAACAAATTTACGGACATTTACGGAAATACGGAACAAATTTACGGACATTTATGGAAATACAGAACAAATTTACGAACATTTATGGAAATACGGAACAAATTTCTGGACATTTACAGAAATACGGAACAAATTTCTGGAGATTCGTGGAAATACGGAACAAATTTGCAGACATTTACGGAAATACGGAACAAATTTATGGACATTTACGGAAATAGGGAATAAATGTACGGACATTTACAAAAATACGGAACAAATCAACCAATACGGGACGCAGCACTTACTTGCCAAATAAAGGACGATTCCATATTTTACGAGATGGGTGGCAACCCTAAGCACTGTCCTAGCTGCAGTCCCTGTGTATACGTGGGTCTCTTCCCATTGTCCAAAGACATGCAGTCAGGTAAATTGGAGATGCTAAATTACCCATAACTTTGAATGTGTGTGACTACCCTGTGATGGACTACCGGCCTATCCAGAGTGTTTCCCGCCTTCTGCCCAGTGACTGCTGGGATATACTCCTGCAACGCAGATGGATAAGCAGGTCAGAAGATGAATGACTTGGCTTATTTAAAATGTGTGACCTTTTCAGTAGTTAGTGTGTTTTAGGTCTACACCGTCTTTGCATGACGCTTTTCTGTTGCTGGCCAGTCCTTCTGGTTTGGTTCTCCTCTCCGTGTCTCCTGTACTGAGGCTACATTGATGTCAGAAGTGGGATACAGGCTTCAACCTGGAATGAGTCGAGCAGCACAATCAAAGGCAGGCAGTAAACAAGACCTCGCCTGGAGAAAGGCACCATCATGCACCAGGACATTTTTCAATACGGGTGTAGGCGCCCGTGTAGTGCCTTAGTAGCTACAACATCAAGGCACCAGTGGACGGATCCAAACCCTATAGGCACCACTCTCATCAGCACTGGCGATGCAGTGTGCGATGGAGAAAGCGCAAGTCAGGAATGACCATAGACTTCCATACACCTGCAAATTCAGCTACTTCCTTCACACTATGGTCTTTGGCCACACCCACATGCAGTCACTCCTTTTAGCTAATCATTAACATCTGCTCTGGAGCGTTTTCCACACATGGAACGAGACACTGCCTGCACTGTAGCACCTCTTTCCAATCTATGGATCCCGTCACTCACACACCACAGGTATTTATAGCCCCATCGTCTTCATGCAGCGCCATCTGCAGGGGCCTGAAGTCACTACCACCTTAAACCCACAAGGGGACTGATTTTTTTGTGTGTTGAGCTCAAGCCTAAAATATCTGTAATATATATATATATATATACACAGTACATAGAATATAGCTAAATGTATCCTAGTAAAAACGCTCAACTTAATAACCATGTTGCATTCTGGGTATGCAGCCTATAACTGTTGGGCGGCTACGGCTGTATTGGTGTGGATCAAACTGATGCATCACTTGAGTGGCCAGTTTAATCTGAGCCACACTGTAGGCCTGTTGTTATGCCGTGGGTGCATGTAAGCATGCCTGCAGTATATGAATCTAATGGCCATAATGATGCGTCACAGTTTGTTTGCTCAGACACTGAAGCAGTAGCTGATATTTGTTTCCAGCAGGCCACAAATCCAGACCTGCATTTCTCATTAAATCCCACTTGGCAGGCAGCGGATAGTTTATTCCCGATGGCTCCTTTACAGACTGATGACTGCCTCAGAGATCCGGCTACTGGACGAACAAACAAACGAACTAACAAACAAACAGACAAACCTCCAGACCCAGCTAATACCCAGCATGCATGCATATGTACAGTCACATCACAGTCGAACCTTCCCTGGTCGTGTTCGGGTTCTCAAGGGCCTGTGCGTTGCTGACACTGATGGAGATGCATTGCTTATCGGGATGGCGACAAAGGACCGAGGTTCACCTCAAACACGAACATTCCCACCGTCCGGCATCATGACCGAACGCTGGCCGTCTGCCAGGCGAAGATGGTGTGCTAGCAGAAACTGCTTACAATTAGTGCGGCTGTTGTGCAGCGCCTGCCCACGACGAGACGCGCTCCTTCCTCCCACACAGCTCAACGGTGAGTCGAGAGCGAGCGTACGTGTTACATAAGCACAGCGGTTCACGCTGATACCTACAGCTACAGCTCCATCTTAAATGTCAACCATTCAAGTCCACCTACTAAACCCGTGTGCACAGGATAGGAACGTTTACCCAAGCTCTAGATACATGACGATAAGGATGTTGTGTAACATGGTAGAAACCTCCATCTGTAAGTGGGACTCCTTCCACTGGGTGGGGTTGGGTCTTTACCGTCAGGGTTTTATGGCTATTAAAATAAAAGTACAACCTGAACAACAAAGTAGAGAAATTAATGAAAGCATTTATGACAGTAGGAACTAGGATATCGTCGCTGTCCAAAGGAAAACAGGTATCTCCAAAATGGCAACTTTACAGGAGAGGCCCAAAACCTCATTTCATTTGAATGGAAGTCAATGGAACCAGACGTCTTTCCAAGCAGTTTCGGGCCATTTCGGGTGGCCCATTCTTCATGAAATCTCCACACAGTGTAAACAGCAGCTCATGTGATCAAAGGAGGCACAAAAGTAAAAAATTAACAAAAATGGAGATACATGTTTTTCTTTGGACATATATATATATATATATATATATATATATATCGTCGCTGTCCAATGAAAAACATATATCCCCATATTTTGGTCCACTTTGACTTTTATACAGCGTTTGAACACAGCCGCTGCCATTTACATCCTGTGAGAACTGCATGATGAATGGACCAACAGAAATGGCTAAAGAGTGTTCAGAGAGACGTCTGGTTCCTTTGACTTCCATTAAACTTGAATGAGGCTTTTGGCCTCTCCTGGAAAGTTGTCATTTTGGAGATACTTGTTTTTCTTTGGACAGTGATGATATACTCTACTCTAGACATTGCTCTACTAGTTCCTACTAGACCACCGGTGCCTAGTTCCTACTGTCATAATTGCTTTTATTAATTAGCATAGTAATAAACTGCGTATTAATATCTAATATATTATTGAATAAATAATATACATGCGTGTCTGCATCACGGGTCTTTCAGTGTTATGTAGTGGTGTTCACATGAAGTATGGGTATTGTGGATGTTAATGTTGTTCTGGCTTTAACGTTCTAACATTATATACATATATATATATATATATATATATATATATATATATATATATATATATATATATATATATATATATACATATATATATATATATATATATATATATATATATAAACCAACCCTCTAGTTATACAGTACCACACTGATGTCCATCTATTTCTCTGTATACTGTATTACCCTGTTCTTTAGTGGTCAGGACCCCCACAGGACCACCACAGAGCAGGTATGATGTGGGTGGTGGGTCATTCTCAGCACTGCCGGGACACTGACGTGGTGCTGGTGTGAGTGGATCAGACACAGCAGTGCTGCTGGAGTGTTTAAACACTGTGTCCACTCACTGTCCACTCTATTAGACACTCCTACCTTGCTGGTCCACCTTGTAGATGGACAGTCAGAGACGATAGCTCATCTGCTGCTGCACAGTGCAGTGTTGGTCATCCTCTAGTCCTTCACCAGTGGTTACAGGACATGCCCACAGGACGCTGCCCACAGGACACCGCCCACAGGAAGCTGCCCACAGGACGCTGCCCACAGGACACTGCTGGCTAAATAGTTACGGTTGGTGGACGATTCTCAGTCCAGCAGTGACACTGAGGTGTCTAGCAGTACTGCTGTGTCTGATCCACTCACACCAGCACCACACACACTAACACACCACCACCACGTCAGTCCATTACTTTCAGAACCCCAGCAGCTTCTTTCATAGGATGTGTCCGTCTCCTTTTCTCAGTGAGGAGCTTCTTGCACAGCTACACATCCTTTCAGACCTCCATAGCCATAGGGATGGACTGAAAGACCTGGGGATGCTCCTCAGATACGAAGCAGCTTGATGTTCTCTTCTCCTTCAAAGAGGAAAGCGGTAGGTGCAGTTTATCTGACGGGCGTTTTGACTTCTGGAGAGTAAATAAACGCTGATGGTTTTATGTTTGGAACTTCACCCTGTAGATGAATGGCAGCCCGTTGGATCTCGTAAACTTTACAAGCCATGAAACCTGCAGAACGAGATAACATCCAGCAGAGTGTGTTTCGTTTCCCACAGGGAGAACCTCACTAGGGCAGCTCATGGCCAAAAGCCTGAGCCAATGCAGTCGATGGAGTCCAAGAAGTGCACCCTCCCCCCCCCCCAATCCCGCCACCATCAACCCACTTGGGGCAGTAGCTTCTGCGGTGAACAGAAGAAACAATAGGTTGAGAAGTAAACGAAACCACAGCGCCCAAAGCAGTTTCTTCCAACACACTGCTGCCTTTCTTTAGTGGGCATACTTTCGGCATCTTCCAGACTTGCTACAACAAAAGCCGACTGTGTTGCGGTGCCTAATGTGCAAAGTGTGGGGAAATTCTTTGGAAGCCTCAAATCGTCCTCGCAGGTTACGTTTCCAAACTCCCGTTGCTCCGGGCTAGAAACGGGAGTCCGCCGAGCGACGTACACATGTGCGTGTGTGCGCTGGGAGCCCGTTTCTCAGCCCGTCTATTTGAACTCGAGCGAGCGCTTGTATAAACAGGTATTCTGTTATGTAAACTGGTGTGCTGTTTCAGGGGCCACACAATAGATCTTGGGATGGCGATACGGTGGCTCCGCGAGCGGCGGAGAATGCGAACGTTAACATTGCACTTGCCAAAAGACACATGCGGGTGTAGACTAAATCTGGAAGTGGTGTTTAAAACCTCCGGGGACAAATATTGACAAGTGCAATGCCATTAGATGGAGAGGCAACAACAGGTCAGTCTATGTTTTATTCGCTGATTGGACTACCGCGCTGTAGGCCTCGTAGGGGAGTCCGACCGACGGCCGCTTACATGACGCAGTAGAGCAAATGACAGGGAGAGCTTGTTTGGAGGTCAAGGCCTTCAGTAGTATTGAACCCTTTCTGTTTTAGATGTATGTCTATTTTTAGTGACGGTGCAATGCTAGTCAGGCGTGTATGCTAACTCGTCTCCACCGACTCCACCGTTCCGACTCCACCGCTCCGACTCCACCATCAGGAATGGTGTTCTTGTAAACAGCCTTTTGGTCCAACATTTTTTTGGAAAAGCAATACTTCTGCTCACCCGACAGACACCATATCACAAACACGGCAGGCCTCCGAGAACAAATTCAATGGTGGTCTGACCTGCACTCATCTGTTTCCTCCGTCCCTCGTTTCTCCCATAGAGTCCCATTCATTTTCACCACCATTCAAACTCTATTGATTCTTTTACCCAACAGCCACTAAACTGCAGGTACTCACCCAGGGCAGGCTCCCAGACTCTAATCCACAGACATCATGACCCGCACTCCTCTATGTACCGTTTATCCATACCTCGTTCCTCCCATAGAGTTCCATTCATTTTCACCACCATTCAAACAATTTTTTGGAAAAGCAATACTTCTGCTCACCAAACTGACACCATACTCACTCAGAGCAGATCCCGAAACAAATTCAATGGTGGTCTGACCTGCACTCATCTGTTTCCTCCGTCCCTCGTTTCTCCCATAGAGTCCCATTCATTTTCACCCCCATCCAAACCCTATCGGCTCCTTTACCCTACAGCCTCCAAACCGCATGTACTCACTCAGAGCAGATTCCCAAACTCTAATCCCCAGACATACTGGCCCGCACTCCTCTATGTACCATTTATTCATCCCTCGTTCCTCCCTTAGAGTTCCATTCATTTTCACCACCATTCAAACTCTATTGATATTTTTCCCAACAGCCACTAAACTGCATGTACTCACTCAGAGCAGACTCCCAAACTCGAATCCACAGACATCATGACCCGCACTCCTCTATGTACCGTTTATTCATATCTCGTTCCTCTCCTAGAGTCCCATTCATTTTCACCTCCATCCAAACCCTATCAGCTACTTTACCAGACAGCCTCCAAACTACATGTACTCACTCAAGGCAGACTCCCAAACTCTAATCCCCAGACATACTGACCCGCACTCCTCTATGTACCATTTATTCATCCCTCGTTCCTCCCTTAGAGTCCCATTCATTTTCACCCCCATCCAAACCCTATCGGCTCCTTTACCAGACAGTCTCCAAACCGCATGTACTCACTCAGAGCAGATTCCCAAACTCTAATCCCCAGACATACTGACCCGCACTCCTCTATGTAGCATTTATCCATCCCTCGTTCCTCCCTTAGAGTCCCATTCATTTTCACCCACATTCAAACTCTATAAATTATTTTACCCAACAGCCACTAAACTGCATGTACTCACTCAGAGCAGATCCACAAACTCTAATCCACAGACATCATGACCCGCACTCCTCTATGTACCGTTTATCCATACCTCGTTCCTCCCATAGAGTCCCATTCATTTTCATCCCGATTCAAACCCTATCAGTTTCTTTAACCTACAGCCACCAAACTGCACATACTCATTCAAAGCAGGTCCCCAAACTCTAATCCACAGACATACTGACCCGCACTCCTCTGTACCATTTATTCATCCCTCGTTTCTCCCATAGAGTCCCATTCATTTTCACCCCCATTCAAAAACTATTGTTTCCCTTAAGCTACAGCCGCCAAACTGCATATACTCACTCAGAGCAGACCCCGAACTGTAATCCACAGCCATACTGACCCACACTCCTCTATGTGTTATTTATTCATCCCTCGTTCCTCCCTTAGAGACCCATTCATTTTCACCCCCATTCAAACCCTATCAGTTCCTTTAACCTACAGCCACCAAACTGCATGTACTCACTCAGAGCAGATCCCCAAACTTTAATCCACAGACATATTGACCCGCACTCCTCTATGTACCATTTATCCATCCCTCGTTCCTCCCTTAGAGTCCCATTCATTTTCACCCCCATCCAAACCCTATCGGCTACTTTACCAGACAGCCTCCAAACCGCATGTACTCACTCAGAGCAGATCCCCAAACTCTAATCCACAGACATACTGGCCCGCATTCATCTATGTACCATTTATTCATCCCTCGTTCCTCACTTAGAGTCCCATTCATTTTCACCACCATTCAAACTCTTGATTTTTTTTACCCAGCAGCCACTAAACTGCATGTACACACTCAGGCTAGACTCCCAAACTCAAATCCACAGACATCATGACCTGCACTCCTCTAGGTACTGTTTATTCATCCCTTGTTTCTCTTCTTTTAAACCCTACTTTACCAGACAGCCACTAAACTGGATGTACTCACGCAAGGCAGACTGCCAAACTCAAATCCACAGACCTACTGACCCGCATTCATCTATGTATCATTTATTCATCCCTTGTTCCTCCCTCAGGGTCCCATTCATTTTCACCCCCCATCCAAACCCTGTAGGCTCTTTAAACCTACAGTCACCAAACCGCATGGATTCACTCAGAGCAGATCCCCAAACTCTAATCCACAGACATACACATGACACACACTCCTCTATGTGTTGTTTATTTATCCCTTGTTCCTCCCACAGACTCCTAGCAACACCTTAGCAACCAGCTAGCAAAAAGCTGAAGCTGTGCAATCACTCAGCACGTTCTACGGTTACGATACGGTTTTATATCTGGTAAGCATATGCCCAACTCCATGTATCTCAGAACAGCTTTGCTCTTAATAGCCTGAGCAGATGCTGAAGTTCTCCACTAGCATTGGGCTACTTAATACTAGAACATGATGCCTCTGCTGATAAATCCATTCGCCAAACTGCTTTTGATCTTTATGCAGCTACGACTCTGGCGTGTGACCGCAGGCTCAGATTAAGTGGGGCCCAGTTTGAAAGGGTTGGGGAAAGGTTTGCCCATTTACAATTTACACCAGCCACCTGTTGCTACAGACCCCTAGTGTAAACATGGCTAAACGACTGTAATATTAATACAATCAAATAAAAAATTGGGCCTACAAGGTCAGGCCATTTGTACCCCTGATTTGCCCCTTCCAACCAATTTTCACAATCCGAAGCAATTTCCAGGTCGGGAGCAAGGCTGATGTCGATGGATGAAGCTTTAGTGGTGTGAGAAGACAAGTGAGTCCCTCTTTAGCCTCCAGATAAAGCTCTAAAGTGATCAAACATTGAGTCTCAAAAGGTTTACAAGTCCTGTAAATAGAGACAATCAGCGATACACACTCAACATCAAAAGAATAGCTGCACCCAAAACACATCAACCAACAGGAATGACATATGGTGAGTAGGTTGGACATCAACATCAAGTTTCATGTTCAGCCGTAAGCAAAGATGGGCTTTATCACTGTAGCTGACTGAGCCACGATTGCGGATATCCTGGTAGCAGTGATGCAGGACTACACCGTTACCACGACTGTCCTTAACACCACGTCACCAAAGACTGCAGTGGTGTCGTACCACTGGAGTGACTCAGAACGGCAGCGGGTCATCTTCAGTGACGAGTCCCGCTTTAGTCTTGGTGGAGGCATCGTGATCAGCGCCAAAGTGGAGTCACTCCACCTCCACCCCTACAGCACCATCTGCAGGAACTGTGTGAGGATATTCAAGCTGCATGGGATGGATTATCACAGGACACCATTAGGAACCTCTACAACTCCATACCGAGACGTCTGGCATGTTGGGTTAGCGAACACTGCGAGACAGACTTCTGTATGTGTAGCTCAATAAATATTGATCATATCAGTCTAAATTTATCATCAGTTATTGATCCTGGTCACCTTTATCTTCCTTCCCAACACCACCGCACTCCCACAACTCCTTCTAAGCGTAGCTGTGAGAGTTAACGATGAGTGTAATTGGGAGAGCGAATCAGGCGGGAAGGTACTGCTGGGTTAGCCTTCAGTGCTCTACCACAAACACTGTCTGTTTCATTGAACACATTTGACATTTAGCATCCCGGCTCCACATTAGCAGCCATATGAAGTGGCCATGTGCTTATTTAGATTATTATGTAATTCACGCTTGCACTGGTGAAGCAAGATGTCTCACTGTGCGCTGAAGCATGAAGGGTTTCCAAAGGCCGACAGAGCGATGAAATACGGGCGTAAATGATTATGCAAGCTGTCAAAACTGTACGCGAGCTATCCAAGTTATACAGTAACATAAAAATCCATGGTTTTATGGCTTGCTCTTCCCATATAACTCAGAAAACAAGTCCCTCGTTTCAGCTTCCCACTCTAATTTATTTGTACTCCCAAGAATCAGCATGCTGGGGGAGTTTAACAATCACCTCACAGCTTGCGGTTGGAGCGAGAGGGGTCGCCGGTCTAGCAAGCGTTGAACACAGACATGCATTCAATCAGGCGGTAGTTCTCTGTGAGGAGGAACTCGTTCACCCGATGTGGTCGCGTTCATGTGGTCTATGTGGGAAGCAAATAAAACCTGGGGGTTCTGAAACAGTTGTTGGAGTTTTCGAGAAATCAGCTGCCATCTAGTGGAGCTGGCTTGTTTTACAGAGGGGGGGGGGTTTACACAATCACAGTACCAATAAAACTCATCATAACTGTTTAACGTTAATCTCTTTTACCAGAACTATTCATTCCATTTGTGTCGCGTTAATTCACAGCTGTTCTTCCTCAGACATGAGGAAATTAAGCTCACTTTGCGTGTTTAAGGTGGTAGTAACTTCAGGCTCCTGCAGATGGCGCTGCAGGAGGATGATGAGGCTATAAATACCTGCGGGGTGTGAGTGACGGGATCCATAGATTGGGAAGAGGTGCTACAGTGCGGGGAATGTCTCATTCCATGTGTGGAAAATGGTTAATGGCGTGATTGGCTAAAAGGAGTCACTGAGCATGTGGGCGTGGCCAAAGACCATATTGTGTAGGAAGTAGCTGAATCTGCAGGTGTATGGAAGCGTACGGTCATACGGGTCTACCAGCGGTGGCTAAAATCCCAGTCTACAGGGAATTCCCCTCGGAATTGTGCCAGGGAAGGCGTCCACCAAATCTGGACCAACTGACCAGTCCTTTGATGGCAGAGTGACTGAACATTGATGTGGCTACACCCAGAAGCCCAGTACATGCCAAATCCAATCACAGCTGTTAGGTATGTCTCTTTCCGAACCGTGTACATGGCCACACACGAAAAAATGCAAAAAGCCATAAACACACCCACAAGAGACAAACTTGGAGCGACGCAAGCAACTTGTCTAACTGGCCCGGTCACTGACCCATCCATGGCTACAGCAAAATCAACGTCATCCTAGTGAGAACGGACAGTTAGTCACTTGTGGACCAGGAGGGAGCCATTTGGGAATACTGTTCATGTCCTGGCGTTACTACATGTGAGTGACGTGTGTTTGCTCTCGGGTACCAGTCAGTTTTGGAGGTACGACTGCAGAAAGCCTGTCTATAGATTGAGGCCACTTGTAATTATGGTTATTCGATTTTTTTATTTTTCTCCCGTTTCATCGCCGACTAACTCGTGCTGCAGTTTTCAAGATATCGACTCCGTTCCAACTCCAGATTGTCTGGTATGATACGCTGATGTGGGCTTGTGTACAGCTTTTTGATCGGATGCACAGATTCCGAAAAGGAAGGAATTGTTCTGAAATTTTTTCCCATAAAGAATGAATAGGATCGAAAAACACGTGTCTATCTAACCCACTTCCGCTCGACCTAGAGACTCCAAATCGGATTCACTAGCTCGGGGCATAGCCCCGAGCAGGAATACAGTGTTTGAAAATCTGCACCCATTCTTTTCTCCTTTTTTAATCTGCATCCCTCGTTCCTTCCATAGAGTCCCAGTCATTTTTGGAACCACCTAAAGCCGGCTGTTTCGTTCACCTGAGAGGCGCGAAACTTCACATACAAACTAAGGGCAGGTCCCCAAGCACTAATCCACAGACATACTGACCCGCACTCCTCTATTTGTTGTTTATTCATCCTTCATTCCTCCCAGTCCCAGTCATTTTTGACTCAAACCGAGACGCATTTTCTGTTCGCCCGAGAGCCACCAAACTTCACATCCAAACTAAGGGCAGGTCCCCAGGCACTAATCCACAGCCATACTGACCCGCACTCCTCTATTTGTTGTTTATTCATCCTTCATTCCTCCCATAGAGTCCCAGTCATTTTCGACCCAAACCAAACCCGGCCGTTTCCTTCGCCCAAGAGCCACCAAACTTCACATACTCAATAAGGGCAGGCCCCCAGACGCTAATCCAAAGTCATACTGACCCGCACTCGTTTACTCATCCCTCGTTCCTCACTGAGCAAGCTGCGCAACCATCCCACGTTTCCTTGGTTCTAATATTCTAGAGCTGAAAGGCTTTTAAATGCAGAAGCCAAGCTACTCAATGTCCGAATACAATACCCAACAAACACCCCAGCCATCGTCTTACCAGCCCACAGACACGCTTAGGCTCACAATATCTTTTTAGCTCTGACAGCACAGATTAAATATCATGATCTTAATTATACTCGCAATAAAAGGCCCAGTCACGCCAAACAATATCAGGATAAAATATTAGAAGCCAAATTCTTTGGTGCAGTTCCAAGGTCACATATCACGTCCCCACAATGCCTCTACGTTTTTGTGTTTGTTTGATTTACAGAGTTCCTCTCCGCTGAAGTGGATCCAGTGAAACCCAGGAACCTGAGACGGTATTGTGCTGCCTGGATCTCAGGCAATCAACTCAACAGCGCGGGAGAGAAGTGCTTCAGGTCGGTAATGAAGACAGCCGCGAACTACATGCAGCCGTAATCCGACACGGTGGCTGGACTTAAAGTACATTAATAAGTCAACAACAGAACAGCAAATTTGATAGTTTCTGTTCGCAGCCTATTTGTAATCCTACCTGCCTCAGTGTTCATGTACATCTCTGCTGAGATACCACCCCTTGGCTTCACTGCCGGCGGCGCTGAGGCACTCGCCAACAGGCTGCGGCTATTATTTGAGCTGCTGGGTCCGGCCTTCCACTTCATAAATCCTAAATATCTGTAGTTTTTAAGCCAGTATGATCATTTTATTAGTACGGTTTGCACTGGCAGGAAAACAGGAGAGTAGGACCACTCCATAAAGGCTCTCCACCACCCAAAGACCTCCAATGGGGTGGAGGTCAGAGCTCTGTGGTGGCCAGCTCACGTATGAAGATGATTCCTTCACAGCCCCGATTAATCCCGGCACTGTCGTCCCGGGACACGTCCATGCCAACCGAGACGAACAGCTCCGCTAATCTGGTCATTCAATACATTCAAGTGGTCGGCTGACCAACAGAGGCAGCTCCAAATTATAACGCTGCCTCCAGAGGCTTATACAGGGGGCACACTATGCATGATGGGCGCATCACTTCACGTGCTTCCCCTCTCACCCTGATGCCGCCATTACTCTGGAATAGGGTCCGTCTGGACTCCTCAAACCACATGACCACTGTCCACTGCTCCAGAGTCCAGTCCTTAAGCGTTCTAGATAATTAGTTCTGCCCATGTCCCGCTGAGCGTTGAGGCGATTTCTGACCATGCTTACAATTTTGATCCGACCACATTTCTTTCACAAGCTTTTCAGTCTTTGCTTGACACTGGACAGTAAGTTGACCCCTTCGGTAACGTCTTTTGCTGGAGGTAAAGGAAATGAAACGTAGGAATCAGTCACAGTGAGGCCCATCTGACCACCCTTGTCTCGATACACAGATACTGTATGGAGCTCTGTTT
Source organism: Prochilodus magdalenae (assembly GCA_024036415.1). NCBI lineage: Eukaryota > Metazoa > Chordata > Actinopteri > Characiformes > Prochilodontidae > Prochilodus > Prochilodus magdalenae. The sequence goes on from JAMWET010007726.1 coordinate 350,404, forward strand.
CTATCTATAGTAATATTACTGGGTCCTTGAGTACTACAATTTCGTTCCACCCCATGTCCCACATGTGATGCGAATGACAATAAAGTCTCCTTGAATCCTTGAATAACGTAAGCGTATCTATATATGCATATACAGGGGTTGGACAATGAAACTGAAACACCTGGTTTTAGACCACAGTCATTTATTAGTATGGTGTAGGGCCTCCTTTTGCGGCCAATACAGCGTCAGTTGGTCTTGGGAATGACATATACTGCGTCCTGCACAGTGGTCAGAGGGAGTTTAAGCCATTCTTCTTGCAGGATAGTGACCAGGTCACTACGTGATGCTGGTGGAGGTTCGTCCTTCTTGGTGGTATGCTGACATTACCCTGGATACCGTGGCTCTTGATACATCACAAAGACTTGCTGTCTTGGTCACAGATGCGCCAGCAAGACGTGCACCAACAATCTGTCCTCTTTTGAACTCTGGTATGTCCCATAATGCTGTGTGCATTGCAGTATTTTGAGCAGAACTGAGCTCTTACCTGCTAACTGAACCTTCACACTCTGCTCTTACTGGTGCAATGTGCAGTTAATGAAGATTGGCCACCAGGCTGGTCCAATTTAGCCATGAGACCTCCCACACTAAAATGACAGGTGTTTCAGTTTCATTGTCCAACCCCTGTAAATATGCTTATATTATGTGTATATATTTATTACTACGGCTCTTTATGTAAATAATACTTGCACATCTGGTTAGATGCTAACTGCATTTCATGGGCTCTGTACCTGTACTCTGCACAATGACAAAGCTGAATCTAATCTAATCTGATCTAATCTAACCAAGAGCAGCACAGTGCATGACGCTGTCGCACCGCCGCACCGATTTCCGACTGGGCCACCCAGGGTCTATTCTGTGTGTCTTCTGCATGGACCCAAAAACATGCACTCAGGTGAACTGGAGAAGATAGACTGCCCCCCTGCCAAGTGTGAGTGTATATACCCTGTGGGTGTGCCCTGTTATGGACTGACAGCCTGTCCAGGGTGCCTCCTGCTAATCTGCCCAATGAGCACTAGGATAGACTCCAGCATCCTCCATGACCCAGAGAGATAAGCACCGTAGAAGGTGAACGAGTGGATATCTAGACGATAGCATCTGAACTACTGCTACCAGAATGCTCTTGTGGGTCTTATGTGCCCACAACATAGGAGCAGCATCGGTGTTACATAAGCACCAGCGGTATCGCCTGTGGGGAGAGGAACTATGCAAACTCCACTCCAAAGTAAAGATCATCATGTTCCACAAACGTATAAGCTCATTGTCTATGATGCTTTTATTGGCATGCAAAATTTGTCCACACCCATCATGTTTAATCCTCACCTCAGATGTGTCAGTGCAGGACATCTAGTACTTTCCCTGCGAGTGCAAACACGCCCTTATGTCTCATGAATGTCTTTCTCACAGGTTCACTATGAGCAGCGTATTAATCAGGCAGGACACATGTAGGGGGACAGGTTAACACAGGAGCTGATCAGTCGAGGTCAGCAGACAGGCGGGGACAAACGAGCACAGGTGCGTGATTAGATTAGATCATGTGGTAAAGAAACGGTTCTTTACTTCACCGTTGGTGTTTTTCTACCCTTCATTGTTTCTAGCAGCAGTGTGGCCATAATCCAACTTGTCATGTCAAGACTACCGTATCAAAAGAACAGCTGCACCCAGAGGAACGAAACTTGGTGGGTAGGTTTGACCTCATTCAAGGACTCAAGGAGACTTTGTCATTCGCATCACATGTGGTACATGGGGTGGAACGAAACTGTAGTACTCAAGGACCCAGTTACACCCACAGCAGTACTTAAATAAATAAATATACATAAATATATAGAAATTAAAAAAATACAGAGGAGACAAGAGCCAGCAGCGAAATGGAAAAGGGATAGCCCCAGCCGAAGCACCCGACTACTCTGTGTATTAAAAGGTGAACTGGAAGTGTCATCCAAAGTGATCGGCAGCACGTACGGTTACACTAAGTGAGGCGTTATCCGAATTCTCTTATCAGCTTCTGGATATGAAGATGCTTCACTCGAGCCTCTGAAACGCTTCGGTTTACCACTTAATGACTCCGCCCAGCCTCCTGCCTCGAGGGTGGCAGCGTGCGACAAACAGTAGAGCTCGCTGCCCTGGGTGACGCTGAGGGTTCACCTCATGATGCCAGCGTGGCCCCCACTCTTCCTGCCATCTAGGAGGGAGTCATGCAGTGCTCCGCTTGGATCGTGGGATAGGACTACTCTCGAAGTCGGCAGCGAGCGCTGACTCCGACAGACCTCTGTCGCAGCCTTCACCACCTCTGCAGAGCAGGCTTCCGTAGCCCCACATCCACTAGTTGATGCCCGGAGCATAGGACGACTCTACACCACACCATCTGCTAGAGAGCGTCGAAGATCCTACTCCCTCCTTCATCTTCCACCCCGCCGCCAGCTCCCCCGAGCCCCAGCTCGCCTTCAACCGCCCCCATAGAGCGAACGAGAAGCCGTTGTCTGATGACCTATCCCTGGACCAGACTCGCGAAGTGTTGCTTGACCCCAGGTGCAAGGTTGTTGCTCTATGATCCACGTGGAAAAAAAAACACCCAAGCCACCTAGTACGTTGAGACCGCAGAAAACCACTTCACACCGCACGACCCCTGGTGAATTGATCCCCGAGTTTCATCGCCTCTGTCACACGTGCATCGGTACGCCCGTGATCCAAGCCGCAAACGACGGGCCTCCTTCGCCTGTAAACCTCGGCTGACACCCCAACAGCCCACTAGTCAAGGCTAGCCGACATTCAGCCGAGCCCGGGTGCGTACCTTTATGAGTACCATCCTGCCTTAGTGCCCAGCACCATATGCAGATGGGCTATGCACACCACACACCTACTAACTAATGTCTACAACATGTCAACGTCATCAAAACACACGCGGAATTTGCCCAGCAGCCCATAACAAAGCCAAATTCTTTTAGAATTGTGCCAGCAAAGGCATTTTAGGCTAGCCAAAATTGATCCTCCAATGCCGGCCTAATCTCTTGATGCAAGACGGTGTGTCTAGCAATAAATGCACTGTAGCGCCTACCATTCCAGAATTACCACATCCCAGCGAGTTTATATGATGGAGCTATGCTGAGGGCGTGACTACACTACTGTTACCGTGACAACACATGTTTCAGTCACACAGGCTGAACTCAGCTCTTTGTCCAGCGCAGAGTCCAGTTTTGATAGTAGGGCGTCTTTGGAGGCCAGACCGAGTCTGTATCGGATGGTTTTACCCCAAATTTACAAGGTCTATGTTTGATCCTTCAAACATGCCACCAAACTTAACTGCATGTGCAGCCAAGCAACAACCAAAGAAGCCAATAAATGAATGAACGACCCATCGAATAATGGACTGAAGGTGACGCACCACCGTGCATGATTTCCAACTTAGCCACAGTGTCGCTGGCCCCTCTTTACAAGGAATTTCATATGCACTTTCCAAGTCACTCTCCTGTTCTTCGCAGTGCTGTACTGTAAGCACGCAAGAGATAACAGCTTCAGTTTGTCACCTGTACAGCCCAGCCAACTCCCTGAAAAGCAGTCAGATGACAGCTCCTGCAACGCTGCTCTCGAACGCTCGGCTGGGCTATCTGAAACACATGAATACACGGGTCATTCTCAGCACTGCAGTGACACTGACGTGGTGCTAGGTGTGCCGGTGACAAGGTAGAATCGACACAGCAGTGCGGTCCCTGGATGCGCTCAGTGTATCACTAGCTTTGGCACTGCAGAATCGCTGCCACCACACCAAAACTAGCCAGCTAACAAGCGTCCTGGTCAGCAGGCAGCGTCATGATGGGCAGCGTCCTGGGAGCAGCCGTCCTAGTGTGCGGCAGCCGTACCATTTGTAGCCGGCAGCGTCCCGCACTAAGGGCCAGCCGTACCCACGTAGGGCAGCCGTCCCGTAAGGCAGCCGTACCATGGTTGCCACGGCAGCGTCCCTGGGGCAATAGCGCTCCTGTGGCGCAGACGTCCCCTCTTCCGCTGACACCACTGCTAAAGGACTAGAGGATGTCCAACATCTGCACTGTAGCAAGCAGCCAGATGTAGCTATCCGTCGCTGACACTGTCCATCTACAAGGTGGACTAGCAGCGACGTTCTAATATGACTAGAGGTGTCTTATAAGAATTGGACAGTGGACAATTGGTGGACAGTGGAGTGCGACACAGTGTTGTTTAAACACTTTTAGCACTGCTGTGTATCTGATCCACTCCATCACCAGCACCACACACACTAACAACACCAACACGTCAGTACCGTGTTCACTGTAGAGAATGATCTCCACTTCCTGGCTCTAAAGACTAGACTAGTATGCTATATCATGACTTAGTGACGTAAAAACGTTCCTGAGCACTGGTCCAACTGGCCCGGTCACTGACCCATCCATGGCTACAGCAAACCGATGACATCAACTCAAAGGGTCCAATAAAAAATACCAAGGGCTTCGGCCCGCCATGCATCCACTATTCCTGTGCTTGGTTGGCGTTCGCAGTGTGATTAGCCTCCACTGCGCTTCCATGCAGTATAGTACACCACTGCTTAGGAGATACAGAGCCCATTTTTATTAGAGGGAACCCCCCCAAATCTGATACTCTCAAATCATCATACAACCACTAACAATTAGATGTTTTGATGCGCCCACCCTTTCCTGGAAACCCGCTTTCAGTTTCTCAAAGAAGTGTCCAGCCATGCCTCCAAAGTTCAGTCCTAGAAGTAGGTTTATCAATGTGAGCTAATTGCCATCCAGGTACTCCACACCTTCAGTAAATGATGGGAGGAGAGATGAAAGCTGTAATTGCTGTTTATCTGATGAACTGCGCCTGATAAACATGTATTACTGATATTTACTGTAGGGACAGGTACGAAGTCAGTCACGAAGCCCGCCGTGAACTTTCCTGAGGTGACCTGAGCTGAGCTTCCTGAAGAGTCAGGCGGTAAGTATTATTTGCAGCCGCTCTCTAATATTTGGCATGACGTAAGAACGGCAGGGTAACTGGGCCTCGGCTTGATTTGACACGCTTATCAAAGCTTGGCACGCTGTTTCACGATTGCACATTATGAAATATGAAAAATCAACCGCACTCATGTTAGTCACTGAGGCGCGGTCAGCATCAGCATTTCCCAACGTTGATAACAACGTGGTGGCTTGTAGCATGCGGTGGCCAATAGGAGGAGTATCCCAGACTCCTATTCTACTTCCATTGATAAGGCAGTTTATCATGTCTGGTTTGTGACAGTAAAGGTGGAGGCTACACCGTCTGTAGACACCTACTCCCTTTAGGCTTCCTTCGGAAATGATGGATGTTAAGGGGATGGGCAATAACAGCTTCTACTCTTCTGGGAAGGCCTATGGTAGGTGTTGGAACGTTGCAGAGTGAGGATTTGACTGAATTCAGGAACAAGAGCATTAGTGAGGTCACGTATTGATGTTGGATGATCAGTTCCAGATCACCCCAGGTACTGGATGGAGCTCCATCGTTCCAGAAACTGCTCCGGCTGCACAGCCTAAAGCTGGGGGGCTTCGATCCCTCAATCCAGGGTTTCTCAACCTGTGGGCTGCGGACTACCATTGGGCCATGAGGCTAATGGGCATGTACTCAGGTGGAGGCAGTAGTATGTATTGGGCTGGAGATGTCATATCTAATCATACTGGTGTTATGTTAGGTATATTAATATAAGTATATGTTTATTAACGCACACATGGACAAATACCAACACCCCAGATGCTGGTTTGACAGAACATAGCCATTGGCTAGTCCCTGGCAGAGAGGGTACTTCACAGTTGCCTTGTTTGAAGTTAGACGTGTCATAATTGTTCTTTAACCAAATTTCCTGGAGAAACTGTGTTTATAAAAGCGAAAAAGAGGTGTTTAGTTATTCAGTGGTGTGGTGTCCGCTATGCTGTGCAGCTGCAGTTTATTTACACAGGTGTGAGCATCCCTGGGCAAGCTCGAAAAGTTGAGAACCTCTGCCTTAGTCCATGAACTACGAGTGTCCCAGTCTACTGATCATTGGTTTCCTCTGGACATGAATCAGTTTCCAGAGGTGAGTAACTAAACACCTGTATCATCAATGCCTTTGCATAAAGCAGTAAAGGGTCTCAAAAGGGTCTTAAAAGTCACCTAGTCTAGCCATTAGGCAGGGACGAGACAGGGATGAGGAAGGGATGAGTTATCCACAAAAGATTCATTTGAATTTGGAGAATTTGGTTTTATTATCCCATAATTCAAAATTATGTGAAATACTTTGGCAGTAAAAAGAGACCCTTGGCTACAGAAGAAAGGCGAGTGGTTAGATCCCAATAAAATAGATATTCAGCCAGACTAGCCCTGGAACCACACCCTGACCAACTAGTGCACTAGCACCGTTTTCTGGACAGACACCCATGTCTATTAGACATGCCATTTGCTACAAACAATAAAAAGTGATGCCGTATGTGTAGATGGCATTGAGCTACCTTCAAGCAGACGGTATGTCTACACAAATCAGAAAGCTACCATCACCTGGTAGTACGAGTCAACTCCCATAACCCACTCCTACTTTAAATCCCCAGGTTACCTCGTGTCTTGAGAAGACATTTGTGGTGGAGATGTTGACTCTCTTGACAGTTTCTGGTGGAGTTTACACAGCAGGGTTCTCTAAAACTAGGCCAGCAAGTGGTAGAAGTGTTAGTAGACAGTAGCAGCCCCCTCTGTTGGCCACAGCAAGCATAACACGAGATATCTGCCCATCTGTCTTCCTTATTACCCTCTTTCTTGGGACTCTCCTGTTTCTTGATCAGTTTGTATGTGTGATTACATGTCTATTTGTGCCCACTTGGCTCTGCTAATCTAACTAGGGGATTTCCAGAAAGGTCAAAGTTGAAAACAGGGACAGCTCCAAGGCGGGAACAGGCCACCAAAAGCAGGGAAGGGACTGTACCTGGAAGAAACAGGGACTCCGTCACACTGGGGGATTTCGTATTATAGAGCCTCAGGAGTCTGAAAGTTTGACAGAGGTAGGAATAATAACTCGGGGACGTTTGGAGGAAATTTGAAATTTGTTTTTGTAGATATATATTCTAAACTTAAACCCAGAAAGCACCGTAGGAGCCATCTGCTTCCTATTACGAGGGAAGAGTCACCAGAGTTAAGATTCAAGCAGCATAGCAACCCCGCACTTTCAAAGGCTCTCTGTCTTAACTCTGAGGTAGTGCCCATCTCTCCTTTACTTCCCATTAAGATGTTAACCAGACTCCGGGCACCGTGCCAGCTTGAGTGTGTAGGGAGGCTGGACTTGTCAACATCCTTTTACAAGCAGACAATGGGCTCTAGTTTCATGACAGTAAACTTTCAGATTTAAATACTAGCAGTTAGCGACTAGCTATGCATGCGAAAGAGGGACTGTCTGGTGTATGTTAACTCCTTAATCCCTGGACCCATGTACCCAAGATTCCGTTCTTCACTCTCATAGAAACAGAACTTACATACAGGGTCACTGTTGGTACTGAATGACTCGTAGTAGTTTAGTAGTACATAGTTCTAGTACTACACAATACATAGGACTAGTTACTGAATCATTTACAGTAGTTACTAATAATATATAGTAGATACTGAATCATTTGTATCATTACTGAATCATTAGCTACTGAATCATTTACAGTAGTTACTAATAATATATAATAGATACTGAATCATTTGTATCATTACTGAATCATTAGCTACTGAATCATTTACAGTAGTTACTAATAATATATAATAGATACTGAATCATTTTGTATCATTGATCTGAAATTCATTAGCTACTGAATCATTAAAGTAGTTACTAATAATATATAATAGATACTGAATCATTTGTATCATTACTGAATCATTAGCTACTGAATCATTTACAGTAGTTACTAATAATATATAATAGATACTGAATCATTTGTATCATTACTGAATCATTAGCTACTGAATCATTTACAGTAGTTACTAATAATATATAATAGATACTGAATCATTTGTATCATTACAGAATCATTAGCTACTGAATCATTTAGAGTAGTTACTAATAATACATATTAGATACTGAATCATGTGTATTAATAACTGAATCATTGACTACTGAATCATTTACAGTAGTTACTAATAATACATAACAGATACTGAAACATTTACAGTAGTTACTAATAATATATAGTAGATACTGAATCATTTGTGTAATTACTGAATCATTAGCTACTGAATCATTTAGAGTAGTTACTAATAATACATATTAGATACTGAATCATTTGTATAATTACTGAATCATTAGCTACTGAATCATTTACAGTAGTTACTAATAATATATAGTAGATACTGAATCATTTGTATCATTACTGAATCATTAGCTACTGAATCATTTAGAGTAGTTACTAATAATACATATTAGATACTGAATCATTTGTATTAGTTACTGAATCATTTACAGTAGTTTGTAAATAATGTTAGTTACTAAATAATTTATAGTAGCTACTGGATGATTTATAGTAGACACTAATAATATAACAGTGGATTCTGTAAAACACTGAACGCTAACACTGAACACTCCTTTCCTTTGCTTGTCTTGTTATCTGGTGTTGGCCTGAGGAGGATCGGTTTCCCTTTTGAGTCTGAGTTTTTCCTTGTCTCTGTCGTCCTCGGCTTGCTCACCGGGGGCTCAGGCACCAGATTCTTTGTAAAGCTGCTTTGTGACCACATCTGTTGTACATAGCACTATATAAATAAATGTTGACTTGAATCATTTGTGCTAGTAACTGAAACTTTTTGTAATAGTTACTGAATCATTTATAATATTTACTGTATGATTCATAGTCGTTACTGAATACTGAATCATTTATGGTACTTGATGAATAGATTATAAAAGTTACTGAATAATTTGTAGAAGATACTGAATCATTTAAAGTAGATCCTGGATCATTTCAAGTAGATACTAAATCATTTAAAGCAGATACTAAATCATTAAAAGTAGATACTGGATCATTTAAAGCAGATACTAAATCATTTAAAGTAGATACTGAATCATTTAAAGTTGATACTGGATCATTTAAAGTAGATACTGAATCATTTAAAGTTGATACTGGATCATTTAAAGTAGATACTGAATCATTTAAAGTTGATACTGGATCATTTAAAGTAGATACTGGATCATTTCAAGTAGATACTGGATCATTTAGATACTAAATCATTTAAAGTAGATACTGGATCATTTAAAGCAGATACTGGATCATTTAGATACTGGATCATTTAAAGTAGATATTGGATCATTTAAACTATCTGCAAAGTCCCTAGGGTAATGCAGGAGGGGTAATGCAGGAGTGGACTGAGCACTGATGTGGCCTACATCCAGAAACTTGTCCAGTACATGCCAAATCCAGCCCCAGTTGTTGTTGGTGCTTGTGGAGGCATCACACACCGGTCATCAGGATCGGTTCAGTCACAGGGGACCCATTTATTGTCCTATGAGCTTATATACTACAAGCTAACAGTATGCTAATAGAATGGTATGTGTACTAGCTTGCCAAGCTCATACCTGAACACTGGCTATCTATAGGGTGAGCTGACCTGTTCAACCTTTTACATAACCTGTAAGCCAAAAGAGTCACTTGATCAGCTTTTATTATGGATTGCTAAGTGATGCTTCAGTGCTGCCCCAAAGCGCGTGGCGCTCACGTGAGGAGTCTGGCAGCCTTCAACCAGACTCACTCGGAGGTGACGAGCGCCTGGAGAATCTGAGATTTGTGCACCGAAGGCACTTCTGCACACATGACTGGAGCCAGGACTGGGCCCGAGACGAATTTTGCAAAAACAAAGTATTTGCTCTCTAGGGCTGATCTTCATAACCCATTCCTCAAATATTAGCTCAGAACTAGCTGGAATCTCGCCTCCATTTAAATTCCTGCCGCATGAATCTTCTACCACAGGCTAGAAAACACCTTGGGGACTCCGCCCTGAAAAACAAGTCGAAAGCTGAAAACAACTGGCCACAGCTGTAGTGTAAGGGGACATCTCAAAATGACTGAACAATTAAACCATTAGGATGTAATCTCAGCCATTTAGAGCGGTTTGGTGTGAAATCCGTTCTAGAGTCGGAATTGCAGTGGTGAATGGAAAACAGCCCCAAAGACAACTTATTTACTACTAGTCTACCATCATCATCCATCATACAGCTTACAAACTGCTTATCCTTCTGGATGCGGGAGCCAGTCCTGGTGCTTACTAGGCATCAACACTACAAGAATCTCAAGAAGACACGTGCAGGTCCAGTGGTAGTCAAAGACGATAACAATGTATACAAAGTCATAATCAGTGTACAGTAACTCAGTAAGTGTAATGCGTTAGTGTGCTGTAAGTAGCGTGTTGGTGTACAGTAACTCAGTAAGTGTAATGTGTTAGTGCACTGTAAGTAGCGTGTTGGTGTACAGGAACTCAGTAAGTGTAATGTGTTAGTGTACTGTAAGTAGTGTGTTGTGTACAGTAACTCAGTAAGTGTAATGTGTTAGTGTGCTGTAAGTATTGTGTTGTGTACAGTAACTCAGTAAGTGTAATGTGTTAGTGTGCTGTAAGTAGCGTGTTGGTGTACAGTAACTCAGTAAGTGTAATGTGTTAGTGTGCTGTAAGTAGTGTGTTGGTGTACAGTAACTCAGTAAGTGTAATGCGTTAGTGTGCTGTAAGTAGCGTGTCGGTGTACAGTAACTCAGTAAGTGTAATGTGTTAGTGTGCTGTAAGTAGCGTGTTGGTGTACAGTAACTCAGTAAGTGTAATGTGTTAGTGTGCTGTAAGTAGCGTGTCGGTGTACAGTAACTCAGTAAGTGTAATGTGTTGGTGTACTGTAAGTAGTGTGTTGGTGTACAGTAACTCAGTAAGTGTAATGTGTTGGTGTGCTGTAAGTAGTGTGTTGGTGTACAGTAACTCAGTAAGTGTAATGTGTTAGTGTACTGTAAGTAGTGTGTTGGTGTACAGTAACTCAGTAAGTGTAATGTGTTAGTGTGCTGTAAGTAGTGTGTTGGTGTACAGTAACTCAGTAAGTGTAATGTGTTAGTGTGCTGTAAGTAGTGTGTTGGGTGTACAGTAACTCAGTAAGTGTAATGTGTTAGTGTGCTGTAAGTAGCGTGTTGGTGTACAGTAACTCAGTAAGTGTAATGTGTTAGTGTGCTGTAAGTAGTGTGTTGGTGTACAGTAACTCAGTAAGTGTAATGTGTTAGTGTGCTGTAAGTAGCGTGTTGGTGTACAGTAACTCAGTAAGTGTAGTGTGTTAGTGTGCTGTAAGTAGCGTCTTGGTGTACAGTAACTCAGGGTGGTACATACTTTAGTACTGAGGTCTAACGGGAGGAACTGACACTGGAGGACACTTTTACTCACTTCCATGCTTTGTGTACTTCGCCCACCACTGGTAATAATCACTGTCTATCTGCTGTATATGTATATATAGCATTTTGCACACATGATAATGTGTTTGAAAGGCACACTCTGAACTGGGAAACCCACTATGGAAATGTTCAAAGTTCTCCATATGACTGCAAGTGGTTCCACCACCACTGTAAAGTCATTAAGTTCCCTACAGTAACAGTCAGAGTGAAAAAGGGACTGTTTGGTTTGTTGTTGTTCTTTTCTTAGCCGCTCTCAGCAGAGGTCATGACCCATAACGCTTCATCTCCGCTTAAGGACTGACCTAATTCTGCTCCCAAGGACCGTCTCACTGTTACACTAAGGCTATTACGAGTGTCACACCACATTGTTAGTGCCCTCATCATGTACCACTTTGACCACTTTTCAGACTCCCTCCACATGGAAAATAATAATAATAATAATAATAATAATAATAATAATGCACATATTGCATTATTGCTTTACCATTATTATCCCTTACTTTGCCATTAATAAACAGAGAAACAAAAGAAGAAGCAGAGAACGGTGTGGGCGTGGCTAATGAGCTACATGATTGACAGCTCTCTGTCCAACACTCCTAGCCTGCTCCCAGAACAGATGAATGAACAATGTTGGTGTTTGGTTAACAGAATGAACAGATGAAGGAACAGTACTGCTTATGGACAAAGGAGTGGATGGAACAGTGTGTGGTGATGGATAAAGAAATGAATGCATGAAGTAGCAGTGTGTGGTGATGGATAAAGGAGTGAATGGATAAAGGAGCAGTGTGCGGTGATGGATAAACAAAAGAAAGGATAAAGAAACAGTGTGTGGTGATAGTTAAAGGAGTGAAAGGATGAAGGAACAGTGTTTGGTGATGGATAAAGGAGTGAACGGATAAAGGAGCAGTGTGCGGAGATGGATAAAGGAGTGAATGAATAAAGGAGCAATGTGCAGTGATGGATAAAAGAGTGAATGGATGAAGAAACCGTGTGTGGTGATGGATTAAGGAGTGAACAGATGAAGGAACAGTGTGTGGTGATGGAAAAGGAGTGAACAGATGAAGGAACAGTGTGTGGTGATGGAAAAGGAGTGAACAGATGAAGGAACAGTGTGTGGTGATGGATAAAGGAGTGAACGGATGAAGGAAATGTGTGAGGTGATGGATAAAGGAGTGAACAGATGAAGGAGCAGTGTGTGGTGATGGATAAAGGAGTGAACAGATGAAGGAACAGTGTGTGGTGATGGATAAAGGAGTGAACAGATGAAGGAACAGTGTGTGGTGATGGAAAAGGAGTGAACAGATGAAGGAACAGTGTGTGGTGATGGATAAAGGAGTGAACGGATGAAGGAAATGTGTGAGGTGATGGATAAAGGAGTGAACAGATGAAGGAGCAGTGTGTGGTGATGGATAAAGGAGTGAACAGATGAAGGAACAGTGTGTGGTGATGGAAAAGGAGTGAACAGATGAAGGAACAGTGTGTGGTGATGGAAAAGGAGTGAACGGATAAAGGAACAGTGTGTGGTGATGGATAAAGGAATGAACGGATGAAGGAAATTTGTGAGGTGATGGATAAAGGAGTGAATGGATAAAGGAGCAGTGTGTGGTGATGGATAAAGAAATGAATGGATAAAGGAGCAGTGTGTGGTGATAGATAAAGGAGTGAAAGGATGAAGGAACAGTGTGTGGTGATGGATAAAGGAGTGAACGGATGAAGGAAATGTGTGAGGTGATGGATAAAGGAGTGAATGGATAAAGGAGCAGTGTGTGGTGATGGATAAAGGAGTGAAGGGGTGAAGGAACAGTGTGCGGTGATGGATAAAGGAGTGAACGGATAAAGGAGCAATGTTGGGTGATGGATAAAGAAGTAAACGGATGAAGGAACAGTGTGTGGTGATGGATAAAGGAGTGAATGGATAAAGGAGCAGTGTGCGGTGATGGATAAAGGAGTGAACGGATAAAGGAGCAATGTTGGGTGATGGATAAAGAAGTAAACGGATGAAGGAACAGTGTGTGGTGATGGATAAAGGAGTGAAGGAGTGAAGGAACAGTGTGCGGTGATGGATAAAGGAGTGAATGGATAAAGGGGCAGTGTGCGGTGATGGATAAAAGAGTGAATGGATGAAGGAACCGTGTGTGGTGATGGATTAAGGAATGAAGGGGTGAAGGAACAGTGTGTGGTGATGGATAAAGGAATGAAGGGGTGAAGGAACCGTGTGTGGTGATGGATTAAGGAATGAAGGGGTGAAGGAACAGTGTGTGGTGATGGATAAAGGAGTGAAGGTGTGAAGGAACAGTCTGTGGTGATGGATAAAGGAGTGAAGGTGTGAAGGAACAGTGTGTGGTGATGGATAAAGAAATGAATGCATGAAGGAGCAGTGTGGGGTAATGGATAAAGGAGTGAATGGATAAAGGAGCAGTGTGCGGTGATGGATAAAGGAGTGAATGGATAAAGGAGCAGTGTGTGGTGATGGATAAAGGAATGAAGGGGTGAAGGAACAGTGTGTGGTGATGGATAAAGGAGTGAATAAACAGTCTGTGGTGATGGATAAAGGAATGAAGGGGTGAAGGAACAGTGTGTGGTGATGGATAAAGGAATGAAGGGGTGAAGGAACAGTGTGTGGTGATGGATAAAGGAATGAAGGGGTGAAGGAACAGTGTGTGGTGATGGATAAAGGAATGAAGGGGTGAAGGAACAGTGTGTGGTGATGGATAAAGGAATGAAGGGGTGAAGGAACAGTGTGTGGTGATGGATAAAGGAATGAAGGGGTGAAGGAACCGTGTGTGGTGATGGATTAAGGAATGAAGGGGTGAAGGAACAGTGTGTGGTGATGGATAAAGGAGTGAAGGTGTGAAGGAACAGTGTGTGGTGATGGATAAAGGAATGAAGGGGTGGAGGAACAGTGCGTGGTGATGGATAAAGGAGTGAATGGATAAAGGAGCAATGTTGGGTGATGGATAAAGAAGTAAACGGATGAAGGAACAGTGTGTGGTGATGGATAAAGGAGTGAAGGGGTGAAGGAACAGTGTGTGGTGATGGATAAAGGAATGAAGGGGTGAAGGAACAGTGTGTGGTGATGGATAAAGGAATGAAGGGGTGAAGGAACAGTGTGTGGTGATGGATAAAGGAATGAAGGGGTGAAGGAACAGTGTGTGGTGATGGATAAAGGAGTGAATGGATGAAGGAGCAGTGTGTGGTAATGGATAAGGAATGAAGGGGTGAAGGAACAGTGTGTGGTAATGGATAAGGAATGAAGGGGTGAAGGAGCAGTGTGTGGTGATGGATAAAGGAGTGAATGGATGAAGGAACAGTGTGTGGTAATGGATAAGGAATGAAGGGGTGAAGGAACAGTGTGTGGTAATGGATAAGGAATGAAGGGGTGAAGGAACAGTGTGTGGTGATGGATAAAGGAATGAAGGGGTGAAGGAACAGTGTGTGGTGATGGATAAAGGAATGAAGGGGTGAAGGAACAGTGTGTGGTGATGGATAAAGGAATGAAGGGGTGAAGGAACAGTGTGTGGTGATGGATAAAGGAATGAATGGATGAAGGAACAGTGTGTGGTAATGGATAAGGAATGAAGGGGTGGAGGAACAGTGTGTGGTAATGCATAAGGAATGAAGGGGTGACAGGCCGCTACAGACAGGAGGTCTAGCTTGCTAGCTGTGGGTTACGCTGGTTAGCTTTAGCTCACCAAGTTTCTCTGACTCGGAAACTTTTTTGTGTGGGTGGGGCCAGAGACGTCAGTCTCGTGATTGGTCAGGGGAATGCTTACGGGGGTGTTACCCAAGATTAGGACCGCCCAGTTTACATGGAGAGGAGAGGAACCTGGTGAAACGTGTGGGCCGTTTACTGGTCAGTGGAACTTTATTCAGAGTGTGTACTGTTTACCTGAACGCACCAGATTACCCTGATTAGAGCGAGAACGCCGCGGTCAGGAGCGAGCCGATGACGGGACATTAGCGCATTACGCAAGATCCAGCAAGGCGTCTTGCATACGGGCTACGGCGCTGCCACGAGTAAGGTGCAGGTTGTGCTGATGCATGGCCTGCAGGATGAGGGTTACCAGGGCAAGTACAGTTGTAACCTAAATCCACCTCCGAGTCCTGAATGTTGCAGTGAGTGCAGCGTGTGCGGCGTGTCGCTACGTGCCAATTCTTTATCCGTGAGTCATTCACGCCGCAGCCAATTAATATGGTAAGTCTAAGATAAGATATGGGTCACTGCCATCTACACGCATTCCACCTCAGCTGACCCAAGGTCAGCGGCACGGCCTTTCCGTGCAGCTCTGTTTTCAGCGCTACCAAACAAAGTGTGGCACGACTCGTGGGGGCGGTTTAGGCTTTTGGTCGCATGTAAACTGGCAATTCACAGTGTTTTTAGCCGGCGAACTTGAAGCCGCGGCGAACTTTTGACGCCAAGGGGAGAAATTCCCAGGATGACTGTCCACAAGCACTCTAACCATGAGCGCTATAACCTCGCCACGCGAAGCCCCGTTTGAAGTTAGTTGAGTTGTCGATGCCACTCTCGGGTAAGCCATGACAAATCTGCACAGCAGGTCTGTGGCCGGTATTGTTCTACACACCCTGTCGCTCGCACACAGACGCATTGCATGCACTTGCTGACACCCACACGGAATGCCTTTTATTTGGCCGGGCCGAGGCCTCTTTACAGGCACTTGTGTGAATCCCGGCAGGGAAGAAAGCTGGCTCCTTGGTGGGAGATCTATTCAGATATTAACATGCGTACTGGAAGGCTGGCAGGACACGTCTTTCGAGGGGGCAAATGCAGAACTGCTTTGCACTTGTGTCGCCGCACGTTCTCATGATCAATATTTACTGAGCCACACATACAGAAGCAGTGTCTCTCAGCATGACACAACATGCCAGACGTCTCGGTATGGAGCTGTAGTGGTTCCTAATGGTGCCCTGTGATAATCCATCCCATGCAGCTTGAACATCCTCACACCGTTCCTGCAGATGGTGCGGGAGGGGTGGAGGTGGAGTGACCCCAGGCCTTCTGGATGTGTGACACATGACCATAAACTGTTCTTCTTGGTGCTGACCACGGTGTCTCCACACACGGATTCGTTGGGCGCCTCCACCAAGACTAAAGCGGGACTCGTCACTGAAGATGACCCGCTTCCATTCTGAGTCACTCCATGACAGTCTGGCACGACACCACTGTAGTCTTTGTTGACGGTGACGTGGTGTTAATGGGTAATGGTGTTAATGACATGGTCTTTGTAACAATCTGCGTGCATGTAGTCCTGCATTGTGCCGTCGTCCGCCAACAGGATGACTCATGGAGGGCGTCACTGCTTGCTGAATGTCCGCATTGTGGCTGTTGGGTCAGTCAGGTACAGCGACAACGTTTGCTTACGTTACAGGTGCGGCCGGACATGAAACTCAAATCATACACATGTCTCACACATACCTACCCACCCAGTTTCATTCCTGGTGGTTGATTCCTTCTGGGTGCAGCTATTTGTGCGATGAGTGTAATTTGGTGGTGGTAAAAACCCACACCGATTAAACATTATGGGGGACCATGGAAACCATTGACCCGGTCAAACATCTCTGGCAGCAAATCAGATCTGCTCAAAATCAAAGAGGAACACTGGACTGTTCTTCCATACTGCATCAGCTCAGCCATATACTTCAGACGTCTCGGCTCTCTTCGGGTCATCCCATGGCATCTTCGTTTTCCGAGCTTTGGGTTATGGTCTCGGTTCATGCTCAGTGTCCTATTGCATCCCTCAGCTTTTATTGAGCTTCAGCCGGTGGACTGCCACCCTGAGATGATCCGGTAGGATAACCTGATTAACTTGGGAATTCATTTGTCCTGTGATAACAGCAATCGATCCAGACCCTGAGGCAGCAAAGCAGCCCCAATCATGTAGCTTCCTCCACCAAACCACCATTAGGATCATGTTTCCGTGGAATGCAGAGCACATTTATGGCCCAAGTGGTGTGTTCTTGCCTAAGGGTTGTCCTTGTCCGGCGTGGCATAAGACACAGGACAGTACTCGTTCAAACTCATGGGGAAGGTCACCATTAGCCATACACTCCACTACCACTATGACTAACCCCCAGCACTACACACAGAGTGTGCACCTACCGTGAGCATACTACAGCGTCTCAAGCAGCCGGTAGAGGACATCCGCACTCTGCACCATCGACACATCATAAATGCCACTTATGCCTTACACAGTATGCCGCTCTTGGCTGTAGCTCCACCTCCACCACTGGTGACTGACCTGAGCTGAAATATGGCCGTCTTCCAGCTGTTTGATGCGCCTCTCTCAGTTCATGCGAGCACATCCATTCCACAGAAAAAATATATGCAAGATTGTGATGGCGACTGACCCTCACCCAGGCAGAATCCGTCCCCTTGCCAGGCCAGGCTCACAGCTCTGCATGCTGCAGTATCCTCTCCGCTGCTTGGCCATGGCACCACCTTGCTGAAGCCTTAGATGGTTTTGCTTTCACTTCTACCGGCTTCTCTTGTGCAAGCACCACTGGTGTGACTCCAGCCAATAGCAGTCACTACACTTTCATCAATCCACAAACCTCTTTCCCCCAGGAGGGTTTGGGATTGTAAAGGTGATCTTTGGCAGCATGGTGGACCACCATGGTCTGCTGAATGTTGTTCACCTGGTAGATCCAGATGTTAACCAGTTCCAGTGAAGAGACCCAGTACTACATCACCTCCATTTACAGGCAGTTGGAGAATGATGAATACTGCTCTCCATAAACATTGTAAACAAAAGTACTATGTGAAAATGTCACAGGAGGAGAACCCTTGAAGGTGGGGTGGGCGATTGCTGCTGGCTTAGAAGGCAGAATTTTAGTTTCTCAAGTTTGTATGAATAATTCAAGTTTCAAAGCCGTTATTAAGAATTCAGTCACAGGTTCCGATGACCTTTCTAGCAAAACATATACACCCATCAAAAGAATAGCTGCACCAGAAGGAACCATCCGATGGGAGTGAAAGTTGGTGGGTAGGTTAGACATTGTGACACACACTCGGCCTTGCATGTGACGTAAGCAAGTACGACCTTATCACTGTGCCTGACTGACCCAACATTCAGCAAGCAGTGATGTCCTCCATGAGATGGCAGATGGCTACACGGATGATCCTGCGACACCTGCATTATATTCAGTTCCCAGATGAAGGGCTTGTCACATGTCACATGTCCAGAAGGCTTGGTGTCGCTCCACCTCCACCCCTACCGTACCATCTGCAGGAACTGTGTGCGGATATTCAAGCTGCATGGGATGGATTATCACAGGACACCATTAGAAACCTCTACAACTCCATCCTAAGATGTCTGGAATGTTAGGTTAGCAAACATATCTTACACGGTACTAGGTAATGTGTAAAATGGATCCATTTTTTTATATATATAGCCAATTTTGTATTTTACACACATAAGCAATTGGAATATGATGCAGGAACAATCTTGTTACATAGGTATTAGACTCCAGGTTTGCAAACTCCTGACTGATTAGCTTTTGCTGAAGTCATAATTAGTCTGGATGATGTGTTCAATATCGACAAGAACACTTTACCATTCTGCTATTATTAGTTTAACACAACTGTGTTTGTTCCTTCTTGTTGCTCAGAAGAGGATAAGGCCATTTGTAAAGACGGCTTCACAGATAAGGTCATGAGGGTCATTCTAAGGGGCTCCAAGGTGGCGTTGCATGCTGAAGCAATAAGCTGCTCTCCGTGTTCTCCACGAGGTACGATCCTGGTCAGAGTCACGAGTATTCCTGCTAAAACCAACAAGCACACAACAGCCATGCTTCAGGAGTGATCTCATCAACCCATCTGAACATTGTGTGGTTGTTTTGGAACAGGTGAAGGAGTTCATACGTGAGTCACCAGTCGGAATGGTTTATTTGTAAAGACTGTGAGCACAACATTATGACAGCTCAGGGCTGGAGAGTCTAAGACGGTGAAAAGATGTTGCAGATAAACCATATGTCCAAAGGTTTGTTGATACCTGCTCATTCAGCATTACTTGTGGGGGTATCCACTGGGAGTTTGTCTCGCTTTGACTTCAGAAGCATCAACTTGGAACATCGCTGTGAGGATCTGATTGCATTCAGCCAAGCAGAATTAGCGGGAACTCCAACTTAGCCCCAAAAGTACTAACTAGAGTTCATCAATCTAGAGAATACCGGTTCCACAGCTCAAAAGCCCAAAGCTGGGGAGGTGGTGGTGGCGGGCTTTATACCCTGACTGGTTGTGGTGCTCCATATAAAGTGAGTGAGAGTCCAGAGAGTTTCCATGTTTATATGTGTAGGAGGTTCTCGCTAGTCTTTTCTCATCTCTCAGTTTAACCCACCACAGGTTATTCAGGGTGCACACCAAAGCTGGCAAGGCCTCACACAATGTCCTCTGGCTTAGGCCCAAAACCAACAAATTGAAAAAATGGGCAAAAAGGGGCAAAAAAAAAAAAAAAAAAAAGTGAGGACAAAAGTGGTTGCCGTGGTTTGCACTGACCAAAAGAGGACAATGAGATTTCTTTAAATAAATTAGGGTCTGGCAGGAACAAATTAAGTCCGCAGAGAGCCGCTGAGACGGGGCCTCCTGAGAAGGGAGGGGATGTAATTACAATGCGAGTCAACAACAGGCAGACGACAGAAAGAGAGAGCCCCGTGCACTTCCTGAACCGTCTTGGACTCCTGGCCCGGAGTGCATGCTGGAAAACGTGCCCTGGAGAAGTATGGCATGCTAGCGCCGTCGCAAGTATTTCCCGGTATGCGCTGGTGAGGGCAAAGCTCCCCATAAAGTTCTCCACAAGTATGGGGAATGACACTCGCGGGCCCATCTGCTAGATGAGTTCCATATGACCTGCAGATAGAAGAGGGCCTTATTAAGGCTATTTAATGATCGCTTTGGGTTTGAGGTATCGCGTCTTCCCGAACCGAGGGGGGGGGGGAAGGCAGTTAGCATGCTGGACCAGGACCTCGCTACCTCTGTTTACACCAGTCTGCGGCTTCACCCAAATGACTGGTCCCGACCAGATGCTGTTATTGTGTTTATGATTACTGTAGGGCGCTGTGCGCAAAACACTTGCGTAGCTAACGCCAGAAAAACAAGACGAGGGACAAACAGTCGTCAGGGAGCTGTTGCCTGGGTGCTGGCTAAGCATGAAATAAGCACAGCCCGTGCTAGAACTGAGAAAACGCTCCCACGGTTCGATCGAAAACACCTCATTGCGAGGCTTGACCAAAAACCAAAGTGATGATAGCCTAGCATTCGTCCCTCTAACGGCCCTTGGTGGAATGACTATGGCACCAGAGTCGCTAATCTCAGCAGTTTCATATTTTTACTGGAGCTGTTTAAATATTCGGCCGTTTGATTATAATTACACTCAACATCAAAAACCAACCGACAGGAATGAAACTTGGTGGGAAGGTCTGACATCATGATCCATGCAACAGATTTAAGTTGCATGTTTGGCTGTACATGCGACGCAAGCGTGGCCGGACCTTATCGCTGTACCTGACTGACCCTACAGCCACGATTGCAGACATTCAGCGAGCAGTGATGCCCTCCATGACGCATCCAGTAAGTGCCAGCACCATTGCTGCACTTACGGCTGCATGATGGTCCTGAGACATCTGCATAGTGGTCAGCTCCAAGATGAAGGGTCTGTTGTCACATGTCTAGAAGGCCTGGTGTCCCTCCACCTCGACCACTACCGCACCATCTGCAGGAACTGTGTGAGGATATTCAAGCTGCATGGGATGGATTATCACAGGACACCATGTTAGTGCCAGCACCATGGGCAGACGGCTGCACCACGTCGGACTACATGCAAGCAGATCGTTACAACAACTGTCCTTAACACCACATCAGCGTCGCCAAAGACTGAAATGGTGTCCTGTCGAGTGGCGAGCCCCACTTTTCTCCTGGTGAAGTTGACTAATTAATGTCCAGAGGGTCTTGTGTCCACTCCATGCTGAGACATCTGGCACATTGTGTTAGCCATACTGAGAGACAGACTTCTGTATGTGTAGCTCAATAAATATTGATCATATCAGTCTAAATTTATGATCAGTTATTGATCCTGGTCACCTTTATCTTCCTTCCCAACACCACCGCACTCCCACACCTCCTTCTGGGTGCAGCTATGTTATTGACTTCAGGGTGCCATGTTTGCTAACGGAACATGACACCATCTTGGCATGGAGTTGTAGAGGTTCCTAATGGTGTCCTGTGAAAATGCATCCTATGCACCTTAAATATTCCCCACACAGCTCCTGGAGATTTCGTGATAGGGGTGGAGGTGGTGTGACACCAAGCCTCCAAAACATGTGATGCATGACGACAATCCATTCATCAACCATCCAAGATAAAAGACAAGACAAGAAAAGACAAGGCTGTCATTCTGAGTCACCCCATCACAGACAGTTGCAAAACCTAGGACTACATGCACACAGACCGTTACCACGACTGTCCTTAACACCACGTCACCGTCACCAAAGACTGCAGTGGTGTCCACTGCAGTCTTTGGTGACGGTGACGTGGTGTTAAGGATAGTCGTCGTAACGGTCTGTGTGCATGTAGTCCTGGGTTTTGCAACTGTCTGCCAATGGTGCTGCACTAACAGGATGACTCATGGAGGCACCACTGCTCACTGGATGTCTGCAGTCGTGGCTGTCGGGTCAGTCAGGTACAGCGAAATGGCCCATCCCTGTTTACGCCACATGCACAGCTAAGCATGAAACTTCATTTGCATGTCTCATGATGTCAATTCGTTTGATTGATTCTGGGTGCAACTATTTGTGCAACTATTCTTTTGATGATGGGTGCATATGGAATGAGACTGAAGTGACACTATGCATTCATATATGCAAGACTCTGGAGGTAACGCCCAGGACACCCCAGCCAAAGCCCCCCATTAGCACCCTTGATTTCAGAAGGAACGCCAGCTGAGCAGGTGCCGGCAAATGTTCGGATACACAGTGTAAACAAAGATGGGCCATTCCGAACTGCCACCTAAACCTATTAGCCTCTACTTAGTCAGTCACTCTCGCTATCAACCTCCTGCGTCATGAGCCATTGTTTGTGCTGCCTCTTACAAATAGCGTCCTTGGCGCCTGGTAATCCCAAGGACATCTTCATGTCATTGCCCCACTGTTATCTAACCGCTGATTGGAGAGCCATGTTTGGGCTTAACGACCTCACCTCGGAGTCTTTTGACCTATATTCTTCCCAACGATCCCATCAAGCTAATCCTCTTGCGCAAGGCAAAAAAAAAAATGTCCCGACCCGAATAATAATCAATTTGTATATAAGCCGAAAGGCCGGGGAGAACGGTACCTGCCTCAGGAAGAGACACACTTACATTCTGGCGCTACAGGACGACTCGCCGCATCATCAAGCCGCTCACAGAGGAAAATATGAAGCTGGAATACGGCTATTAAACTGTGGGTACTGTGTAACCACTGGGAAAGGAATGAGGCCTACAAGCCTGTCACAACACATGTAGCTTTGGAGGAAAACTTATTCATTTCAAACATTTTTGAGGTCGTCTCGCAACCTTGCCTGCATTGCAGAGATCCTGGGTTGTTTCATTGAAAAACAACTTCCACTAACCACAATACGGTGCACAAGTCAAAGAGCTTTCTTCACTTCATTTTCACTCCCGGCCCATGTTATTCCATTATAAGGATATTTCTCATTCGGCAGAAGGAAGAGGAACCTCAGAGTTTCCATAACTGAAGATCAAAAAACAATTAAGAGCTACAGGGAAATGGGACTCCTAACACCCACCTGGAAGACCTGTCTCAACTCCCATCCTTCATCCCCATCAGATAAATAGTACATGAAGCTTTTATTCAGCTTTTCAGCTTACAGGTGTTTCGGTCCATCCTTCCACTGTGAGAAGACTCGACAGCTCTAAGAACCTTTAGACTGCAAACCTTGACAGCGTGGGTGTGAAAGGATGGGTAGCTGTTCAGGAAGCTCCTCGGTGAGAACAGGAACATGCCAAAAACTGACATCTGAAATATAGAGTGATGTTTGATGGACTGATGAGTCTTATTCTACGTTCACACTAGCAGGTGACCAGTCGCTTACTTGGAGTGGAGTTGTAAGTGTGTGGTCGTGTACAAGGCCTAGGAGAGCTAGCTAGTTTTAAAAGCTCATATTACTGAAAATAAAATTTAATATATATACAGATTAATTAATTTAATTAGTAATTTAATATTAGATACAGATAAAATTACTGACTCAAAAAAAATTACTGCTTACATTCGTGGCTAACTTGGCTAACCAAACGTGTGGCCACCCTAGCAGGATTGCAGTGCTAACGGGAAGGAAGATAAAAGTCACCAAGACTGCTAGCCGCTCAGTAAAGTTAGCCACGAATGTAAGTAGCTAGATTTGCATACAAAATGTCTGGTTCCATTGACTTACATTCAAATTAAATGGGGTTTTTGGCCTTTCTGGTAAAGTTGCCAGTTTGGAGATCCAGTTTGAAGCGACGTATATATAAAACAATATTCAGAGAAGATTTAAACCTAAAATGTATTTTATGATTAAAAGAATAGATCAAAAAGCTGAAAATTCTCAAAGAACAGAAAGAGAGAACGGTCTTCTGGCGCTTCAGCACATTTTTTTTCTGGTGGCGAACGACAAAGGAAACGAAACAAAGAAGGAAACCTAGCGAGACCTGATTTGTTATGCTAGCACGACTGTACGGCCAACGGACAGCCCGCCCTTGTTTGTAGAAACGACGCGAACCCTTAAGAACCCGCCATGTGTGGATCAAAGACAATCATACTGTACTTTACACGCTTGAGCTCCACCCCCATTGTCTGTATTCCAGGCAAGGGGCCCATGGACAGAACAGACGAGGCCTGTCACAGTGTATGTTAGCTTTGCACAAAGGCTTGTATCCACTTGCCATACAAACCGAAGATACAGGCAAATCTGCGGGAGATTAGGTTCATCGGTGGGGCCCAGACGGAGAAGATGAGGCCTGCGTGACATTCATAACGACTAAAGAGCAGAAGAACAAGAGGAGGACGAATCTCCGTCACTGAGCTTTGGAGGCCGGTGGGTATGTGGGCTGGCATGTGCGAGCTGTGACCTGTGTCCTGTCAAAGAGCATATGTCCATGGAGGAGGCATGTGCGAGTGAAGAGACATTTGGAAGGTCAAGCAGGAACCAATAGAAGCCTGACCTTATTTGTCAGATGACCCCGCTTCGACCCAAAGTATTTGCCTCGAGTGTCCCTCAAGATATTACATAACATTAACCCTTTCAGTAAACCATAAAATATTCACTGAGCTACACGTACAGAAGTATGCCGACCTCTCAGGATGGAGCTGTTCCTAATGGAGGCCTGTGACCCATTCCATGCAGCTGAATATTCTCACACAGTTGATGGTGCGGTAGGGGTGAAGGTGGCGTCCTTATGGCCGTGTGACAACAAACCGTTCATCTTGGTGCTGACCACGGTGCCTCCACACACCAACTCGCTGGTCGTGTCCACCAAGATCAAAGAGGGACTCGTCACTAAAGATGACCCGCTGCCATTCTGAGTCACTCCATGACAGTCTGGTACGACACCACTGCAGTCTCTAGCGACGTTGACTTGGCATTAAGATCAGCCGTCGTAACGGTCTGTGTGCACGTAGTCCTGTGGCGTGACTCCCAATGGTGCTCCACTAACAGGATGACTCATGGAGGGCATCATTGCAGTTGTGGCTGTTGGGTCAGTCACGTACAGCGATAAGGACCGTCCTCCCTTACGACACATGCACGGCCAAGCGTGAAATTTTAATCGTTCGCATGTCTTACGATGTCAAACCTCCCCACCAAGTTTCATTACTGTCAGTTGATTCTTTTGGGGTGCAGCTATTTGTTCAACTATTCTTTTAATGATCAGTATAAACCTCAACAGCAGCTTCAGTGCACCCTTTCATAGACTCTACACCTCTCTGGAAAACATGAGGGAGGGAATAGCATCCATCCCAAAGAAATCCGTAAACTGGTGTTTTATTGGTGGTCCTTAGTGATGTTCAGTTAACACTGAGATCTGGTGATTACCTCACCATTTTCAATCTCATTGAACCATTCAGTGACCCCCCATGACAAAGGGTCCTAGTAAGTTGCTAGACCACAACAACCACAACAACTGCTTCAGTGCACCTTTTCATAGATTCCACACGTCTCTGGAACAGGAAGGATTAGGGTGGCCACACCTCCGGTTTGAGGCCGGACAGTCCCAGTCCTCTGTCCGGCACCGTACCTGGACAGGCGCCTGGAAGTCCTCCTTTCAGGATGAACTACTTAAAATGTGCACTTGCCCAGAAAAGTATGTGTGTCATTGGCTCACGCCTGTGTCAAAAGACATGCCTGGCATTTCATTGGTTTATCATGGTCATGTGACACTCACCAATGTCATCCATTCCACCCAGTTAGGTGAGTAAGCATCATTTCGCCGCTGTCCAAAGAAAAACAAGTATCTCCAAAACTGCAACTTTACAGGAGAGGCCAAAAACCTCATTCAATTTTAATGTAAGTCAATGGAACCAGACGTCTTTCCAAGCAGTTTTGGGCCATTTCTATTGGTCCATTCATCATGCAGTTCTCACACAGTGTAAACGGCAGCTGCTGTTTTCAAATGATGCATAAAAGTCAAAATGGACAAAAATAGAGATGCATGTTTTTCATTGGACAGCGACAATTTACATGTTATATAGGCTAGGTTATGATTTAAATTCTGTTCTAGTATCAAATCTGAACCTCCACCTCTTTATAATGCCCCCCATTTTTGATGTTATCAAACTGGCCACCCTAGGAAGGATGGAAAGCATCTTAATCCAAATTCTCTCAAGAATGTTCAGTTCTCTTCAGAATGGTCACTACAGAAGCCATAGCTCATCAGATACACCATTATCAGCCTCATGGAACCATTTCGTGACCCCTCATGCCCTCTGGGTACTGTTCACCATGAAGAGACTATTGACATCATGATGGAAACAATAAGAAACATGTGTTAGTTCAGTATAACTGGGTTGAAGCATGTCTGGACAAGGTCCAAATCTGAATCCATGACGCATGGCCCTCAAGGTTAGCAATGCTAAGCATTGTCCCCTTGCTACCGAAGCATTCCGACCATAATCGGTCATGGAGGCTCTGTTTTTGTGTTTAGATGCTGCTCATGGAGTCACAGAAGTCACAGATCCCATATATATCCCATGCTGTCACGCTACTACATAAACAGACTGGACCGAGTACTGATGATTATATAACAGCAGCATTACATACATGGGTAAACCAGCAGGGAGCGGAAAGTAGCCCACTTGTCATGAGTTTGGCTTGCATGGTGCCACCTGTTAATGGACAAAGAGGAGGAACGTAGCTTCCCAGACCTGTTGTGATCATAGTCAAATGGAAATCTCTGGCCTCGGATGGCCTTACGGCCAGAATAGCACGCACAGTAACGGAACATTGCAGGCTAGCACGTTCTTCCTCTGGGACGCGTCACTGGACAGCTCCACATGGAGCTTGAAGGAGAACGCTGACTGCTAATTTAGAGATGTTGCATCAGCTAATCTACCTCATGGGGTATCCAGTGGTTCAGTATACCGCGATGTTAAACTCTGTTGTGGTATCGTGGACACTCTGAAATACAGTCACTGCAGTTTGGCCAAGATGACAGTCCATCTCCAACACCAGCTGCACGTAGTCCCTGGATGTCTCTCAGTACCATGAACGTGAAGAGTGCACGTGTGTTTTGGGAAGAATGTTCTTGAGTTAGCTTCTAAGGAGAAACTCGTAAGAACACGAGGGCAGAGATACACGAGTTTTAGATGTGCTCTGAACTGCTAATGTGCAGTACTCACGCCAAGTCCAGCTGATTTCACCAGCATTAAGGTTCAGTTTAGTAGCTGATTAAGTCTTAAACAGTGGATCACATAACAGAGTCCGACACAACTGCTTGTGTCTTTTTTTTTTTAAATCTATTAGATTTAGAATTAGAATTCAAATTCAAAATAGAACAAGAACAGAAACTGGAACTACAACTAAAACTAGAATTGGAACTGGATTCGGGATTAGAACTGCAATTGGGACTGGAACTGAAATTAGAATTAGAATGAGAATTAGAAGTGGAACTAGAACAAAAATTCTAACTAGAATTAGAACCAAAATTAGAACTGGAACTGAAACTAGAATTAGAACCAAAATTAGAACTAAAACTACACCTAGACCTAGAATTAGAACTAGAACTAGTACTAGAATTAGAACCAGACTTGGAATTAGAGCTAAAGGTAGAACTTAAACTAGAATTAGAAGAATTAGAACTAAAATTGGAACTGAAACTAGAAATAGAACCAAAATTAGAACTGGAACTGAAACTAGAATTAGAACCAAAATTAGAACTAAAACTACACCTAGACCTAGAATTAGAACTAGAACTAGAATTAGTACTAGAATTAGAACCAGACTTGGAATTAGAGCTAAAGTTAGGACTTAAACTAGAATTAGAAGAAGAATTAGAACTAAAATTAGAACTGGAATTAGAACTGGACCTAGGATTAGTATTTGAATTAGAAAACCAGGCAGCCGTAGACAAAGCAAGACCAGCTAAAGAGCACCTAAAGAACATCAAGCTCCACTCTTTCTCCAGATCTGAGAACATCCATAGGCAATTCTGTCCATCCATCCACTGTAAGAAGACACCTCAACACTATGGAGGTCTGAAAGGAGGTGTAGCTGTTCAAGAAGCTCCTCACTGAGAAAAGGAGACACACATCCAACAAAGTTCTGAGAACAATGTACTGGCCACCCCAGAGCCCAAACCTTAACACCACTGAATGTGTGTGGGGTTATTAGGGTGGTGAGAAGCAGGGAACCAACCTAACCAACTTCTAAGACTGAACTTTGGAGGTGTGGAACAAGCGTCGCAGAAGGAATGGAAGCTGTGGACACCCTAAACACCGTCAACCCTTGGTATCATGCTTAGCTGCAGGTAAACTCTGCCAGTGTTCGGAGGTGTGTGGATGTACCCTCCGACCCGATCACGCTGCAGGTTCCCCGCCTCCGTACCCCCTCCCCAAAAAGTCAAAAAGGTCCCAAGAAACTTCCCACCGCCTATCCACATTCACTCTTTACTGGGAACGACAGCCATCAGCTGCACCTTGTTTAAAGTCCTGGTGCTGCCTGGCTCGGTTCTTATGTAAGCTCGTGTGTCCGTCTCAAACTGAAGGAGGCAATGCGTGAGTCAGAGTTCCCCCTCCAGACCACGGTACACCTTGGCAGGGCTGCACGATTCCATATGGTGCTTTACCCTAGCGAGAAAGGCTTTCCATAAAAACGCTGTCCTGTAAACACTTAGTGAAGGAAAACAGAAGACCTCCAGGCAAACATCAGGAGCTAGACTGAGGAGCAATGAACAAATTCCTCGCTGTTGTTTACTCAAACATCAGGGCTTTGAATTACCTCAAAGTATCTGTGATATGTCTGGGAAAATGATTAAAACTGCTGGCACCTTCACGCAACCAATTTCTGTCCTACGCTGGCAGATCTGGGCGGGTAATAAAAGTTGGGCTGCTGTTTTCAAAGAGGCTGCGCATAGTAAATTCCTTTCGGGTATTATCTTAAATATACTCATTTAGGCTTATTGGGGAGGAGGCAAGAATTTTTCGGCCCATTTTTCTCCCCCACTTCATATTGGATTCGAACACTTCTGCACATCCAGGCAGAAAAACAAGTGGTTTCATTGCCTTCTGGGAAACGCTTTCTGCCGTGGAACCCAAGACTGATGGGATGTGATCACTGTATCGCACTGTTTGTCCATTCGCACTTCCACACTTGAAGGCTTGCGCGACATGTTTTGCAGCAGCCTGACACTACAAACGAGATGTCGGCCTTGGCTGGGATTCGCCGCATAAATGAAGCTTTGAATTATGGGTAATAAATTTCGACGGGCAATTAAGATTTTGCTGCAGCTGGCAGGATGATTGGAGTATGGCAACGGCAGCAGACGCTTTCGAAAAACAGTGTGGCCACTTACGCATACCGTGGGTATGTTTACGACGCTGGCTGTTAGGGGATCCTGGTGAGGCCTCAGCACTGCTGAGTTCCTGACCACACGGCTTCGGTCTTGTTTTGCACATGCAAAGCGGAGGACTTGATATTACTGAACGTGGGATAAACACCATAACCCTCAACAGAAACCTTGAATAGTTTATGAACTTTGCCTAGCATATAGGTGAAACCTGTTCTGAAATGCTCAGGACCCCCGCGGGACCACCACAGTGCAGGTACGAAGTGGGTGGTGGATCATTCTCAGCACTGCAGTGACACTGACGTGGTGGTGGTGTGTTAGTGTGTGTGGTGCTGGTGTGAGTGGATCAGACACAGCAGTGCTGCTGGAGTGTTTAGACACTGTGTCCACTCACTGTCCACTCTATTAGACACTCCTACCTTGCTGCTCCACCTTGTAGATGGACAGTCAGAGACGATAGCTCATCTGCTGCTGCACAGTGCAGTGTTGGTCTTCCTCTAGTCCTTCATCAGAGGACACAGGACGCTGCCCATAGGACGCTGCCCACAGGACGCTGCCCACAGGACGCTGCCCACAGGACGCTGCCCACAGGACGCTGGCGGCTGAATAGCTTCGTTTGGAGGACGGTTCACAGTCCAGCAGTCCACACACTCACGTTAGCGCCACTGCAGTGCTGAGAATGATCCACCACCCACATAATACCTGCTCAGTGGTGGTCCTGTGGAGGTCATGACCACTGAAGAACAATCTAGAACCACAAAGCCCACCTATATTGTAAACGGGCCTGATGAAATTGTCGACAGGCTCAGTGCCAAGCATGGCCTACAGGGGTATTAAGCCCTGCAGCTCTTGGCTGCAGGGCCAGTACCTTTGGGAGGAGGTGAAGTGATCCAGAACCGATCGCCCAACACCTCCTTTTAACCACGCAAGAGCACCACAAGACAAGCAGCACTTAAAGAGAACCGCTCCACTCTTTCTTCAGATCTGAGAACATCCGCAGGCTTTTCTGTCCATCTTTCCACTGTGAGAAGACACTATGGAGGTCTGAAAGGAAGTGTAGCTGTTGAGGAAGCTCCTCGGTTAGAAAAGGAGACAGACGCATCAAACAAAGAAGCTGCTGGTGATCAGAACTGTAGACCGGCCCACCCCAGAGTCCACACCTCAACACCACTGGGGGTTATTAAGATGCTGAGAAGCAGAAAAACATCTGAACCAGCTTCTAAGACTGAACACTGGAGGTGAAGCACTAAACAGATAAAACATGATGTTCTTGTGAATGCTGGATTCCATCAAAGTCTCACACAAATGTTCCAAAGTCTAGCACATAGTCTCACTGAGGCGTAGAGGTCATTACTGTGGCAAAGCAGGAACCAAGGTCACTATTAATAACCTTCATTTCAGAAGAAACGCTGGACGTCACTGTAAACACACCAGTAAAACAAGAGACAAGAAACAAGTTACTGTCTTTGTCTGAGCCCTTGTTTACAAGAAGTGCTTTGAAGACATCTTTAATAACGAAATCAGCAATCCCAATCATTCCTTTCCCTATCTCCTTCGACACTGCCAAGAAGACGGATCCCCAAAAGCTGTTTGGTCTGTAATTTCAGACGTGCTCCTTTTAAAGAAAGAAACCGCAAGTAGACCAATAATTCAACGTCAGACTCATTGTGGCCAGCGATGGTCATCCTAAACCCCGCGTTAACAGAGAAAGTGCATATTAGGTTTCTCTGGTCGGAATCCTGAGGTAAAGCGAGGGGTTCTTTAACTGAGTGGCATTTTACATAACAGCCGACATTAAAGGAAGAAGGAAATGCAGCTTCATAAATAATTCACTCTTCCAAAACCTCAACATATCATTCCGAAGGGCCCCGGTCTTCATTAGACGGAGAACGGAGCTACGATGACAGATCAAACCATCCAGCAATTTTGGATATCAAGAGTATGAAAACAACAAAACAATAAATCTACAAAACTCACCATCACCTTCTAAATACGTGCTCTTAGAAAGCAGGCAGCATCTCAGGACAACCCTTAATGGGCTTACACAAACATCTACAAGCTACTCGATGTACATTGCGATGCAAGGATCAATACGGGTTCCTGCTGATGGATTCATCAGAGCATTAGCGCTGTGGTGTATACTGCTATGCCTCCACTGCATACATGAAGCTAAATCCCAGTTTCAACTCATTCCTCAATGATGCTTTAATGGAACGGTAAATGGTCGATGGCACTGTTAGGTCTGAACAGCACAAGCAGTTGTTCATAGAGGTTTAGAATGAAATGGTGCCTTTGTAGAGAAGCTTATCTGCATCTTCCTTGACAGTGGTGGTGATGGGAACCAGGCGTCACCCTGTCTACTACACAAATGTAGCCAGTTTATTTACCCTCCAGTGAACCTACACACCTTCTGGGTTTTATAGTGGTGTTGATGGTAGAATGGGGATGAGGCTAAGCTCTATGCTCCAGACAAAAAATGGTCACCTTGCATATTTAAGCTGGTAGTAACTTCAAGGTTCCTGCAGATGGCGCTGCACGAGGATGACGGGGCTATAAATCACTGCGGGGTGTGAGTGACGGGATCCATAGATTGGTAAGAGGTGCTACAGTGTAGGCAATGTCTCGACCCATGTGTGAAAAACGTCTCTAGAGCAGATGTTAATGATTGGCTAAAAGGAGTGACTGCATGTGGGCGTGGCCAAAGACCATAGTGTGAAGGAAGTAGCTGAACCTGCAGGTGTATGGAAGCGTACGGTCATACGGGTCTACCAGCAGTGGCTAAAATCCCAGTCTACCAGGGAAGGCATCCACCAAATCTGGACCAACTGCACAATTCTTTAATGCAAGAGTGTCCGAACACTGATGTGGCCTACAGCTGGTCCAGGACATGCCAAATCCAGTCACAGCTGTCAGTAGTGCTTGTGGAGGTGTTATCTGCTATTGGGTACGGTTCAGTCACAGGGTCTCGTTTATAAATCATAAAACCGGCGTGTGTCACTACACTCTGAACAAACTTTAGGCCAAAAATGCCTCAGGCCACATATTCATAATCAATACCTTTCTGTGACGGGGCTTCCAGAGAAGAATTAAACCCCTCAGACGTTTGGTTTCCATCACTACCACTGTGAACACTGTGTCAGGGTTCTACAACGGAGCACATCACATCAAACTACTCAAAATGATTTGTTTTTCATTTGATAACCCGGACGATTTAGAAAATCGGAAAAGCTCTACTTAAATAATACTGAATTCCTGTGGCCCAATGCAACATGACAGGTAAATCAGAACTGTGCGTATGGGTCATCAATTGTTTTTACCTTAGCCGCGAGAGCATTAGCCGCTTTCCTTTGCAAGGTTTAGTGCACCTGATCTCCAGAATCGATACGAGGTGAACCGCACAATTACAAAACAGGATCGATTTCCAGCCTCAAGCCTCAACTTCCAGAGAACAGCATGATGTAGCATCACAACCTTGATGTTCCCAATCTGAACAGAGAAAGAGTTTGGAAAAAGCAACTCATTTCTAGCTAATTAAAAACACTGAACAGCAACAGTTACAGGCCAGACATTTCTTTTTCCTGGAGCTTCATAGCAGAGATCTTCAGTCTCATTTATTCGGCATACCAAGATGGAAATCGGGAGCTTGTCAATCTTAAAATCTTAAACCCTCTAAACTTTCAAAACACTCATTAACATACATGATAAAGAGAAAAAGTTCACGCCAACGATCTCCACAACAGGCGGCAGAATCCCCGCCCCCCAATTCAAGTACAGAGATATGCTTAATGCAAACTTGCAGATGTCTTTCCCCCACCTCTGTTCTGTTCCACACAGCCGAAGACAGCTCGTCCAGTCTATGGGCAAACACTGTAACGGAATCACCAACACACTACTGGCACATTTCTCAAAGTGTGAGAACAGGCCTTGGTCCTCTCTCAGATAGAGAGCTGCATCTTCCTCCCCAGCGCAGCATAACCCCTTACCGCATCACTCGTTTCACTACTGCAGCAGCACCACCCTTTTGGTTGCGCTTCGTGTTCTCCAATGAGCATCGTCGCTGTCCAGAGAGAAACATGTATCTCCATTTTTGCTGATTTTTACTTTTATGCCTCATGGGCTGCTGTTTACACTGTGTGGAGATTTCATGAAGAATGGACCAACAGAAACGGCTCAAAACTGCTTGGCAAGACGTCTGGTTCCATTGACTTCCATTCATATGAAATGAGGTTTTTGGCCTCTCCTGTAAAGTTGCCATTTTGGAGACACCTGTTTGCCTTTGGACAGCGACGATGTTTAGGCTGGAGAGTCGTCTCACCCAACCCAGGCATGCATGGAAGGCTATGGTCAATGGCAACACTCCAACATGAAGGACACCGGCAAGTCCTCCGGGCATCCCCGCTGCTGAACCTCCCTCCGCAGTCCCCGCTGCCTGCTTCGGCAGCACTGTGTGGTCTCTGCTGTTTCGCTTCTTCACCTAACTCTGTATGAGCGATAAGAAGTTTCTGCATTAAGGCCCGGGTCGTCTTCAGCAGTGCAGACCACAGCTTCAGTGCCAGTTACAGAACACGGGCTATATGGGTATAAAGAGTCAGATAAGGCTGGGACAGGATGGAAATAAGATATGGTTGGATTGTCTGTGTTCCATTCATAATGTCTGCAATGACCACAATGTCCATGCTGCTGTTCTGATTTGGGGTCGCATCACTGGACCCTGCGTAGGCCAAGACATGGGAAATGCCGCTTTCAGTGAATGCCCTTCTATTTGAATACAGCAGTACTGCTGAAATGGCCAAGATGACAGGCAGGTTGCTTCCACCCACTCGCTCGCTCGCTCTCCGCTCATGGTCAGGAAACCCACACTGAACTAACCAGCACAGAACAGCACAAACACCATGTATGAGCATCTTTAACTGAACCACAGACACTCATATACAACATGGAGCCCACCAATGGCCTCCTCACACAGCCCCTCTGCAGTTTGGTAAATACTCATGTCAATTTGACTTTAATGCTCCTTCTAAATCTCCTTTACAGGAAGTTCTGAGTTTTCTGATTAGATTTTCCACTATTTTGCAATCAAGACAGTTGCAGACAAAGCCTCTGAAGACGCCTCCAAGTTCCCTGGACGTTTTGGATAGCAAAGGAAATCGTTTGGTCCAAGTTAGTTAGGTAGTAAATGCTCCGTAATAAACAGCCAACCACTCTGAAGTACTCTGTTTACAGCTCCGGGATCGAACAGCCCAGAAATTCACTGGAATTCTGCTCTGTCCTCCATGAACTCTCAGGGCTTCCTCATCCCAAATCAGCTAAAATTGCACACCAGTGTTTTCCAACTCCGGTCACACTGCTAGCTAATCAAGAGCAGGAACAGGACTGTCCGGAGCAGGTGAAACACCGGTGTGCATGACACTGGCTCAGTTTTCAGGATGATTAATACCAGACCTGTCAAAATCAAGAGAGAGAAAAACGACTTTCCTCTAGCTGCTGTTTCTCAGACATTTCGCAGACGCTCGTCTCAAACAAGTGTTGCGCTGAATTGGTAGCCGCTTCTTATTTTAGCAAGGAATTCTCATGTTTCATTGACGGAGAGGAGACAGCTTCCATTGCAGCAGCAAATAAGCCAGCATTCTTTGAATAGCCTCTGGGAACTTTCTGTTATCGGCTTCCAGGCTAACATCTGCAGCCCAGCAACGGACCACATGACAAATAAAACGCATAAAACAGAAAAACGATGGTGTTTACTGAGAGAAAAATCGGACAATAAATCCAGGCTAAGTCAACTCCACTCCAACAAGTCACACAGAATTACCCTGATCACGCTTATCCACTGGGGCGAGATCCTGCTGATGAACTCGTTTCAGTTCGGGTGTCTCACTCTGTTCCCCCTCTAGTGTTTATTTAAGTGATCCCAATGAAGGACCAAGGACTCCTCCGCACCGGGACGTGGTGCACCAGGTAATCTGTACCTTTTAGGCTCAGAGGGTCATGCGGGGGAGTTAGCCATGCCGACAACCACATCAAAAGCGATTTCTGTTGAAACCGGCTGATGAGTGAAGGAAGAACTAGGTCTAGGACAAGGTAGGGTTACATCAGAGCAGCACAACATCAACCAAACACTGGACAGCTCTGCGCCAGCCAATCAGCCGTCACATTAGGGGTAAGCTCACGCATCAGGGTAAGCTCACCGCTCAAGTTCAGTCTCAGAAGTTGGTTGCACTTTGTTACCCACGATCCAATACGTTCTAAGTACCTTCAGTGCTGCTGAGGCACGGAGTCCATTGTTCTGAGACCACCAGCAGCTTCTGTGTTGGATGTGTGTGTGTCTCCTTCGTACAGGAAGGCTACACCTTCTTTCAGACCCCCATAGCACAGAGCCTAACACTTGTTTGAGACGATCATCTGTAAAATGTCTGAGAAACAGCAGATAGAGGAAAGTTAGTCTTTTTCTGTCTCTTAATTTTGACAGCTCTGGTATTAATCATCCTGAAAACCGAGCCAGTGTCATGCACACCGGTGTTTCTCTTCTGCAGCCACTCGTTGGGTCACCTGACCTGGACAGTCCTGTTCCTGCTCTTGATTAGCTAGCAGTATGACCGGAGTTGGAAACACTGGTGTGCAATTTTAGCTGATTTGGGATGAGGAAGCTCCGAGTTCATGGCGGACAGAGCAGAATTCCACTGGATTCTGGGGCTATTCGATCCCGGAGCTGTAAACAAAGAATATAAGAGTGGTTGGCTGTTTATTACGGAGCATTTACTACCTTTCAACTTACAGCAACAGATTTCCTGTACCATCCAAAAACCTGCAGTGAACCTGCGTGTGTCCTCTGAGGGTTTGTCTGCAATGTTGATGATGGCAAAATAGTGGAAAATCTAATCAGAAAACTCAGAACTTTCCGTGAAGAGTTTAGAAGGAGCATTAAAGTCAAACTGAAATCAGTACTTACCAAAATGCAGAGCGGCTGTGAGGAGGCTCCTGTTGTAAATGAGTGGTTCAGTTAAAGATGCTGTATTGTGCTGGTCAGTGGGGTAGTTCAGTGGGTTTACGGACCATCATAAACGGAGAGCGAGTGGTTGGAGGCAACCTGCCTGCCATCCTAGCAGCTGCCTCTTCAGCAGCACTGCTGTGTTCAATAAAAGAGCATTCACTGAAAGCTACCCATACGGCTGAGCAGCATGTCGATTTCAAGGTATATTAATACAACCCCAATCAGAACGAGCATATGGGCAGTATGGAGAGTGTTTCCTACATTCCCTTTGGCTTTTATGTGATTGCAGACAATAGGAACCCAACTTCAACTTCTTTTCATTTCCTAATATACATCCGTCCCTGCATTTCAGGCCTGCAACATGTTCCAAAAAAGTTGGGACGGGGACAATTTAGGGCCAATAATGAGGTAAGAAAAAACCTAATAAGGAAGTGCTTTCAACAGGTGATTGTGATAATTAGCTTTTGAGATGGGCAAAGTCTCCCCAGTTTGATAACTGCATAGGAAAATTATTGAAATGTTTAAAAACAAATGTTTCTCAGTAAAAAGGTTGGACAGATTCGCATATCACGACTCCATGTTGTCTGAGGTTGACCCAGACGCTTGACTCCTGCCGCTGGAATCAATGGAATCGACTCCTCGGCCTCAGCTGATGTTAACCAAGACAATGGACGAGCCAATGGTAATGTGATACAGCACAGAAGAACATCTCGACCCTTAAAGCCTTCGCCTCAGATTCCATCCTGAATCTTGCATGCTGGAACTAAACAATCAACTCCCCATCACTAGTTGAAGTGTCTTGATGGACAGATGCACCTGCGGATGTTTTCAGATCTCAAGCAAGAGTGGAGCTTGCTAGACCATGCACTGTATTTACTACAGAACAGTGACCCATTTATTTGTAAAAGCCATGCAAAAAAAAAAACGGTGTCTAGAAGGTCAGAACGCTCGCAGCACAGGGAGCCCTCATCTGCATACTGCAGCCTTCGGCAAACACTGTAATAAGGACATAGGAACGTTTCATGTGTAGCCCCATATACTGTACCATATTCTCTAAAACGGCAAAACATTCAAATCTATTTCCAGCATGCTAAATCAAACAATTCTACATTGGGCTAAAAAGAAATAGTACTATTAATAAATAAAAGTCTGAAGGACTGTTAAAGAAGGAAAACGGCTGAGCAGCTTTTTCTGAACTGAGTTTCACATAGCCGTCTATTTAACAAGTTTGCATGCATAAGCCAGAAGTGTTCCGTTTAGACTGCTTTGGGAATGGAGAATGATACGGGCCTGCCAATCAGAACTTGGATCAGAGCCAGTAAACCAAATACAACAACAAAAACAGCTTAAAGAAAAAAAGGAGCGGTTAGGAAATGCAGGATACGGACTCCTTAACAAACTTGAGTTACTAAAAGTAAAACAAAAACCAAAATGCAGCCATTTACTCATTCTGATGGCACGACTTTCTTAGTACGAGACTCTCACTGTATGAACAACTTCATGAAACGATAGAAAAACATTTCTACCAATTCCAAAATTTGAAGATTAATAAGAATGGAAAACGGTACACCAACCTGCCCTTTGCTTCATGTACCATAAAACTAGTCCACTCAAACCTTGTATAACTGGATCAGTCTAAACAATCTAACAGAGTTCAGAACTAAGTGCAGTTATTTATAGATTCTCGCTTAGTAATGGAGTTGTTTGCATCGAGTTTCTCGCAGGAAGGTTCACAAGCCTCCAACCCCTGCTCCAGCGTGTCCCAGTCTCAACTATATTTGGTTAAAAACAGAATTCAGCCAGATATTTTTAAGCTGTGGGAAAACCTAGGGCATCCTCAATGAAGAGCTTGCATCACTGCCACAAAGGCCATTATCATGGGAAAGGACAAGGGAGGACTGCTTTCCTAAAAAAGCGCTCCATTAATAAGGGCTCCGAAGTTAATGCTTCGCTACAGGCACGTTTACCATCAGACTCCAAACTGGAGTTCACATTAAACCATGAAGCAGCTCGTATGTATGAAAGTCAGGACTTGCAGAGACTAGAATGTACATTAAGGAACGCAATGCAAAGAGAGAGCAACTTAATTGAGATGCTTTTAGGCATAGTAGAAAGATTTAGGTACTACAACAGCGCCCCTCTGTGGTGAATACAGATAAAAGTATAGATGTGGCAATGGCGCCACCTTCTGACCACAATGTGACTAGAAAAAGATAACTCTGTATTAGCATACACATACACCCATCAGGCATGACATTAAACCACCTCCTTACATCTACATGCAGTTCTCCACTTTATCAGCTCCACCTACCATATAGGAGCACTCTGTGGTTCTCTAGTTCCAGACTGTGGTCCATCTGTTTCTCTGTATACTGTATTACCCTGTTGTTCAATGGTCAGGACCCCCTCAGGACCACCATAGAGCAGGTATTATGTGGGTGGTGGATCATTCTCAGCACTGCAGTGACACTGACGTGGTGGTTTCAGTGGATCTGACGCAGGGTGGCTTGAAACCTTAGTGTCACTACAGGACTGAGAATCATCCACCAACCAAGTCTAGCCAGCACAACAGTGTCCTGTGGGCAGCGGCCTGTGGGCAGCATCCTGTGAGCAGTGTCCTGTGACCACTGATAAAGGACTAGAGGATGACCAACACTGCACTGTGCAGCAGCAGATGAGCTATCGTCTCTGACTGTCCATCTACAAGGTGGACCAGCAAGGTAGGAGTGTCTAATAGAGTGGACAGTGAGTGGACACAGTGTCTCAACACTCCAGCAGCACTGCTGTGTCTGATCCACTCACACCAGCACATCACTTCAGTGCTGAGAATGATCTACCACCCACATCATACCTGCTCAGTGGTGGTCCTGTGGGGGTCCTGACCATTGAAGAACAGAGTGAAAGGTGCTAACAAAAGCCTACTGATGATCAGACAGACTACAGTCGGTACCTGTAGAACTATAGAGTGCTCCTATAGGTCTAATAGAATGGACAGTGAGTGTGGATACAAGGAGGTGGTTTGATGTTATGGCTGATCAGTGCACATTCAAAGAGAAGCATTTTGAAACTGGACAGTTATTTGTTTTTGGGTAAATAATAAAAGTCTGTTACCAGTAATAAAACCGTGTCCATTCAGTATTGTTTTTATTGCATTTGTGAAAAAATAATCGTAACTCAAATATACAGCGTCCAGCATCCAGCAGAAAACTGTGAATGCTAAGCACAAACAGGACTTTCAACTAAAAACACAGAAAACCCATCAATCTGCGACTTTTCAAAAACACCACATGGAAAGCCTCTCAAACAATTTACAGTCCAAAACATAGTAGGAGAGGGGGGGGCATCACGGTCCATTCATTTACCCAACTCTCAAGGGCGGTGCAACCAGTACGACACCGTCGCCACGGACAAACAGCATCGGGATGTTCCTCTTCGTTGACTGCAAAAGCAAGAGGCCAAACAACAAGGATCAGACTGAGATGGCGTGTAAATGAGATTCAGAACAGAAACCGGTGGGAGACGATGTGAGTTACAAGCGGGTCAACACAAAGTCAGTGTAGACGATCAAGTACCAGGGAATGAAACACTTGGCATGGTCAATGACCTCTCAGCGCTTTCTGAAACTCCATTCCCCCTATTTTAATGTTCAGCATGCATTCTGACTTTCATATTCGAGTACACATGAGAGTTCCTAAATGGCATTTTTAGGGGACACTGATGAGCTAAAAACCCAGCAACACTACAGCCCAATCTCATTTCACCCCTTGCCCCCAACACTTGGCGCTACTCTTCAGTTTTGCACATTTACATCTAGGGGTAGGGCTGTTCCAGCTGTTGTTGAGATAAAGGAGCAGGGCGAAGCGTTAGGGCTACATGGCCCTTCAAACTGAGATTTTGGAGGCACACTCCAAATGTGCCGTTATTAGAAAATTCCCAGAATGCCCTGCAAATCATGGCTGCACAAGCGAGACCCACAAATAACCGCTGCACTGCAAGATAAGCCCTGTAAAAAC
Source organism: Prochilodus magdalenae (assembly GCA_024036415.1). Lineage (NCBI taxonomy): Eukaryota > Metazoa > Chordata > Actinopteri > Characiformes > Prochilodontidae > Prochilodus > Prochilodus magdalenae. The sequence goes on from JAMWET010007726.1 coordinate 390,872, forward strand.
ATTTTATGGTAATTTTCTTTATAATACGCATAAAAAACGCTAGTAACGCGCTGATGTCTTGGCGCTACCTAACAAAACTTCCCGCTCCACCTTAAAATGGTGCAGCAGTTACGTTCAGGTACCTGGGGGTGCTGCACCATTTAAGATGGAACAGAGAAATTTGATCATGAAGCTGGTGATTAACAAGCTCAGCCTCATATCAATGAAGAATTCCTGGTGGAGATAATTAATAATGGTCATCTGCCTCTTTGAGGTCACATGATGCCCTAATTGTATGTAAGCAGTGAGGAGCTGAACTCCACCCTCCTCTGCTGTCACTGCAGACCGGCAGGTTCGCCTACAGAGCACCGCTAGCAGCCTGTTAATGAAGCCATGTAGTTTTTTGTTTGTGCTCTGTATTATTGGGTGACCCGATGACTGACTGATGTGTAAACCATGCTTTTCGTCTGTTTACATGAAAGCCACTGATGACAACTGATGACGTATCCGGTCCTTGAAGTGTTGTCCCATTTCTTAGGGGGAAGATTCCAACCACTATCCCTTCTAACTCTGTTCCAAGCAGGAGGGTTACACTTGAAAACAAGTAGTGGGGGTAAAAACAAGAAATAGATTTGGGCCCAAGCTTTCTACAGGTGTGTTTCCTCTTAGTGGACAATCTGTCACTATGTTAGTTTGTCGGAGCATTTCCAGCCTAGACTATTTAGTGACAAAAGCCAATTCACATCCATAAACGTTCCCTCTTTGGGAACAATATACCCACAAATACAAGCAGAACCTTTATATTTTACTGTCCTCAAACTGTTCCTATATTTTCAAATACTGCAGGTATTAAATACACCGGTAGTCATGCACATCACTCAGGTCTGTTTCATAACGCTGACTCTCCAGGAACTTAATTACTGCCATGTTGCTGTCAATGACAAATAAGCTACTTTTCCACCACCAATCTCAACTATAACTTGATTTTCGTTCACTTATATACATTTTTTAAAAATTAGTTTAGAGACTGGTTTGGAATTGGCCATGTAAGGGCAATGCTTGGCTATCGGCAGAAAAATAATTGACAGAGAAAGAGAGGACTAATCTTAATTTTAATAACTTAAAAATAAAGAAAATTAAATTAAATGTACAAGTAACATTTTATTAACTTGTAAAAAAATGGAAACCTACAACAGATCCCATATTATGCAAATATTGATGCAAATTGAGTACAAAAATAAATATACATCTATTTTAACCCACAACTTACAGACTTTTGCTACAAAGACTGCTATGTACTACCACTATGAAAGATAAACAGACTGAGCTGCTAAGTCCATCATAACCTCAAGCATGTTACCCATCAAAAAGAATCCTGACCCAGCCTTTATACATCTGACACAGAAATGAGATCAGGTTAAATGTCATACGACCTTGAAACAATCCCACACGCCACAGAGAAATGAATGATAAATAAATATCTTTCATCTTTAGCTTCTGTCTGCACGGTCTGAAATAACTCACACCACATGATTAATATCTTCATAGCATGGCAGTCTGAACTTCAGCCTGCATATCAGACAAAGAAGCTGTCAATCTTGTTTCCTCTGCTGATGCACTGTGGACCTTCAAACAAACGCATGCAAGTCAAATCCTACATGCCCTTCATGGAGGAAATTGGGTTTGCAGGAGAAGGCACAGACTTGGACTTAAAATGGACTTCTTATCTTCAAGTTAGAAAGTTGCAAACCTAAGTTTAGGATTGATCATAGGAGGCAGCATCCACCAGTATATTCAGAGCTCATTTAATCGAACGGCAGAATAGTGAGATGATTATTACGGCAAGATAATGCTGGAACCTGTTCTATATTCCAGCCTTAATGCAAACGCAAGTCGTCTTGACACCAAGCAGGAGAAATCACAGCCACGTAGTGGTGCAGCGTTACTGCGAAGGCTTGATGATGATTTTATGAAGAAAAGCGGCAGTTAAGGATGCTAATCTGAAGTATGGTAATCTCCTTCACTGGGTAACTCCTTCAGCCACAGGCTGCTTCACCCTAAATGCATGAAGGAGTGGTCTTGCAGGTCCTTTCTTCCTGCTGCTTTTAGATTATACAACCAGCACTGCTTCCAGCACACTTAACATTGTTTTACACTTTTCCATGCTCAATTATTTGTTAATGTTTTTTAAAAGTTTCTACTATTATTTGTTGTTTTACATTGTACTGTCTATTTCTGTACCTTGATGTCCCTTCGCTGTTGTAACACTGAATTTCCCTACTGGGATGAACAGAGGCTTATTTTCTCTTATCCTACAAGAAGCCGGTGTGCTTTAAACCCCTCTAGCCTAAGCCTAGAATGGCGCATTGGTACCTTTGGTTTATGTTCTACTTCATTTATTTTATATATATTTATTTTATATATAAAAATATATATCTATATATGTAATATATCTATATGAATATATGTATTTTTTTTTCTCTCCCATCAATTGTAAAGCATCCGTGTGTATGTGAAAGGCACTACATATGTGCAAAATGAATAATAATAATAATAATAATAACAATAATAGTGTATGGAGATTATACAAGCTGTAAGTGTGAAACTGAATGCCTGTGCATATATGGTTGTACATGCTTAACCTACTGCTGCCCCAGCTAGCCTCCTTACCTGCGCTCAGTGTCTACAACATACCTTGTAAATTTCTTCATACGTTTCCTCATCAATCTCCACCGTTGTCACCGTCTCCTCCACGTCTCCGAGGATCATGTTCAAATGCTGGTCATAGGCCTAAAATTAAACAGAGGCACGGTGAGCATCTGCTCTTCTGAGTGACTTCTAACAAATCAATTCTGTGGTCTTATTTAAGACTTGATGACTGACGCACTCTCAAAAGACCAAAGGGCTCCGGAGAGCCAATAAGGAGTATTTATATTAATGAGGTTCTCAGGGTCCTTTAGAGGCTTCAGCTAAACCCGTGCCTGCGTTCTGGCTTCTTACTTTGACTGACAGGTTCTGCCCATAAATATGAAAGTGATGAGTCAGCTGAGGAAGGCTGCATGTGCCTTAAAGCCACGACCCACCTCTGTGTTCACTTTCCACTCATATCCTAGGTTTTTAAAACGAAGTATGTGACCCCATCACGCTGAGTGGAATCGCACTCGATGACACTTAACCCTTTTTTGAATTAAGCTTCTGCAACTACATACTGAACACACCTCAATATTTGCACAGGATTTAAATTTGTATTTCAGGCTGCACACCAGAGCAGAGCAGGCCTTAAGCCAGCAAGTTCTTTATTGACCTAATATACAATGAGATGTATGACTAAATGCTTTATGTTTATATGAACTAAACTGTAAATGAAATTAATCAAATAAGCCAAAGTGAATCAGAAACCACAGTCTATTTCTTCTGTACTGTGATTCATGAAACACATCAGGGGAAGGTCCACCAGCTAGCTGAGTGCCTTCTGTTTGATCTTGGTGTTGGGAGAAAATGCAAAAATTTACTTTTAGCAAAAAATCTTCCCACTCAAGCAAATACACAAACTGTTTACACAAAGTTTGGGGCTGTCATGGGCTGGAGGCACTTAACTCTAAACTGCTCCCAGGGTGCTGTGGATAGGGCTGCTCACTGCTCCGGACATGTGCGTGTGTGTTTGTGCATGTAGGTGTCTCGCTTCATGGATGGGTTGAACATGGAAGACAAATTCCTCTGTGTGCTATCATGATGGACGAATGGTTCTGAATTCTAAACTCCTAGTTTGTGTGAGCCTGGTCCTTACATGCAATCTTCCGCGAAGCTCTCGATCGTTCCTCATCTTCACATAAATCCGCTCATCCAAGCTCAGCCGAATGAGGTCCAGCGGCTCTTCTACCGTGTTGGTGGTCTGTTGCTGTGAAGAACAATTCACCAGCCACAAACAGTTATTTAACAGCAGCACAAATGTTAGCACATATGCAAATACAGCCCTTATATATTAAAAAAAAAAACACACACACACACACACACACACACCCCTAGTTAACAAAGTTTACAATTAATTAGATTTATTTTGGGATTTGGATTGTGACTTCCCAAGACTCCATCCTGAGGATCAAATAAATGAAGCAGTAAATGAATGCATGCATGTATACTATAACAAATGTCACATTTAACAACGCATGCTAAGGTTATATCGCTGCCATGTCCGATCACTCAATAACTGCATCTCTCAAATTTTATTTTTGTTATTGTATAACAGTCCCAACTTCTTTTCACTTAAAAAAAAAAAAAAAAAAAGAGTAATAATAATAAAATTTGCTGTTAGTTTTTCAAAAACACTGCACAATGGGATCGGGTTCCTTCTTGTCCATTATCTATACATGCCTTAACTAATTAGTAGGGTAGATAACTATAACGTAGGGCTGAGCAATTTGGGGAAGATATAACTGTGGTTTTTCTTACTAATACAGCAAACACACCTTAAAACGCTATTATTTTCCATTAATAAAAGTGCAGACAGGGTGTGGGGGAGAGGGACTATCTACTTCTCTCGCTTGAATACTGTGCCCTGAATGTTGTGGTTGTGATGTCACAACACATGAAGGTTTGGTTGGATTTGACCAATCTAACTCATCATCTACAGGCAGATCACAAGCTCTGGGTTAGGAGGTTTATCTACCCCACTTGAAATAAGACATTTATAATGAAGGCTATAACATAAAAAAAACTGCATTCACTTAAGTTGCTATTTCAGTATAAACTGTTTTTAAGATGTGAAAAGCAGAGTGAAATCAGTATTTCAGCAACATGCTTACGAGAAGGCGAAGTACGGAGCTTTAGTTGCCTTCATAATCGCATTTTCTATCCACCTTAAACGATACAGTGGATGAATCCAACCACTCCATCATTTAAGGTGGAACGGAAAACGCGAATGACAAGCTAACTCCAGTTTCGTAACACTATATCATGGAAATTTCATTCTCGTCATAATGTGACACTGTCTCTCAGTAAACCGGGTTAAAGATATACATTTAGCTGAGATTTTAATTCTGCAGGTAAACACTGCTGTTACGTTAGCTTAGCATAGCATAGCACACCAGAGAGGCTTCGCTACAGGCGGCAGCAGCACGACATTCAAAATGCTAATTCCGCCGTTTTCAGGTTTATAAACATTTTAAATAAGATATTCGGAAAATTTAACTTTTTTTTAAAATACTAAATATCCAGTCAACCGCCACATTCAGCACATAAACTAACAATAATTCTGAAACAGAATCCTGAAAATCCAAACCTGTTCAACTTCGTCCGCCATTTCTGTAGTACCCAGAGTGCACCGCGGGTACAGAAGGCGCGTTCAATAGGGCGAAACATCTACATGTTTATCATTATATTCCTTAACCGATTCTTTTCCCTAGTTTCTGCACATTTAGTCTATCAACTCGCCAGTTTATGATTTAGGCAAAGTGGCTGAGTTTCTGAAACAGCCCGCTCTGTCTGTTTTATGTAAGAGTTTTCCATTCCATTTTTCCAACACGTTTATGATTAATTTTTAAAATAACATGAACGAATAACTTTATAAATGAGTTTGAAGTAAATTAGGTTATAGCGAAACTGCTTTTGGCAAACATAAAAACTGAGACAAACCTGTATTTCCACAACAGGTGCCATCGTGGCTGGTGGTCCACAAAGCAATAAGACTCAAATAAACTCAAACCGGTGATGGTCTTGAATGTACACACTGTGAGTTTGTCAGCAGCTTCAGCTGCGAGCTATGGAGCTGTTCAATTAGACCAAGGCGGGTCAGAATCAGCGGTTCCCAGGCCTGCCCTGCAGTTTGTTCTGTTCTTATCATCTCATTAAGAATATTCATTAGTAGGATTTTGTAACAATAGTATAATTACAAAAATGATATTTATTCATAGAGCCCTTTCTACCCACCCAGTTTCTACCACAAGACATCAGGTTCCTGAACAGACTGTGAGCCTTTTCACCAATACCACTGCACTCAGACACTTTATTAGTATTAATATTCCCAATATGTCAGCGCTATCGACAACATCACTGAGTCACTTTAAACAACAGGAATAGATATAAATATGCCTATTTATTTTATAGCTCTGCTCGCTCTTAGACTATCCTTTTCTATAAATGTACATATCAGAATTTCTACAGACCCCCCCTGTGTTTGTATGTTCTGTATTTGTGTATATGTTGTGTATTTTGTATTATTTAATATATATATATTTTTATATCTCTTTATTTTAATGTTTAGTATGTATATAATGTTGTCCTGCTCTAGAGTGTGTACCTGTGTCTCACCACAAGCATTTCAATGCATATATGTCTTGACATGTTGTGCAAATGACAAACAAACCTGAAACCTTTTATACCAATAGCAGTTTATACTGATTTACAAACATTACAGCCAGAGTATATTATATTATATTATATTAGTGATCAACTCTGTCCCAACATTACTTTATTATTTACTTTGTTTATTTACTTTAGTAATATTTCTCATAAGATAAACTTCACTACTTTAGTGACTATGGTTACATGCAGGACATGACAGAAAGCCTAAGATAACACCCATGCTTCATCACCACCCACAGTTTATATACCATAAGCATTTTCAGATGAGGTCGTATATCCTGGTTATGACTGTATTTAGAGAACGGCCTATAAATGCTCTGATAGGACCGTTAGTCTGGACTGATTCCAAAATAAAAAGATTGTTCATTTAAGCTTGCATGTTTCTGTCATTTCTTCTTATAGGTCAGTAGATTCAGTACTGAGAAAATCAACCTCCCAATCAGCCGATACAGGCAACAGTGACAGATACAGCATTTAGCAGATGCTCTGATCCAGAGCGACTTACAACCGAGCTTAGCATTCCACTGGATAATGTTTCCCAACTAATATAGGAAGGTCAGAGTCTAAAACTCGCCATGAGCTCAGACACTGCCCGGACAAGAGCCAGTGCTGATACCTAGAAAGAAGAATACACAGCATAAGTGCACTACCTGGCAACCCAACCCAGCACTCATACCTATAGAGAAGGAAGGTTATGGTCAGTATAAGTGCAGAAACAAACTATCTCAGCATATACACATATACTAGTGCTCACTTGCTTAAGTGCTTTACAGAGAGACGGGTCTTCAGTCTGTGCGTCAGTCTGGACACTTGTCTTCCATGCATCTTCAGGGATGGCGGGTCAAGTCGAATTGTACTTGACGCTCGACTGACTCGAGGAACAGATAGACTCTAAATCTGATGCGGGCAGCTACAGGAATAATATTTATATTTATAAATGTATATATTTTAAATATAATATACTATTATTTTTTATATTTAAATATTAAAAATCAAAGAAACGGTTCTTTCCTATTTAATAATTTTACTTAAATTGATTACAGTTATAAATTAAAAATGAATTAAGATCATTTGTATAAATATCTTGTTTATTTTAGTCTCTTAATTTAGCTGGCGCGAGCCTCTGCGACTGCGCATTAGCTGTTGCTAAGCTACAGTCCGCGCGCAGCAGCAGCAGCAGGAGCAGCGCGAGCATCCTCTCAGGCGAACAGGAAGCTGGACGGTGAGCGATGAGGGGACCGTTTCTCCACGACTAGCAACGGGACAAGAGGCCGGAACCAGCCGCTTCGCAGTTATACCCGGGCTTTTTGTTTTATCACATTTTAATTCGGACACCTGAAGTGAATGTGTCGTCCGGCCGTGGTTTTGGCGGTGCTCGCCGCGTGTGCCTGCAGTTTGCCTCTCCCGGCTTTAGGCAGCGTCCATCTCAATTACAGACCCGTAATCGGTAAGTCCAGCACAAACACACTCACCTCAGGGAGCCTCGGAACCCCCGGGCCTCGGTGAGTCTGCCACCAACACACCTTCCTCACACCGTGTGTGTAATGTTGATATGCCTTTGGGCCAATTACGTTAGACTGGCACAGACGGCCATTCTCTGGAATGTTCTGGAAACAGCATCTCCTCAATGTCATTAAAGGGACACTCCATCCCGATTCCCAACATTTCGGAATAATCCAGTCCTTGGGGTGTACAGATGCATCCGTGTTAAATGGTTCCCCTGCAGGGAAAGTTCCAGCCTCTGATTCCTTTACAGTGGTGGTGATGGTAACCAGGGGTCATCATGTCTACAACACAGATGTAGAAATTTGATTTACTATCCAAACCAGCAGTGCACCTACAGGTCCAGGCCCCTAGTGAGCAGGCCGAAGGCGACAGTGGCAAGGAGAAGCTCTCTCAGAGCAAAAGGAAGGAACCTCGAGAGGAACCAAGACTCAAAGGGGGAACCCATCCTCCTCGGGTCAACACCGGATACTAAGACAAGCACAGGAAAGGATAAGGATTTACAGATATATCACCCTGTGTAGAGAATAACCAATACCTGTTAGAGTTATCACAGTAAAAACCATAAACATCAACTTCCACACTGATAATCTATTAATTCAGTTCCATCCAAACTAGTTCATATATACACAGCTCTGGAAAAATGTAAGAGACCACCCCAGAATGCTCAGCGTCTCTAGTTGTACAGGTTCTGGGTTTGTGTTGGACCAGAATCCCTCAGTTCTGTTTTATTCTCTACACTACTGGAACCATGTCTCCCAAACTCCAGATCAGATATTGTATTAGATCTGTTTATTTAGAAAATCACTAATGACCTCCAGAAGCCTGTTTTTAGAACCATGCCCGCTGTGCGTTTCACCCCAGCCACCGCTCGCCAGTCTCTCTGTAGGTCACTCGAGGTCATCTTACGGTGGGTAAGGGACATTGGAATGAGGTGGCGCTCATCACGGTCAGTAGAGAGTGGGTTTGGCCCTCTGCCAGTCTGTAGCTGTGTTGTCCTGTGTGTTTGCTGCTTGACCTTGTTCTTATGAACCAGACGCTCACTGTATCTGCCAGTAAAGCTAGAACCCAACCTTCGGTTCCTCACTAAGAACCTGCTGTACATGTGGAGATGCTGATTTAAGGAGAAACTGGAGTCTCTGATTTATTTCCAGAGCTGTATATAGTAGTACTGTGCAAAGACAAATAGACAAATAAACAGTATGTGCATAAAATAATCAGGCAGCATATTCATAACCATTTCACCGACTAACCTTCTGCAAGGGAGCTTTCAGAGGCATAGAACTCTCCAGACATCTGGTTCCCATCACCACCACTGTGGACAGTTCTGATTCGGCATGTTACACTAGAGCAGAGGATTTCACACCAACCCACTCTGAATGACTTTGTCTACAACCCTGTTTCCAAAACCTGTTTGGATGCTGCGCAGAATGTAAATGAAAGCCATATGTTGTGTAATGCTTAAGGAAACAACACCTAATGGAACATCTCACAACTAATTTGGTTCATTGGCAGCTGGTCAGTAATGTGATTGGGTATTACAGAGCATCCCAGGGAGGTGCAACTAGACAAGAACATCATTTCATCATCTTGTTATCAGGGACCTGCACATCTGTAAAGCTACATGAATGCTAAACAGTATAGACAGACTTTGGAGTGACGTGCTGCATCCAGACAACGTCTTATTTCAGCAGGACATAACAAACCACATTCTACACGTATTACAACAGCATGGCTCTGTTGTCATAGAGTCCTGGTGCTGAACCGGTCTGCCTGCAGTCCAGACCATCCATACACTGAAAACATGGCGTATATCAAAAACGGAATATATGGCAAACCTTTTCGCTTTCAGAACTATAGCAGCTGATCTCCTCATGTGCCAAATGCGTGCAGCGTGTTGTTAAAGAAGGGGCGATGGACACTGCAAGACGTGAACCTGTCCCAAGATTGTTGCTGGCATCAAATTCAAAATTAGCATAAAACGAACGTGTCAGGTTCAAAATTTGATATGTTGTCTTTGTACTGTTTTCAATTAAATACAGGGTTCAGGTGACTTGAACGTCACTGCATGCTGTTCACACTTGGTCTTTTTTACCAGCGTCTTTATTGGAAACAGGGTTGTACCTTTCAACCATGTATAATATATATTTTTAAAAACGGTGGAGTTCCCTTTAACTGTGCTTTTCTGGCAGGGTTTGAGGTGTACGTGGAGGTGATAGCATCTCCCATCCTTTAGGAAATCTAAATTGAATAAACTTGTGGGTTTTTGGCAATTGTCCAAACATTTGCCTCATCGTAGTCCATCTTCTTTATAAGGTGTTCTGGCCCAAGAGAACTTGGAGGGTGACCCTCATGCCCAAGGATCCTCCTATATAGCTGCTTCCTACGTAAAGTATTTGGAGTCAGCTGGTGCCAGGGTGGTGCCAATAAGGTAGGCTGTGGATGTTCACTGTATACGTCATCTGTGAGCTTATGCTATCTAACACGTCCTGATGTTCATTTAAAGCGTACCTCTTTCCTCAGGATAAATGACACAGAAGAGGACTACACCAAATTATTCTACGCGATAAACGGGTCAGTGGACAGCAGTATTGTACAGTTTGTGAACCCTGTATCATTTTGAGAATTTCTTTAGAAATGCGAATTTAATAATGGATAACAGAACATTGTAAAACAGTTTACACACATAGTTATGTAGTTGGTGATCCAACGTTAAATGTCTTTGCTTGCAAAAGTGTGTGGACCCCTAGAATTATTGATTTGGTATAGGTGATAATGAGGATCAGGATGTGGAATCACCTCGTCATCAATCAGGTGTGAATGTGGCTCACCCGACTGTGAGTCTTCACCATCAAGGTTTGGTCATTACCACACACTTGTGCATGCCATGTGTTAATGTACGAGGGTTTCTGCCAATGGTCATTTGCAGGAGGAGAGTCTATAACTATTTCTGAGGACTTTTATTGAACTGTCATCCAGGACAATTCAGCGCCACTCTTACTTACCCTTTCCTGGTGTGGTCATCCATCAACTCTAAGCCCTTAACACCAACATGGTGCCAGTACCTGTGGCAAAATCTCAAACTGGTCTGGAGCTCTCTGGTCTGGAACCGTGGAACCTGTGATGCAAACGGCAAAGGGGCATTGGTGCTGCCCGATGAACTGCACTGAGCCCAACACAGGAACAGTCATATCCCACTGGTGATGTGCTCTTGGATGAGCGCGTTCAACAGGAGGAATCTAATGACCTTCTAATGAGCTCCAATGTGAAGCTCTTTAAACATTTCTCGTTTACTCTGTGCAGGAGATCTGTAATGTGGGACAGAACCTTAACGTGCTGCTTTATAACAGTCCACCTTCATAAGGGACAGAGGAAACTATGAGACAAGTTGTCTTGTGTGTAATCAGTGTCAATGACGGGTCTCTGGTCTGAGCACAGATGCAGAAAGAGTTGATTCTGGATGGGAAGATATACCCCGCAACGCAGGAAGTACAGTTTGCACTTGAAGAGCATGTTCCGCCATGTTGTTTTTAGGTCCCCATTCTAAACAGGTTAAGTAGATCCTGGGAACCAGCACTGGCACTGTTGGAAAAGAGGTAGGGGGGGGATCACAAAGAACCTCTAGGGATCCTAGATCTAAGGGTCTACAGGCTGGGTCTTCATTCCACAATAATAGAATATATCTTCATGAGGTCCACAACTTTTCAGGAGTGGCCAAAAAGCCTCAGTAATTTTAATGGAAGTCAATGGAACCAGACGTCTTTCCAAACGGCATGGGTCCCTTCTTCATGAAATCTCCACAGAGTGTAGACATCAGCTCATGCTATCAAATGAGGCATGAAAGTAAAAATCAACAAAAATGGAGATACATGTTTTTCTTTGGACAGCGACGATATGGAACGACAGCATGGAGAAATCCACCACTGTCCAGGAGGATCATTTCACGAGTAGATGGTTACGTCCTTTTGCCAACAAAGACATTTAAATCCATATCTTTTTGTATGATTTGTTTAATCATGTTCTCTTTATCTATCGTTATGGAGATCGGATCATATTTAAGTTACATTGACTTACATAGGAATTCATAAAATCATAAAGGGTTCACACACTTGAGAGCAAAACTGCATGTAGTGGACATGTATTGTCTGTGTGTTTATTGATTCGGGGTTAAACGGGAAATGTCATATAATCAGAGCCTTCGTATTCTAGGTTGCTACTACCAGGTGGAGATGTTGACCTTCAGAAGTCCCAGTTCAGCCGAGTGGCCAAGATTTACTATGAGCTGGCAATCAAGGTAGGGAATGTCTTGATCAGTAGCAGGATCATCATCCATGTGGGCTACAGACCAAAAAAGCTGAAAAGAATTTTACAGCTGGACTTTCTATGTAGTGTTTTAAATGCACGGGTCTGACTTACATAGCGGGTTTTCTCACTGAGCCAGCTAAGTTTCAGTCTAACTGAGGATTATGTGGATGTGCTTACACACAGGGAATAATCACAGTCTAACAATGGGCTAACACAGAAAGCTGTTAACCAGTGTCATAAGAAAACAAGTTAAAGCTTGGACTTGCCTTTTGAGACAGAGCCCAGGTCTGCTATACCTTTACACAACTACTTTTGCATATGTTTCTTTCAGGCCAACGATGCAGGGGATTATTTTCCTATATGGGGAACATGTCAAGGTTTTCAACAGCTGACCGTCCTTACCAGCAACAAAAACTTGCTGACCTTAACAAACACCAAGGCTGTGGCCTTGCCGCTCGCCTTTGGCCAGGGTTAGTGGATTCTCTACTCACCCAACTTCCCACCACAAATGGCATGCATTTTGGTCCCTCCTGCCGTCTGATAATGCTTGTCCATGTTTGCCTTCCATTTTGGTTACCTTCAGGGTAAGTGTATACACCAAAGGACTCACTTTTGCTTGACGTTGCAGGAGCACAGAGCAGCCGACTGTTCAAAAGCTTTCCGAAGGACCTTCTTCTGTCTCTGTCGTCAGAAAACATCACAGCCAACTTCCATAGCTGGAGCTTATCTGTACAGGTAGCATTTGAGAATTTATTTCAATAGAAGGCGAAGGGAGAAAATTCTGACAGCTCAATGAGATGTGTTCTTTTTTAAACAGAATTACACTCGTAATGCCAAACTCAAACGTTTCTACAAAGTTCTGACCACAAACACAGACGGCAGAAAAGAGTTCATTTCTACTATGGAAGGTAAGGAGCACAGCTTCGGCCAAATCTGGTCCTTTTGGCAATGTGTTAATGCTTGAACCTCAATTGGAGTCTCTGCTTTGTGTTAAAGAAATGACATGAAGGTTACTGACCATATGGCATTTTTGCACCATACAGTGCAAATGACTATGTGGTCAAGTTAGTGTAACCCAGGGCTCACCAATCTTATCCACAAAAGGCCGGTGTGGCTGCAGGTTTTCATTCCAACCAAGCAGGAGATCATGTGATCTGTTGTCTGAGGTATTAGCACTTGATGAATCAAGTAGAATCAGGTGAGCTTCTGCTGGGTTGGAATAAAAACCTGCAACCACATCAGCTCTTTGTGGATAAGATTGGTGAGCACTGGTGTAACGTAAAACTAAGAAAAACTATCACTCTACACAAGGTGGGCTTATACCTCAGGTCCTAAATAATTTCATTCACAGCAGGTACATAAAGTTTGATGTGTGTGTGTGGGTTTTATGGCTAGCTAGGCAGGGTGGGCGTATACAGATATTGGTTGCTTGTGGAAGCGAATGGGTGGATTTCAAATATGCAACAGAGAAAAACATTATGAATTGTAGCACAATGCCTATTCATGTAAGCTTCACTGGAGAACATAGTGTCGCTGTCCACTGAAAAACGTGTCCATTTTAGTTGATTTTCACTTTTATGCATCATTTGAAAACAGTAGCTTCTGTTTACACTGTGTAAAGGTTTCATGATGAAAGGACTGACAGAAATGGCTCAAAACTACTTGGTAAAACGTCTGGTTCCATTGACTTACATTAGAATAAAATGAGGTTTTTGCTCCCTCCTGTAAAGTTGTTATTGTGGAGACGCTTGTTTCTTTGGACAGCGACGATATGCACAATCTAACTGTATTTTTCCCGTTTGCCTTTTTCACTTTTTATACTTCCTAAAACTTTGTGGTGCAATTATCTAATAATGCAGATACAGATAAAGAAGTACAGGGGTAGGACAATGAAACTGAAACACCTGTCATTTTAGTGTGGGAGGTCTCATGGCTAAATTGGACCAGCCTGGTGGCCAATCTTCATTAACTGCACCAGTAAGAGCAGAGTGTGAAGGTTCAGTTAGCAGGTAAGAGCACAGTTCTGCTCAAAATACTGCAATGCACACAACATTATGGGTGACATACCAGAGTTCAAAAGAGGACAGATTGTTGGTGCACGTCTTGCTGGCGCATCTGTGACCAAGACAGCAAGTCTTTGTGATGTATCAAGAGCCACGGTATCCAGGGTAATGTCAGCATACCACCAAGAAGGACGAACCACATCCAACAGGATTAACTGTGGACGCAAGAGGAAGCTGTCTGAAAGGGATGTTCGGGTGCTAACCCGTATCCAAAAAACATAAAACCACGGCTGCCCAAATGACGCTGTATTGGCCGCAAAAGGAGGCCCTACACCATACTAATAAATGATTGTGGTCTAAAACCGGGGGTTTCAGTTTCATTGTCCAACCCCTGTACATAAGCCTCAGCACTTTGGTCTGTCAGTAGAGAGGCTACGCACCACTGGTTGTGTACTTTCTTGCAGTTTAGCATAGCCTGAACATACACCAGATATTTACTTCTAGAGTGAGTCTGAAGGCTGTTCCGCCGTGTTCGGGATGCCATGTCGCTATGGTGCTGATTTCGGAGAGAACAACTATAGACAGGTGCAGACAAGGACCATAGCCCTGTAGGTGGTGTGCGGGTGGGCATGATTTGGCTGAAGGAGGGACAGAATGGGACTAGATTTTTGGGGTGGAGGTGGATGTGACATAATTAAAGCAGGCCTTTGTACAGACTTCTACTCCCCAGTACGTACAACCCATATATTAGCAGTTTTAAATTCGTTCTTGTGGCAATATCTTGGACAGTCATGTCAGTTGTTTGGGGTACAAACCTGACACAGATTTAAACGAAAGGACCTACAGTGTACAAGAAAGTTTTGTCATTGTGAGCCTTGAGCACCATTTTAACCATGCTCCAACTCTGTAACCCTCCAGCTTACCGATACCCGTTCTACGCAGTCCAGTGGCATCCTGAGAAGAGTCCATTTGAGTGGATAGACAAGCCTGGCATGGTCCACTCTGTCTCGGCCATTAGAGCTTCCTTCTACACTGCTAGCTTCTTTGTCTCTGAAGGTTGGTAATGTATTGTTCAGTAAAAGATATTTTGCTAAGCTAAACTAAAACTAAGCTAAACAGCTAACAGCCCAGTTCGTCAAACTTTGACATCATATTCATGAAGATGTTTACATATGATTCCCATTTAGCCTACCGCAGTTTAGCATTGGCAGTCACACCGTAGTGATGAGCGTTACTGTATATTTTAGTCAAGATTCCATTTTGAAGTGCTTCTCACAAGGACAGTCGATCGGAAAAGAGCTTAATATTAATTTACCCGTCTTAAAGGCACAGGAGCTGAAACAAATACCATTAGCTGTGTCTATACACAGTAGAATACTAAATGGACTTCCTAATGTGACATACTAGTTTTGACATGCTATCTGGTATGGTAGTATGAAGAAGCCTCTGGAGTTAGGGTGCTTCAGTTCGTCACGTCGAGGCTCAGTAACGTTATGTGGCATTAACATGAAGTCAGCCAACACCTGAATGTACCAAATGACCAGGTCATCCCATCAGTAGATTTTTTTTCCTCCCCTGGGGCATATTCCAGAACGACAATGCCAAGAACGATCAGGCTCAGAGTGTGAAAGAGAGGTCTAGGGAGTGTGAGGAATCACATGAACCGGCCACCACAGAGTCCTAACCTTAACCCTAAAGTCTTTGGGATGAGCCGGAGACTATTGACAAGACCTGGTCCAAATATGAACGCAAGAAGACAGAAATAAAACTTGTGACGTTGTGAAGCTTGTCGAAACAATGCTACAGCAAATGAGCCCCGTAACCGAAGCTAAAGGCAGTCCAACCCAATGTTATGAGTGTGCTACTTTTTAATTGACTAGGCAAAAACATTCATATTAATACAAGACATATACAATGTAAAAGGGGAAGGAAAAAACCCACCAGATATTCGAATATGGACCCTTTAACTAGACTGTGTCTGGAGCTTGATGGAAAACCACTCTCTTTCTTCCAGCTATGAAAAACCAGCATCGCTTCCCCACACCACAGGAGGAGGAAAAGGCTCTCATTTACAACTACATGCCTGTCTTCAAAGGCCTGGACGCCATCTTCATGCAGAATTACTACTTTGATTAGGCATCATTTCTGTATTGCAATGAGTGGCCATATTAACGCGACACCTGAGTGTTTTGTTTCTTTCAGTGTTTTGCTGTCGGAACATTGTGTTCACTGTAGCAGAGGCAGCGTTTAATCCGATAGATTTATTTCAGTGTCACTTATTGAACGCTAAACCCAGTTTACATTTTTCGTGAATGTCCGTTTTCTGTGTAGCAGACGATCGCTGCATGTTTTCTTCGGAAACTCTGCGTCTTTGAATGTAGCAGTGCTGTCTGTGACTAGATCAGCCGCGCTCGTCTCGTCTCGTGATTGTGCAGACAATCGTTTTTCGCGTCATATGTTATTATTTTTAATAACGTAGGCAGCAGGTTTCACTGCGCAATGTTAAACCAACAGCCGAATATAGTACATAATGGAAACTAAATCCTTTCATGCTTTGCATGTCATAGTCCGATCACGAACAGCTGAATCTGCTGCTGGCTGAGGCCTTTGACCAGTAATTCTGTGTGACTCGTCCATTGAAACACAGCAATATCCTTGATTATGTGAAGCATGTCATCATGTTGCAGTGCTATAACCGAGTGAACGTCACAACAATACTATTAGAACAGACATGAAATTCTGCTTACGTATGTATAAAGCTGTCTGTGGTGCTGTATTGTGGCTGTCACTCTGAGTGTTGTACATGGGAGTATTTCAGTTATGTACCTGATAGTGGAACATGCATGTAGAGTGAAAGAGTTACAGTTCATTAATAAAATAGTTTTATCTGAATGAGAGGAGTAATGGTGTGTTCCGATGGTCCTTTTTTGTGCTTCCATATTGTAGCTACCAGTTCCACTCATTATCAAAAGAATAGTTGCACCCAGAAGGAATCAACCAACCAATGAAACTTGTATATGTATTTTGCGCATGTGATGTGAATGGCCGTATCACTGTACCTGACTGACCCAACAGCCACGATTGCGGATATCCAGGGAGCAGTGATCCCCTCCATGAGTCATTGGTACCATTGGCAGACAGCTGCATGACGCAGGACTACATGCACACAGACCTTTACAACGACTGTCCTTAACCAAGCCAATGGTGTCGTACCAGGAGTGACTCAGAATGGCAGCGGCTCATCTTGATGACTTGATGGAGACCTGGTGTCACTCCACCTCCACCCCTACCGCACCATCTGCAGGAACTGTGTGGGAATATTCAAGCTGCATGGGATGGATTATCACAGGACACCATTAGGAACCTCTACAGCTCCATACCGAGACGTCTGGCATGTTGGGTTAGCAAACACGGCGGCCCGACGCCATACTGAGACAGACTTCTGTATGTGTAGCTCAATAAATATTGATCATATCAGTCTAAATCTATCATCAGTTATTGATCCTGGTCACCTTTATCTTCCTTCCCAACACACCTGCACTCCCACACCTCCTTCTGGGTGCAGCTGTTCTATTGATGATAAAGGTAGAATTTGAAAAGTCCATGCAGATCAGAATTATTATAGTTTAGAATAATAACCGCGGTCCAGATGGGGTCCATGAATCCTACTTCGTGCAGACATCTGCCATCGGTGCTGGCTCTAACAGGATGGCTCATGGAGGACATCACTGCTCACTGAATGCTCGCAATCGTGGCTGTTGGGTCAGTCAGGTACAGCAATAAGACCTGTCCTTGCTTACATTACATGAACGGCCAGGCATGAAACCTGAATCATTCGGATGCCTCACAATGGCAAACCCACCGACCAAGTTTCATTCCCGTCGGTTAATTCTTTCTGGGTTCGGTTTTGACTGAGTGTATTTAAAATGTCTATATGTAAGTAGTGAAAGTAGCTTATCTCCAAGCTACTACTTAAGCTACTACTTAAGCCTATCTCTAAACTGGACTACTTACAAGACTATCTCACCAGTAAACCCATTTTTCACATTTGCAATTAGCAAATTAACGGCAATCACATGTAAAACAAACTGTGCTTTGTGCAAACGTTACAGCATGTGTTTTCAGTGAGTATACAGGAAGATGGAACACCTGCTAAGGACTACTGCCTGTCGCACCTCCTCCGGTGCCCATGGGTCTGCTGCAGGGTCATCAGCCAGGAACCACCATTCATTAACATTTCGCTCCTTTAATCCTGGAACGTCTCCTGGTGGCAGAGCAGTGCTCACTGTCACTCTGCAGCTGATGTTACACAGCTGTTGTCGGGGTTAGTTGTTCTTCCCCCAGGACTTGTCTTTTCTCCTTAGCCAGAGCCAAAGGCTCTCTTTTTCAGCCTCCTCTCCTCCTCTTTGACTGCCTTCTTTAGGTTCCCTCCAGTCACTCCTACATCCCTCAAAAGGCATATGGTTGACAGCCCCACTTAGCCTCTGGATAGTGGAGGTTGGATGCCTACTTGGTGAGTACTTGGCCTTCTTGTGTTCATAGGCAGCCTCCATCCCCCCCTCTGCTGGTATTGTGAGCTCGATGAGGAGCACAGATTTCGTCTTGGTGGACCATACCACTATATCAGGGCAGAGAGATGTTGCAGTCCACTCCTGATCGGGGGGAAAAAGGCCTTGGTGTTTCTCTTGGCTTGATGTTTTCTCTCCTCCCACTTTCCGCAACGAAACTTATCCGGTCGAGGTTCCTCGCTGGCCCTGTCGACGCACCTCCAGGACCTCGGCTAGCCTCCTCAGGACCTGATCATGCCGCCACCTGTTTTATGCTTCATTTGTCTCCAATCTGCTCTTAAACCCAAAAACTATGCACTAAACCTTCCCCCAGCTTTGCTCCACCCACAGGGCTAGAAGACGTCTCAACTTTGTTTGACCAACAAATCATTTTGCAAACTGTGGCACTCTACTGCTATAAAAGCCACTAGATGGCGCCACTGCTGCATCGCCAATGCATACCACTCTGGATCCCCACCTGGTTGAACACACTCAGCCACTCGGACTTCTCTGAACACATTTATTTTTTGTCCTTGCATTTCAAAATGGTCAAACCTAACATTACATTAGATCATAACACAATGAGTGCCGGAGTTTCTCCGTACAAACGTTCCATACAAAGCGGCTGAGAGTTCTCCATACAAAGCAATCGAGATAAACGTCAAAAATGAAGAAACGAACGAAAAAAAAAAGAAGTGCAATTAGCAAATAGCTCTCATAACTGTACAAGATACAAAAACTATGCTTATTCTATGATTATCAATATCAGCCTGTTCTATTTTAATGATGATATATATATATATTATTTTTTCTCCAGTCGAGTTTTTGGAACAATGCATGTATATAGCGTACAGAAAACTTGATATACTGAACTATCCAGGTACATCTAGGTTTGTCACAGCTATTAGACTTCGGACCTTAGCCACTGTCAACCCCTGATTATGTGCTTAGGGTTTAGTACTATAATGACATCATGCACTTTTAAAATGAGCAGGTTACATAGGAACTGTCACTTATGTGATATAGAACAGATACTGAGACCATCCGGGCTTGGTACAAATGAAACTTGCGGTGCGGCCAACGAACAGCAGATATGGCAACTTTGACTGTACTGTAAACCACAGGGATATTAATAGTTCACTGGACAGCAACATTCTTCCGAGATAGCATATGTGCACAAACCAGAGGCTGGAGACGTTGGGCCCCTCACTGAAATCCAACTGCTCGATGTAACCGCTGCACCAATTCAGGTGGAACGGAAAAATACGGAACCCAACAAGAAGCTGCCAACGATATAAGAATGCCAACTTCAGCCTTGTACTGCTTTGGCATAACAGAGTCGTACTGATTGACATGTAGCCCCTTTTCAGCAACACGTACAGCGAATACCTCGGCCCCCTTTTTCCGGGTGGGCCGTAAAGCTAAAAGAACACAGGACGTTGAAGACGGAATCATTGTCAGGAGCGGCCATTCCAACAAGCAATTAAAGAGCAAGGCAATGTAGGCTCGGAGTCGGCGTTCACCATGTTAAAATACAATGTGCCAAAATGTGCTGCTTCAAACAGTGTAGCTAGATGCATCCATAGAACTGAAACAGAGGTATGCTCATACTGTAGCTTCAACATTCTACCAAATACTGCGGAGATATCTCACTGGACATTTGGCAACCCCACCTGTATGGCCACTGGCTCACTGATACGCCAATATGCATTCATAGGCTCCTGGGTTGGGTGCTCCCGCCCCAAATTAATTAGCACTGACAACGGATCGATGTGCTTGTGTTTCACCGCTGCCTCTATTAACGAATCGACCTATTCCTTATCGATCCCATCTCCGAAAGCTGGTTTTCATTGCACCCCACCACCCACCACCCCCGGGTGCAGACCAATAAAGGACCCTACAAAGCCATTCGGCATCACTCGGAATATTCAGCAGGAAAAACAAAGAGAAAGAAAACAACAAATGAAAAGCTCTGTGCTCCACAAACGTCCAGGACAGCACACCTCCTTTTTGGGTCTTCCCATATTCATTTGAACCCCCCCACCCCCTTTCCCCTGCCGTCCTCCTTGTTAAAGGTGGGTGTCCTCCTCTTGATTGTCTTCCTCTTCTTTGCCCGGCTTGTTGACCAGAACCTGCCAGCCACTCCCCCCTCCTCCGCCCACCGGCACTCCGTTGGCGCTGTGCTTCTTCTCCTGCATCTCCGATTGGCCGTCGCTCGTCACGTCCAGTGTGGGGTTGTCATGGCAGCCGTTCTCCACGAAATGGAGCTCCTCTCCTCGCGACTGTTGACGCACAAAGAGAGAGAGAGAGAGAGAGAGAGAGAGAGAGAGAGAAAGAGAGAGTTAGCAGCAAACTTTGAAGAAATCCAAGGGTTCCTTTAAAATAAGTGCACAAGTTCTGGTCAAAACCAAGTGTCTGCTGTAACCTGACTACCGAGTTACTGTACACCAACACACTACTTACAGCACACTAACACATTACACTTACTGAGTTACTGCACACCAACACACTACTTACAGCACACTAACGCATTACACTTACTGAGTTACTGTACACCAACACACTACTTACAGTACACTAACACATTACACTTACTGAGTTACTGTACACCGACACACTACTTACAGCACACTAACACATTACACTTACTGAGTTACTGTACACCAACACACTACTTACAGCACACTAACACATTACACTTACTGAGTTACTGTACACCAACACACTACTTACAGTACACTAACACATTACACTTACTGAGTTACTGTACACCGACACACTACTTACAGCACACTAACACATTACACTTACTGAGTTACTGTACACAGACACACTACTTACAGCACACTAACACATTACACTTACTGAGTTACTGTACACAGACACACTACTTACAGTACACTAACACATTACACTTACTGAGTTACTGTACACCGACACACTACTTACAGCACACTAACACATTACACTTACTGAGTTACTGTACACCGACACACTACTTACAGTACACTAACACATTACACTTACTGAGTTACTGTACACCAACACACTACTTACAGTACACTAACACATTACACTTACTGAGTTACTGTACACCGACACACTACTTACAGCACACTAACACATTACACTTACTGAGTTACTGTACACCAACACACTACTTACAGTACACTAACACATTACACTTACTGAGTTACTGTACACCAACACGCTACTTACAGTACACTAACACATTACACTTACTGAGTTACTGTACACCAACACACTACTTACAGTACACTAACACATTACACTTACTGTACACCAACACACTACTTACTGTACACTAACACATTACACTTACTGAGTTACTGTACACCGACACGCTACTTACAGTACCCTAACACATTACACTTACTGAGTTACCGTACACCAACACGCTACTTACAGCACACTAACACATTACACTTACTGAGTTACCGTACACCAACACGCTACTTACAGCACACTAACACATTACACTTACTGAGTTACCGTACACCAACACGCTACTTACAGCACACTAACACATTACACTTACTGAGTTACCGTACACCAACACGCTACTTACAGCACACTAACACATTACACTTACTGAGTTACTGTACACCAACACGCTACTTACAGCACACTAACACATTACACTTACTGAGTTACCGTACACCAACACACTACTTACAGCACACTAACACATTACACTTACTGAGTTACTGTACACCGACACACTACTTACAGCAGACCAACACACTACACTTACTGTACACCAACACACTACTTACAGTACACTAACACATTACACTTACTGAGTTACTGTACACTGACACGCTACTTACAGTACACTAACACATTACACTTACTGAGTTACTGTACACCGACACGCTACTTACAGCACACTAACACATTACACTTACTGAGTTACTGTACACCGACACGCTACTTACAGTACACTAACACATTACACTTACTGAGTTACCGTACACCAACACGCTACTTACAGTACACTAACACATTACACTTACTGAGTTACTGTACACCAACACACTACTTACAGTACACTAACACATTACACTTACTGAGTTACCGTACACCGACACACTACTTACAGTACACTAACACATTACACTTACTGAGTTACCGTACACCGACACACTACTTACAGTACACTAACACACTACACTTACTGAGTTACCGTACACCAACACACTACTTACAGCACACTAACACATTACACTTACTGAGTTACCGTACACCAACACACTACATACAGTACACTAACACATTACACGTACTGAGTTACTGTACACCGACACACTACTTACAGTACACTAACACATTACACTTACTGAGTTACTGTACACTGACACACTACTTACAGTACACTAACGCATTACACTTACTGAGTTACTGTACACCAACACACTACTTACAGCACACTAACACATTACACTTACTGAGTTACTGTACACCGACACGCTACTTACAGTACACTAACGCATTACACTTACTGAGTTACTGTACACCAACACACTACTTACAGCACACTAACACATTACACTTACTGAGTTACTGTACACCAACACGCTACTTACAGTACACTAACACATTACACTTACTGAGTTACTGTACACCAACATACTACTTACAGTACACTAACACATTACACTTACTGAGTTACTGTACACCAACACACTACTTACAGCACACTAACACATTACACTTACTGAGTTACTGTACACCGACACACTACTTACAGCACACTAACACATTACACTTACTGAGTTACTGTACACCAACACGCTACTTACAGTACACTAACACATTACACTTACTGAGTTACTGTACACCAACACACTACTTACAGCACACTAACACATTACACTTACTGAGTTACTGTACACCAACACACTACTTACAGTACACAAGCTAACGAGCAATCAGCATTGTTCTAACTGCATGTCTAATCATCACACTGTCAGCTGAGTTAAGTAATCCTAAACAGACCCGCTTATCATCTCCGTCAGAACAGACCCTGGCGTCTCCACTCTCGTCATTCTTCTTTTTTCACCTGTGTTCAAAATGCCAGCTGCCCTTTACACTGTGTCAACATTTCATGATTGATGGAGCCAATAGAAATGGTCCAGAATGACCCAGAATGACCTCTCGTTTCTGCGTGTTGTCTGTCACAGCCTGGAGAGCTGGCTTTTTAACCACCTGGCCGAATGTGAACGATACAAAATTGGCATGTAAATATAAAAATAAGCAGCCTTCTCAGCTCTGAACCTTCGGAGGCGTGCTCGCTAATGCCTCCTGATAGCAAGTGGATGGTGGACCACTGTTGGCTCACTAACAGCACACCTGGTGGTCCACCGGCATTTATAAGACAGAATTAAAAGTTTTAATAGAAACAAATTTCATGTCCGTCCCCTTTTCCACAACACCCTGTGAAGAGCACTAGTTTGTTTTTGGTTTTAATTACTAATTGCTGATGATCGTTTATTGCGCATTGAATATCCTCACATGGTTCTTGCAGATGGTGCGGTAGGGGTGGAGGTGAAGTGACACCAGGCCTTCTGGAGGCATTACGTGTGTAAACAAACGGCCCTGACCAAGATTCGTTGGGCGTCTCCACCAGGACTAAAGCGGGACTCGTCACTGAAGATGACCCGCTGCCATTCTGAGTCACTCCATGACAGTCTGGTACGACACCACTGCAGTCTTTGGTGACGGTGACGTGGTGTTAAGGACAGTCGCTGTAACGGTCTGTGTGCATGTAGCCCTGCATGGTGCAGCCGTCTGCCAATGGTGCTGGCATTAACAGGAGGACATGACTGCCCTTGCTTACGTCACATGCACCTCCGAACATGAAACTTGAATCATTTGCATATCTCCCAATCTCAAACCCATCCACCAAGTTTCGTTCCAATCGGTTGATTACTTCTGGGTGCAGCTATTTGTGCAACTCATATTCATTGAAAATCATATACATTTGAATGGACTTAGTGTCGCTTCCAAATCGTTGACCCGTAGTGCTGCCAAGTAACACTTACCATGTTCTTCATCTTGGGCAGGCGGCGCTGCCAGCAGATGTAGATGAGCCCAGAAGCAATGATGATCACGCACACCGAGCCGATGATGACCAGCACCACAAACAGCTTTCCGTAGTCACTGCGCGTCTGGCTAGGCCTGGAGTGACAGGTGCTCACGCTGGAGAAGTTCTGAATGCCGATCTGAAGAACCAGGAAGAACATCTGCATGCCTATTCGGTTCAACTTCAGGTGCCAACATAATAGAAAACCTTGCGCCTGTAAATGAACCTTCACTTCTTACTCCGAGCTGTCCATATATGGAGAGTATATGGCTTTCCCAATAGATCATAGTTGTGATGTCACAGGTATGAACATATTTACATACACTACCAGTCAAAAGCTTAGACACGGCTACTCATAAAAGGTTCTCCGTATGTGTATCTTAATGCTTCACTGTAGAATAGAAGTGAAGACCTCGCACTGTAAAATAGCCCTCATGGAATTATCCAGTCCACCTTAAAACCCTCCAGACTGGAGCTGTACAGGAGGAGGAACCAGCTCTCTTAACCTGCAGTGGAGCTGATAGAACAGGGTTTATTACTAAGCAGGTTTAGAGCGATTCTATTGGTCGGTCCATCATGAATATTCACTAACTTGAAAGGAGAACTAGA
Source organism: Prochilodus magdalenae (assembly GCA_024036415.1). Classification (NCBI taxonomy): domain Eukaryota; kingdom Metazoa; phylum Chordata; class Actinopteri; order Characiformes; family Prochilodontidae; genus Prochilodus; species Prochilodus magdalenae. Next base: position 416,284 of record JAMWET010007726.1, read on the forward strand.
GCTTTTATGGTAGCACCTCAGAGATCGGTAATAAGTAGCTACTGATATGGTAATTTTACGGTAACAGATTATATTTAATCATTAATAAATGTCAATTTTTACTAAATAATAAGTCCGAAATTGTAGTGAGTGTTAACAAGGCCGTTATGAAATGGTCAAATAATATATAATAAGTGAGCAGTTGTCGTGGTAACGAGGCAGTAATGTAATAGAAACATAATGGTAACGAGTTATACTTTCCTAAATATTATATTAAATATTCTAGTCATTAATAAATGAGAATATGGTCATTATATCAGCATTTAGTAATAAAATGATAAAGTTTTATTTAAAAAAAGACCTACTTTGAACAGTACCTAATGAACAGTAAGAGAGAATAATAATAATAGAGTATGTGTATATAATATATAATGTTAGAGTTATTAACCCAGTGAAGTAGTTACCTGTGATTACCTGGTATGTATCCGGGCTGTAAATGGCTAATTCACCTGTGTCTGTTTTATTAATGACCTGGTATGTATTTAGACGGTCAGACACAGTGAGCGGTACAGGCAGTAACTACAGTGGAACTAAAGGGGTCTTACTTACCGCACCTCCATCAGGTCAGAACATCAGTTCAACATGGTCTCACGCTTCACATGTAGGCCCACCTATAGTACTGTTACCCAGGAGCTGACGAGGTACATCTATTCTGTTACATCACGGCCTTGTTACCACGGCAGCTGCTCACTTATGATACATTAGGAAATATAAAATATGCAGCTCATTTTTAGGTAAGTAACTTGTTATCGTTATTTTACCATTTCATACCGGCCTCAATTTCTAATTTATTATTTAGTAATAACCAGGAAATCAGCTTTAATAATAATAATAATAATAATAATCAGCTAATTAATAATTAAATACAATTTGTTATCATATAATTACCATATTATTACCTACTTATACAGATCTGTACAGGGCTATCAACGTTTTTACAGGTGGAGAGGTGGAGATATGGGGAAATATCATACTGTGCTACATCAGGAGTATATGTGGTGTATCAGGATATGTACTGGTTCAGACTCTCATCAGTTGGAGCTGTTCAGTGGGAGTCTTTAAGATCACCAACACCATCCATTTAGTTAGGTGAGTCTAACCTTTGGACTGGTCCTGTATGTTCAGGTTGTGCTGTTTCTGGCTGTCAGTAAGTAAATGGACCCTTGCAGCTTCCAAATGGATCCACACATCCAAAAGGAGAGGCTAGAGCAGGGATGACCTCAAACCCAGCTAACCAGCTGCTTTTCTAGCCTCATTTCAATTGCAAAGGCAATCAGGACAGATCCTGTCTTAAAAGCATAGCAGCAAAAACGAGAGGCGGGGAATATTAACCCAAAAATGAATTCCAATGCTGTTTATTTGGTCCATAAAGTCACGCAAACATTACAGGATGGATTATACAAATGTGGAAATAGCTGAAGAGTGTAGGTCATTTTTACTGGCCTCATTTCAGCGTTATAGGGGAGCGTTAGATGCTTTGCAGTGAGATCAGTGGTGCAGCCGGGGTGCTCCTACCTCGTATAAGCCTCTCCTCATTTCTCCCAGCATCGACAGCACATCTTTAGTGGCAATCACACCTGAAAACAGCAATGAGAACAGATTCGACAGCCTATTCGACATGGTGTAGTGGGCAAACCTGAACCTAGAAACATGAAGATCTTCAGCTTAGGCTTCCTGTTAACACCCTGCCCATGCTCCCAGCTTGTTGAAGTGCTTAGACCACTTCAGTCAGCTGAGGTGGGCTTACTGTAAAACTCTTATGACCACTTACAGCTCAGTCGGTGGAGGACCATTTTGCTACAGCTCTGAAACTGGTGGGGAAAAACACCGTTAGCCTGTTTTTCCCCACCGAATGCGGCCATTACTGATTCAACCCTGAGCATACTAAATGCCAGGAAGTTCCAAATTGCTTTGTGGTGTCAGTTATAAGTATCAGTATTTGCATTGCCGATACCAGCACTTCAGTGGTATCATATCAGTACGGTGTCAGTATTGTCCAAAGGTCGAAAACCAGAAACGTCTTTTACAGCCTTTCATTTACTTTGCCAGTTTTTTTCACTATGACGTAAATGAAACGTCTTTTTGTTTTGGCTTTTAAAGACAAACATTTTTCATAAACTGCAGATTTAACACAACTTAACAAACTTACTGAACACTGCACATCTTAACGTCCCAGCAGACACCCCAACAAAGCGCAACATGACTTAAATGCATTAGCAACCCAGCCGACATGCTTGCTGTGTTTGCAAAGAGCGCCTCACTCCATGCTGGTCACGATTTTATCGTGATGCTGTAAAACTGGGGTCTGTGTTTCTTTATGGAGGATACGGGCATGAGAGGGAAAGAAGAAGGTTGAGAAGCCGCTGTCTGTCTGCCTCGGTGTAGTGGCTTGGTTCTGTTCTGTACTCTGTCTGGAGTTCCGTTTGGCTCGAATGCTTGAAGCGGAATAAAAGCTGGGAAGCGCCAGCGCGCTCCGGTGTTACTCCGGTGTGACTCGTAGTGGAGAAACAACACGTTAAAGTGGGGGTTAGCCGCGAGCAGACGGTGCTAGCTGTGGAGCTAACGAGTAAAAGTTCCAGTCTGGATCCCGTCTACATGCGATGCCATTAAAAACGTCATTGTTCGATATATAGCATTGTGTCTTTCCACTTATTCCGGGCTTCTGCATTTTACAGCCGGATAATTGCGGTTCCTGAGCATTCGGTGCATGCCTAATGCTTCGTCTTTTGAAGATTTGGCCGCTCACTGACTGACTGAGGGATCCACTATGTTGAAATAAGCAAGCCTGAGGAGTGAGGCACATATCCAGTCCAGCAAATCAACACCTGAAGGAGGGGGCCACTTTCATAACCCCAAAAAGGAGGACATGATGGGGGGGCGTGGTTTGGCATGATACTACAACAGAATTCAAATCATAACCTAATCTACATATATGCACATAAATGGTTACTTTACTCAACTAATTTGGTGGAATGGATCAGTCAGACGGGAGCTTACTAACCGACTAGCAAGTCACAATGTCACATGACCTCGGTAACCCAATGAAATGCAAGGTATGTCTTCTGATACTGCTCAGGACTGAACTACTAGGTACTGTGCCAGACGGAGAACCAGACTGTCTGGCCTAAAACCCAACATGTGGCCACCTTAGCCCAAAGTCATTGCATGTCCCTGCGTGACCACTAAGTGGGGCTTCAGAAGATGCCTACAGTATAGAATAGCCTTGTCCTCAGCTGCATAGTCTGTGTCTGCTCTGCTCTATCCGTCAGAATAAGCAGAGACCAGCGAATGTGTGTGTGCGTTACCTTGCTCGCTGGCGAGAGTCATGAGGAGCTGGCGCTCCTGTCTGCTGGGTTTGCTGAGCGAGATGAGCCACGAGCCCTGAGGACTGTTCATCTTCCTGGAAAAAGCACTCTCCAGCATCTCCAGCAGCCTGTCACCACTCTCCATCCGGAAGTCCTCCTGAAACCCACGCACAAAGAAACATCAGTGCCACAGTGACCACTCTCTCCCGGGAGAGAGCTGCTCCCCATTCAGTTCACTTATCACAGACTTCATCAGCCAGTTATCGTCCATGTTCAACTTCAGGAGCTTTGTGAAAACCCAGGAGGCTAAAATCATGTCAGGAAATAGGATCCAGGACTTAACGATCCGCACTAAAAAGGAAGTCCCCTGTGACTGTAACATACCTACTGCATATAATACCCCCACAAGCTCCAACAACAGCTGTGATTGGATTTGGCAGCATGGACTGGACAAGCTTCTGGACGTAGGCCACATCAATGTTCAGACACTCTTGCGTCAAAGAATTGGCCAGTTGGGCCAGATTTGGTAGATGCCTTCCCTGCCGTGTTAATGGTTGTTCCAGGAAGCCCCACCGATTTTCCAAGAGGATTCAAATCTGGGAATTTTGCTGGCCAGTCAAGATGTGTGAATGCTCCCGAGTGGTCATCACGCCAGTCAGTCACATTTGCAGACCTGTGAACCCAGGAATTGCCATCTTGGAATGCTGGGATAGGAATGTTATGTTCCTCTGTAGGATGACGAGCAAACGGCAAAACCAGGTCCCAAGTCTTTGCGGCGTCTAAACTGGAAAACGTTTCATCTCCAAGCACCTAAAGGAATCCACTGTATTCCCTAAGTCCGTGACTTGTGTAATGTCATCGTTTCTCTTCTCACTCGACTTCGGCAGTGACACACAGTGTTTTGAGTACGATGGCAGTTTTCCCAGGAACGCTTTTCCTGGTAAGGCTGCTGTGTGCAAGGCTTTGAAGAAGGATAATTGGAGTCGGGCCACCAACTGAACCTAATTACACCTACAGGCACAGCGGTATAGTCATGCAAATGTGGACTTTCTTTCGGGTCGTTTGTGCGACTACGGAAGAAGCTGATGCCACGTTTTCCCTAAGCCTTGTACACGCCGGGAGCTCTTTATTTCCATGGTGCTTTGGGATCGGCACACGGGCTTAATTCAATCAATCAGCTTCACCCAGATGATGCCTTAGGACAGTGGGATATGTTTACATTGGCAGCTGAACACTATAGCTGTGTGACTACTGTACTGCAAAGCCTCTGCTAGAGGGGTATAACGCCCCCTAGCATTGGGCTGTGGAGAAGTTGACCTAGGGTTGCCAGAAATGAGTGACGTGTTCGAAATCGCGTCTCGTATGTGATGTGATTCCGGGGGGTGGGGGGTTTGTTTGGGGCAGAGTGTGATCAATCATGTGCGACACATGTCTATTGGACATTTATGGTAATATGGAGCAAAGTGTGCCCCGTATTTGAGCTGTTGGGGGGGGCGGGATTGTGATCATTCATGTGTTTGTGTGGCAGACGTGTAAATCGGACATTTACGGAAATACGTAACAAATCGTTAATTGCCAAATTAAGGACGATTCCATATTTTACGGGACGGGTAGCAACCCTAAGTGGACCATCCCAGACCTCTGGAATGAGTTTCAATCAAATGTTGACAGCAATTTAGTGTAAAGCCTTTTCAGAAGAGCAAAAGCAGGATAGCATGACACATCAAAAGAATAGCTGCACAAATAGCTGCACCCAGAAGGAATCAACCGACAGGAACGAAACTTGGTGGGTAGGTTTGACATTGTGAGGCATGCAAATGATTCATGTTCGGCCGTGCATATGATGTAAACAAGGACGGGCCTTATCGCTCTACCAGACTGACCCAACACCCACGATTGTGGACATCCAGTGAGCAGCGATGTCCTCCATGCGTCATCCTGTTAGTGCCAGCACCATTGGCAGACGGCTGCATCATGCAGGACTACATGCACACAGACCGTTACGATGACTGTCCTTAACACCACGTCACCGTCACCAAAGACTGGAATGGTGTCAGGCCAGACTGTCAAGAAGTGACTCAGAATGGCAGCGGGTCATCTTCAGTGACGAGTCCCGCTTTTGTCTTGGTGGAGACGCCCAACGAATCCGTGTGTGGAGGCACCATGGATAGCTGCAGTTCAAACCAGTGAGCCGCAGTTGATGAGAGAGGCCAGTGGAGAATGTAGAGACTGGTTCCCACTGACCTCTACACCTCTATCAGCTAAAACCAGGAGGCTGAAGCTGCAGTGGACACAGTCTCACCACACATAGCCTGGTGGGGACAGAATTTGGCACCATCGGGATGAAACTATGGACCTTTTCCTGCCTTGTGTCGGAAGTCCCGGCTGGTGAAGGGGGAACGTGTTCTGGGGACACTTTGGCCACCAATCAATCATCTTCAGAAGGCCACAGCTTGTTTGAGTGTTCTTGCTGACCACATGCATCCACAGACTCCCAGCATGATAACGGGCTCAGACAAGGGGCTCAGAGTTCTTCAGGGTTATTCCCATTCGCCAGATCCAAATCCGACAGAACGCTTTTAGGATGTGGTAGAACAGGAGATTTCCATGTTGCGATGGACCAGAATCTCACAGGATGGTGCCCAACGCCTCGCAGAATCTATTTCATGAAGAATTGAATTGAAGGCTGTCTTCTGAGGTAATGGAGGTCATACCCAGCACTGGTGTAGTGTTCCTAATGAAGTGCTTGCTGAGTGTATAGCAGGACATCCACACTTCTAGCTGTAGCTGCATTAATGCAATACAGTCGTATTCATGTGGGACTACATAACAAGCAGACGCGCTGTTTGACTGCGCTGAAGGCTAGGACAACCCGAAGAGTAACTACAGGAGTGAATAAGGGCTTACGTGGCCAGTCCGACTGTGCAGACCAAAGAGCTGACGTGGGGCTTTTGAATGGGCAAATGACCAGGCAGGAGCTCTTATGTGTAACTGGGGAACCATTACATCTCCTTAACTCAACATTAGGGAAGGAGATAAAGGACGCCTCATCAACCAAACGCATAAACAAAACATCTCCACATAATCTTAAACTCTTTGGCACCAGAAATCTGGGACTGGACTATTACCAGTGGCCACTGTTCCAAAAGGTTCTATGGTTTTTGGAACCTCCCCAATAGAACCCGGCAGTACTCCAGGACATTCTCCTCGTCTTTAGAGTTCGAGTTTGTCTTCTGCATTTAACCCATCCGTGGAGTAAAACAGCCACTACACACACTACTGAACATGTGCCTTAAGGGGGCAGTGAGCACATTTGCCAGCAATGGGGGGCAGCTAGATAAGGTAGCTAGCTAGCTAGCTAGCTAGATAGATAAATAGATAGATAGATAGATAGATAGATAGATAGATAGATAGATAGATAGATAGATAGAGTATATACAGTAAAGAGTCTGAGAGTGTCCAGGAGTTCAGATGTACAGTATATACAGTAAGTGTCCAGAGTGTCCAGGAGTTCAGATGAACAGTATATACAGTAAAGTGTCTGAGAGTGTCCAGGAGATCAGATGTATAGTATATACAGTAAGTGTCTGAGTGTCCAGGAGTGCAGATGTACAGTATATACAGTAAAGTGTCTGAGAGTGTCCAGGAGTTCGGATGTACAGTATATACAGTAAAGTGTCTGAGAGTGTCCAGGATTTAAAGATGTACAGTATATACAGTAAAGTGTCTGAGAGTGTCCAGGATTTAAAGATGTACAGTATATACAGTAAAGTGTCTGAGAGTGTCCAGGATTTAAAGATGTACAGTATATACAGTAAAGCGTCTGAGAGTGTCCAGGATTTAAAGATGTACAGTATATACAGTAAAGTGTCTGAGAGTGTCCAGGATTTAAAGATGTACAGTATATACAGTACAGTGTCTGAGAGTGTCCAGGAGTTCAGGTGTACAGTATATACAGTGAAGTGTCCAGAGTGTCCAGGAGTTCAGGTGTACAGTATAAACAGTAAAGTGTAATAGTGCAGAAGAAATAAGCCTATGATTAAACAGAGAATTTAGTCCTCAGCAGTCCTCCCTCTTCGGGCCCCGCTGGGAAGAGTTGAAGAGCCTGTTAGGGGTTCGTTGCCTTGCTTTAGTAACTTTAGCAGGCTAAGCTAACAACAATTGAGCAAACTCTACACTCCCAGGTGTGAGCAAAGTCACTAAGCATCATTACTTCACCAACGAGAGCAGCAGCTTGTAATTGTCCAGCCTTTCCCGCCCTTTTCTCTGTTACACGGTGACATCATCTCATAACAGCAGACATATTGCCCGCCTACTGGGAAGCACAGGGAGCTAAACAGTTCAAACTGACCACTCTGGTACGTCCTGCTCCAGTCTAGCTCACCAAGGTGATCTGCCAGCTTGTTCTACCGGACTTTCAGGATCCGACTCGGACTGGATTGGACCGTACTGATAAGGCAGAACCGACACCATTGTACAAACAGCCACAACGGGGAATGGGGGTGGAACTTGTAGCAGGATGTTGCTCTGGTTGTTGACCAATCAGAACAGAGTGGGTGAACATTGGGTCTACTGGGAGGCGGGGTTTACACACAGCTTCACTGATCTTAGCAAGCTTCCCCAGAACTCTCAGCTTCTCAGTGAGGAGCTTCTTAAACAGCTACAAGTACCTTCAGACCCCCACAGCAGGTCTTCCAGGTGGTTGTTATGAGTCCCATTTCGGATTTTCCCTTGATTGTGAGGTGTCTATCAAATCCTCAGAAACATCTCTAGAAGAACGGCTAACTTATGGCAACTATAATCACTCATAAGGGTGGTTGCGACTGGAAATGGTTGGCATGTGTGAGGACGGGGGAGGTTGGTCAGGCCTTTGCGCAGTACAGTTAATTCCTAGCACATATTCCATTCTGGTAAATGCAGACACGAGCTGGAAGTGCCCGATGGCCATTCCGTATTCCGCTCAGCCCTCTTTGTCTCCGGTGATCATTCTCTGTGCAGCATTTGTTTGCTAATACAAATGCCAAATATAATGGGCGGACCCACCCCTGGTTGGCACGCACCGCCAATTTGTCACGCAGCTGTCGGCACGCGAGGCGCGGAAGGTCAGACTGATTATAATTGCGATGCTTGGCGCGGTTGCCATGGCGACCGGCGGCCGCCCCTCGGGAGGGAGAAGTTTTCCGCGTGTTATGTGGTTCTGTCTGTGTATGTGAGAGGAGAGAGTGCATGATCGCCCATGTGGATGTGTGTGCTTTGTGGGAAGCCTGCTGCAGTGGCATCGACAGGGAATGTGATTAAGCAGAGCCTGTGTTAACGTACTGCTGGCACTGCCACCTCAGACGACCAGCGCAGCTGAGAAATATATATATACACACACTGTGAGGCAAAGACAAGGTAAACCTCACACGTACTCTATCATTTTTTATTTTCAGCCCTGCAAACAGTGCAGTCAGCGTTGTGGTGGAGACACTGATAGTCCCACAGGATTTCCTCATTCTACCGCAGGTACACTCTCAAAAATATAAGCAACGGTTGAGGTTAAAAAAAACTAAACAAAAACAAAACCAACACACATATATATTACACACTGAGCTCAGTTAAACCTCGGTACAGATTTCAAACCAATGCTGTGGCCTTCAGAGTTGGGCTATACAGTCAATTTGTGCAGTTTGGTCTGTCAGTAGAAATGTCCTTACAGCAACTGTTCTTCAATACTACACACTGTTGTGGTAAGTAGATGTTGACATTCTCCATGGTGTCTGAGCACAAATGGAACTGGCCTAATATATTTGACTTTAACATCCAAATAACATTTCCTAAAAGTCCTGTAGGAGCAAAGTAGCCCCAGGCCATCACACTACCACCACCATGTTTCACTGTTGGTATTATGGTCTTACGGTGGAATGTGTTATTAGCTGTACGCCAGATGTTACAGGACCCATGTCTTTCAAAACGTTTAACCTTCGACTAATCAGTCCTCCGAAAACAATCCCAAAAGTCATGAGGTCATCTGGATGTTTTTGGCAAGAGCGAGACAAGGCATTCGTTGTTTTTGGTCAGCTGTGTTTTGAGCCTTGCAGCTCTCTTATGGCCGCCATTTTTGCCCCAGTGTCTTTCTTAATGTGGAATCACGTACATTACTTTAACCTTACTGAGGAAAGTGAGGCCTGCTGTTGGGTTCTTCTGGGTTCTTCTGTGACCTCTTGGATCAGTTGCCATTGTGCTTTTGCTGGGGGAACCAAGTTTTCTCTATTTGTAAATAGCTGAGGTTCGCTGGTGTCCCAGAGCAATGGCTTTGTCATTTTCCAGCCAGGAGATTTCTATGACTTTGTCTGCCATATGCCATATGTGTTTGCCAAATCCCATTAGAGCACGGCATCATGTGCAGTTTTTGAGACCTTCTAGGTGCTTCACATTGCCAGACCGGTTCTGTTTGAGATGTTTAGATTCAGCAGGTCCAGCAGGACCGAGAGGAGCATTTATACAGGCTCAATGAGGAACAGGTGTGTGTTAGTACTCCAGGGTGGAGGATCTGAAAAACTGAATGGGATTGGAGGATTCAACATGTGATTGAGACGTCATCGGGTGGTGGGTTATGGGAAATGGAGTCCGGGAGATCAGGAATGACAGGTAGTGAACCCAAACTGGCAACTGAATTTAGTTCACTGGTTGATTTGGTAACTAAGGAGCCACTAGCATTTCTCCGTCACAGTTGAGGAACCATTGGCTCACAAAGAACCATTTCACACCAAAATGGTTCTATACACAACCAAATAGAACAATCCTAAATAGAACCATTCCCTTTACCAAAGAACGCCTGAAGAACCATCCTTTTCGAGAAAGTAGGAATTCAAACGGCGTCAACTTACGCAGTCATAGTTATCCGACATGTTGAGGATGACGTAGCCTTTTCCTGCCAGATCGCTCCAGTCCACACAAATCACCTAAGCAGAAACATTAGAGACACAAAAACACAAGAAATGAAAAGTGTGAAGACACGCAGACGTCTGCCGGGAGAACCGTCAGTGGAAGCGAGCGATATCTTCCTGATTCGGCTAACATTAGTTACATAAAATGGAGATTAATTGGACCTAATTAGCACCATTCGTTACCGGCAGGCGAATCAATCAAAAGATTAAAACGTCAAAGAAGCAGAGCTTCAACGAAATTAACCTCATTAAAGCCATTCTTCCGGGAGAAAAGGGGCAGCTTGTTCATTTCGTTCATTGTTTCCTTTCTTCGAGATGGCTTGATTAGGTCTGCCTGAGCTCATAAGTTATCAGCTGATGAGGAAGCCGTGTTGCTTTTCTCTGATTCTCCTCGAGCGTGAGCTGCATTTGGAAGTGCTCACGTGTTAGGCCTCTTTGAGGCTGTGCTAGCAAGTTCAAGATGCTCCTCGTTTTAAATGATCTAGTGTTTTGTGTGAAACAAAAAATATATGCTGTAAATGGAGCTCTTTAGTACAATATATATTCCTATATTATTTGATAGCCATTACTCTATAAGCTGTCCAGGGAATGTGTAATAGGTAACTGCTACCTCACCTGTCTATTGTCTGTTTAGAATGTATAGTTTTATAGTCATTTCTTATATTCACAGGCAAACGGTATATCTGTATATTACTATTTTTCCCCTAATTTCTTAAATATAAAAAAATATTTTAGCCTATGTTTAATTATTTGGTGTGTAAAGTGCCACTGGATTGCTGCCCAGTTTCGTTTTACACTGTGCCATGACAATAAGGCATCATATCTTATTATTAGAAGCTCACCAGACTAGGAAATGAAATATCTTGGGTGTTTAAGGTGGTAGTAACTGCAGGCTCCTGCAGAGGGCGCAGCACAATGATGATGGAGTTATAAATACCTCCGGGGTGTGAGTGACGGGATCCATAGATTGGGAAGATGTGCTACAGTGCAGGGTCTCGTTCTATATGTGGAAAATGGACCCAGAGCAGATGTTAATGATTGGCTAAAAGGAGGGACTGCATGTGGGCGTGGCCAAAGACCATAGTGTGAAGGAAGTAGCTGAATCTGCAGGTGTATGTAAGCGTACGGTCATACGGGTCTACCAGCAGTGGGAAAATCCCAGTCTTCGGGAATTCTCCTCAGGATTGTGCCAGGGAAGGCGTCCACCAAATCTGGAGCACCTGACCAACTCTTTGATGTAGGAGTGTCTGAACACTGATGTAGCCCACATCTAGAAATATGTCCAGTCTGTGCCCAGTCCAGTCACAGCTGTTATTGGTGCCGGTAGAGGCATTACACCCGTTTCGGTCACAGGTGACTCATTCTTTGTCTGGTGAGCTTGCAGGTAAATTGGGTTTGCTCTCACACAGGTCTTTTGAGATGACTGTCCGCATTTTCATTTGCAATTAATCAGATCAGATTTCACCAACACATCTGCATGGGTTCCTGCGGTAGAGAAACAGGCCATGTAGCCAATCCCTGAAAAATGGATCAGGCATTGTTGTTGTTTGTTGCATTGCCAGTGACGCAAAAACCAATCTGAAATCCTATTTAAGCATCTAGAGTGAGACGCGTCTGTAAAAATCTGATCAGCACAGCATTTCAAAACACTCCTAAATGTGGTTTGGATATGATTTTAAATTATTTTTTTTATTTTTTATTTTTGTCTAGACTATTAAAAAATAAATTTGAATACAGTACGGATATGCCAAAATCAGATTTGTCTCTTATATGTTAAGACCTCCTATAATTAAAAACAAACAAAAGACACATTCTGGTGTATATGCTAATTATTCAATAAGTAAATATAGATTTAAAAACAGCTCAATAGTTTTTATGCTATTTATAATTTCAACATAATATTAGTTTACTAGCTAACACAATATGAGTTTTCATCATTTTAATGGCTGTAACGACACAACACATTGCTGTTTTAAACTGAAGCACCATAACATACTCACTCACATTTCACAGGCTACAAATTCTCCATAAGGAGGCGCCATTAGCAGTCAAACAGCTTTGATGCTTCACAAGACTCGTGTTTTGGATATCGTGATTGTGCTAACCAACAATGTTATCATATTTTATGTCCAGATTGTGCAGCCCTCCTGAACATCATAATCTCTACTGAACATAATAATCCCAATTGGACATCACAAGACTACTGGACGTCATAATCCCTACTGGACATCATAGTCTCTACTGAACATTATAATCCCAACTGGACATCATAATCCCTACTGAACATCTTAATCCTTACTGGATATCATAAACCCTACTTGCCTACATTAGCCTAATTGAACAATACCAATTAGATGTAATTAGACTCCAGCAACACTCCAGCAACTACAGGTCACAGAGTACAAATTCTCCACAAGGGGGCGCCATTGGCATTTAAGCAGCTTTCAATGCTTCATAAGAGCACTGCTTTGCATATCATCAATGTGATAACCAACAAATGGTCACGTAACAGAGTACCTCTGTAGAATGCCAGCAAAGGGAACCAATAAACATGGTGTTGAAGTTCACCTTTACACTCTGGTTGTATAGACTAAATCAACGCAAGGCATCAGTTTACTACCTCTGTACAAACGGTCTGTTTTTGAGCTGTAAGGTACGAGCTGCAAAGTGCTTGGCTAGTATGGTTAGCTGAGCTAACAACCCATTAGCATTTGTCTGTTTACCTAATGGACTCATGGAGCGCTGGTGGGCGTCAACAGGCTGTGTTGGTGGTAGCATGCAGCCCTCCATTAAAAACAAGAGGTTCCAGTTTTGGGATGCGGCCTGCTATAATGCAGAACGTTCAGTGTAAGGTGCTTTTAGGGCTGGACGATAAACTGCCACAATGTTACGGGCTGCAAAGACACGGACTAAAGCACCTACAGGCTACAGGCTACAACTTTCCACAAGGGGGCGCCATTAGCAGTCAAACAGCTTTGAAGCTTAACAAGACCCTTGCAGCATGGGTGTGCTGTGAAGCACTGAGGAGGTGAACAGTGCTTGGAGTCATGGAGCGCTAGTGGGCATTATGTGGTGCTGGTGCCAGTGTGCAGACCTCCAAGAGGTTCCAATTTTTGGATGCTGCATGCTATAATGTAGAACGTCCATTGTGGGGTGGCTTTTAGAGCTGAACGATAAACTACCATAATGTTAGAGGCTGCAAAGACACAACCCATCAATTAGACTTAAACACCTACAGGCTACAACTCTCCACAAGGGGGCGCCATTGGCATTCAAGCAGCTTTCAGTGCTTCTTAATGTTTCCAGATCGCGCACCCTGACCTGGCATAATACGTTAAGCAATCCCAGAAATTGGCTGAAGACAAGCGCTTCTGAAGACCCATCTCTTCAGGAAGCACTTACCCATCATGCCCACTGCCAAAGCCCATGAAACCTTGGTCTATTGCGCATTGGTGCATTTAGACGTCAGCACCGTCTGCCGTTTCTGGCTGCGTCTCAGCTGGAGGGCATCTAAGAATGTGTTTATCAAGTAGACATCAAAGCATGATATCTAATCTCTACCTGCACCGCTTCCTGGGAGTCGTGCAGGTCCGCCTCTGACAGATACTCGGTGCCTCCGTGACGAAGCTCAGTTTCTTCATCATCTCCCGGTTTGGTGACCTCCATGTCTTGCCAGGTCATCTGGGTGAAGGCCACAGCAGGCATGTCTGATGGCCCGGCGGTGAGGTGCGTCCAGTCGTCTTCTTCTTCACCGTCTACTTCAGTAGGGAAAGCCACCAGTTCCTCTTCTCCGTCGTCTTCTTCATCTTCCTCCTCCTGTTCCTCGGAGCAGGAGCGTTCAAAAACATGATACGTTATGACAATGTCAGGAGTTTATTATGGGTATCCGTTTCAAACAACTTCAAATCATTGCATCATGCAGTTTTAAAAAACATGGTTCTACGGTTCAACCCTTTCCAAACCTCTGAATACCGTGATGATGCATCACGTGCTGGGAAAATCTTTCCAGGAGCCATTACGCTATAGTATCTGTGCCATATAGCCCGCACTTACCTCAGAGTCGTCCCGGCGGGTGTCGTCCGGCTGCAGCGGCGTCTGGCTGGGGAAGGGCCCCACCTCTGGAACAGTGGGTGCCTGGGTGAGGAGGTTCTGTCTTTCTTCATCTTCAGGGACAAACGGGTTGTCATGGGCAGCTGTAGCCTCAGGTGGGGGGCCGTTCTGCTTGAATTCGGTGACGGTGGCGTGGGTGAGTGGCACGGCAGCTGTGGTGGACAGGCTGGAAGAAGAGGAGGAGGCGGAAGAGGAGGATGAGGAGGGGTGTAGGGGGAAGCCGCTGGTCTCGGAATCGCTCTCCCAGCGCTCTGGGTCCAGAGTTTCGGCCACAGGGGCGAAGAAAGCCGAGGAGTTGGTCTCTTTAGGTTCTTTGCGGAGAGAGAGGGACGAGAGCCGGGGACGTGATGGGTTGTAGCCTGAGAGAGGAGAGAGGGAGAGGAATCGGAGTCGGCATTACTGAAAGCTAAACTGATATCCTTGAGGGAGTGAAGTATTGAGAAGACATGGTATTCCAGAGAATTCCGTTTTTTGTCAGATGTGTGGAATACTGATTAGTCACTAGTGATTGCGAGATCTACACCATTCCATCTCCAGAATGTTCGCTCTGATCAGGAATGGTGTGCTTGTATACGACGTTTTCATTTGACATGCAGTTTTTCGGAAAAGCTTCTTTTAATTCCGATGATTTTCCCGATAAGAATGAATGGGGTGGAAATTCCCCATTTCTGCACTTCTGTTTGACTGACAGACACCATTTCACAAACATGATCCCAGGGCAGACCCCCAAGTACGAATTCAATATTGGTCTGACCTCCATTCGTCTGTTTGTCCTCCCACCCACACCACCCCAACTCGTTCCTCCCATAGAGTCCCATTCATTTTCATCCGCATGCAAGCCCTACTGTTTCCTTTAACCTACAGCCACCAGCCTGCATGTGCTCACTCAGGGCGGATCCCCGATCCCTAATCCACAGCCATACTGGCCTGGAGTCCTCTGGACCCTCTCGTTTATACATCCCTTGTTCCTCTCATTGACTTCCATTCATTTTTAGCACACATTAGCATCAACAGCTAGCAGAAAGCACTCTTCTCTTCGGTTGATGCTCTTTTCCAGTCTTCTCTTCTATCTTCAGTTGCAAAGCTCACTCATGATTGATTATATAACTGGTCTGAGCGCCAAGTCTGCTTGACTCAGAGTTTTTAAATTAGGCTGGGACCTAAGGTCTCCGTAATAACCATCATCCCGCATCCTGAGATTTCCTGACACTCCTGACCTTTTGGCGAAGACAAAGATTTATGACGGATGTCTGTAACCAGATGCTGTGGTCTGATGTCCTAAACTGTACACACTACTAATACTACAATACTAAACTTACATTACATTAAACATCCAGGAGAAACTCATCAGCCCTGCCTGACCACACCCTGAACGCGCTAACTAACAGCCCCCATACGGACAACAGGCTTGGAAAGTCAAACAACTTTCATCTCCACACTACTTACAGCACACTAACACATTACACTTACTGAGTTACTGTACACCCACACACTACTTACAGCACACTAACACATTACACTTACTGAGTCACTGTCCAACACTGACATAGCCCTGTAATGAGACGACTGGGTTAACACAGAGAGGAGTGATATGGTTTGCAGGTATGCTGTGTACAGGTACATTGTGACCCAGAAGACTTCATTAGTAGGAGTCTCCGGTTCCCTGCAGCTGTACCACACCTTACCCATAAGCCCTGTGCCGCTCTGAGTACCGGAGTCATTGCGTTTCTGTACAGCATCTCTTCCTCCTGGTGGATTACATTTGCGTGTCACGTTGTCTACCCGCGGTTTCGACAGGCCTCTGCTGGCCCACTTCCTAAAGCCACCGGCAGCAGTTTTTAGTGCAGTGGGCTGCAGCAGCAGGCTTTCTGCACCGCTGGCAGCAATGCACCAAAACAGCCCTCGCTGACAGGAGACTTCCTCAGCCCAGCCTGTTTATTCATACAGCCGACACAATGCCGAACCACCGTACACCGCCGGGCTACGACTGCTCACTGACAGCTTAGAGAGAGAGAGAGAGACAATGAGAGAGAGATACAGACAGAGAGAGGGAGAGAAAGACAATGAGAGAGAAAGAGACAGAGAAAGGGAGAGAGACTGAGAGAGAGAGAGAAAGTGGAGAGAGAGAGAAAGTGGAGAGAGACAAAGAGAGAGAGAGAGAGACAAAGAGAGAGAGAGAGAGAGACAGAGACAGACAGAGAGAGAGAGAAAGTGGAGAGAGACAATGAGAGAGAGAAAAAGAGAGAGAGAGAGAGATACAGACAGAGAAAGGGAGAGAGAGACAATGAGAGAGAAAGAGACAATGAGAGAGGGAGAGAGACAATGAGAGAGGGAGAGAGACAATGAGAGAGAGAGAGAGAGAGAGAGAGAGAGAGAGAGAGAGAGAGAGAGAGAGAGAGAGAAACAGATTTATTTAGCGTAATTAACCAAACAAAGAGGGAGATGGACAGAGAGAGGGGAGGAAAGAGACAGAAGAGGAGAAACAAACAGAAAAACTAAGAGGAAGAAGAGAGAGAAATTGAGAGAGCAAAAAGAGAAAAAGGGAGGATGGGGTAAGAGAGAAAGAAGGAGAGAACTGACAAAGAGAGGAAGAAGAGGAAGAAGGTAGGGACAGATAAAGATGGAGAGAGAGTAAAGATGAAGAAAGAGAGAAAAAGCGGAGGAAGGAACGTGTTGCTGCTGCAGTGTCTGACACACTAACTCAGGCAGACGGCTGAACCGCCCAGGACTACATGCACACAGACCATCACGTCCGTAACACCACGTCACCGTCACCAAACACTGCAGTGGTGTCGTACCAGACTGGCATGGAGTGACTCAGAACGGCAGCGGGTCATCTTCAGTGACGAGTCCCGCTTTAGTCTTGGTGGAGACGCCCAACGAATCCGTGTGTGGAGGCACCGTGGTCAGCACCAAGATGAACAGTCTGTTGTCACACGTCCAGAAGACCTGGTGTCCCTCCACCTCCACCGCCACCGCACCATCTGCAGGAACTGTGTGAGGATGTTCAAGCTGCATGGGATGGAGTATCACAGGACACCATTAGGAACCACTACAGCTCCGTACCGAGACGCCTGGCGTGTTGGGTTAGCAAACACGGCGGCCCGACGCCCATACTGAGAGACAGACTTCTGTATGTGTAGCTCAATAAATATTGATCATATCAGTCTACATGTATCATATTGATGATGAGTGTTTATTGCCATCTCTGTTTTTTCCAAAATGGTGTAGACCTAGAAGGAAACCCACACAGCGAGACGGGATTCAAACTCAGACCCTGGGCTGCCAAAGAGCAACAGTCTCCTCCAGCTTACACTCTTCTGCTCAGGTGAGGATGGTGTGAAATCAGGTGAGAGGAACACACCTGTGAGCATACACGCACACGCTGACCTCTCCAACTCCAGCTCTGTCCACACGGCTGGCCATATGGCTGCCTCTAACAGCTGTGTCTGCTAACGAGTTAGCGGCGCTGGACAGCAAACCGGGCAGGTAACGGGGGCAAAGCTAATCGCATCACATCAGACCGGAGCCGAGCATTTTAAGAGGGCACTCAGACGCGTTTTCAGACCGTCTAAAGTGCCCTTCTGTATGTGGTTGTCAACGGAGCAGCGCGTCCTCTAGGCTGCACAGCGTGCCACGCTTTCTCAACCAGCATCAACTGACCAATCGATATCGAGGACGCCTCCACGATTCACTCAACCGACAGGCTGCTGGAAATGGAAAGCCTCTGAATTTAATATTCTCTAATTATTATGTACTGGGGATGCGCCGGCATTTCGGCCTACCGAAATAACTCCACATAGGAGGGTCTTAAAGGTGCCCCGGCGTTCGGTACATAGAACTAACATACCGTGAACCTCAAAGGCAGGTTCCTCCTTCAGATCCGGACCTCCATTTTCAAAAGAGGGCGGCAAAACGGGCCGATTCCAAAACCCTAAACTGTTACATCACAGTTTCATTTACATAAAACCACACAGGAGCAACAGCAGCCAAATGGTGGACTCTGAGGAACCTACTGCTCCAGGTTGTGAAGGGGATGTCAGCACTTTCCAATCCCTTCCCAAGGAACCAAGCTGGCAGAAGGCATGGCAGTTAAACGAGGCTACAGGTGCTTCCTATTCACCAGCTTCCTAATCTAATGTTCCATTCCACCTTAAATGCTACAGCTTGCACAAGCACCAGAATGCAACACCATTTAAGGTGGGATGGAACATGGCTGGCGAACATGAAGCCAACTTCGTCAGTATGGAGCAGCTTCACTCAGCGTTTAACGCTGACACACTGATATGAGGAGCGGCTCCACCTTAATTAGCATCACAACCCTAACAGCAGCCTGGAATAGCAGCCATGCTGGGTGATTGTATCCGTGTTTGCCGGTTGAAGCAAATCATCTTAACCTGAGAGTTCTATAGTGAGGAACAGCTTTACTCTACTGTGTGTTGACGTCCAGATGGAGCCAGTAGCTAGTTTAGGTAGCGTTAGCTACTAGCATTAGCTCCAAGTAGCTAGCCATGCTAGCTAAATAGTATGGGGGTGAGCGTATTTACACAGAGGCTCATTTTATTTAGTCTGTTTCCACATGTTGCGTCTGTGTGATCATCACAACGTCTCACTGTAAACCAGCCAATCAGAGCGGAGCTCATTAGATTATTCATGAGCTCACCATATAAGGGAAAAGGGGACCAAATCATGAGGGTAAAATCAGATCTGGCCATTTATCACCCTGAAGTCCATAGTGTGAAGGAAGTAGCTGAATCTGCAGGTGTATGGAAGTGTACGGTCATGCAGGTCTACCAGCAGTGGCTAAAATCCCAGTCTACCGGGAATTCTCCTCGGAATTGGGCCAGGGAAGGCATCCACCAAATCTGGCCCAGCTGACCAATTCTTTGATGCAGGAGTGTCTGAACACTGATGTGGCTACATCCAGAAACTTGTCCAGTACATGCCAAACCAATCATATGAGCTCAGTGAGCTTATTGCTGGGGACAGGAGACCACTGATGCCATCTATAGCCTCAGCAATTACAAAAATCTTCCTGTTTCTGACCACAGGACCACTGCTGACCAGGGTTAACAGCCAAGCCAAGAGCAGCTCCATGGTCAGAAACTGTCCACTGGGGGGTGGCGGATGGCTAACACACACTGTGCATTAAAAGACTGCGCACTAACAGCCACTAGATCTAAAATCCAGGTGTTTCCAATAAAGTGTCCAGTATCTGTATTCAGTTATCATCATTGTGTATTAGTATGCTCTATGTTAATATGATTCCCGGTTGACTCATACTGAGTGATGATTAAGCATCACAGTGATGCAGGACATCAACAACAGCGTCACGACTCGCGCCAACTGCTCAGTCACCAGTCAACAGCAGCGCACGAGGATTAAAGACGAGACTGTGTGTGCTCAGAATAGAAGCTGCTCTTTCATGGTCGTGCAGGATCAGATTTCCAAACCCAGCCTTAATCGTAAACAGGAGAAATCTAACGACTGCTTTCAGATCAGTCACTAAAGGCAACAGTACTTCGGGGATGCTGGTTTACGATGCACGGCTCTGATGGGATTACCGCAGGAAATAGGATTGTGGCCTAGACTGGGGTTCAGCTGCAATCAACGAATGGGAAAATCAGGCCGACAGGCCTTACATGGTACCCGACGGTGTTCAGCCTTAAACATACATCACACCGTCGAGCTACCAGCAACACTCATCATCCACATCATAGCTGCACAAATAGCTGCACCCAGAAGGAATCAGCCATAGTGGCTAAGTGAGACATGAGAAGTTTACCACTCGGCCGCACATGTGGTGTACGCAAGGGCGGGCCTTATCGCTGTACCTGACTGACCCAACAACCACCACTGCAGACATCCAGCGAGCAGTGGTGTCCTCCATGAGTCATCCTGTTAGTGCCAGCACCATTGGCAGACGGCTGCACCACGCAGGACTACATGCACACAGGCCGTTACCACGACTGTCCTTAACACCACATCACCGTCGCCAAAGACTGCAGTGGTGTCATACCAGACTGTCATGGAGTGACTCAGAATGGCAGCGGGTCATCTTCAGTGGCGAGTCCCGCTTTAGTCTTGGTGGAGACGCCCAACCAATCCACGTGGAGGCACCGTGGTCAGCGCCAAGATGATCGGTTTGTGGTCACGTGTCACTCCACCTCCACCCCTACCGCACCATCTGCAGGAACTGTGTGAGGATGTTCAAGCTGCATGGGATGGATTATCACAGGACTCCATTAGGAACCTCTACAGCTCCATACCGAGACGACACCATACTGAGACACCATACTGAGAGACAGACTTCTGTATGTGTAGCCCAATAAATATTGATCATATCAGTCTAAATGCATCATCAGTTATTAATCCTGGTCACCTTTATCGTCCTTCCCAACAGCACCGCACTACCACACCTTCTGGGTGCAGCTATTCTTTCAGCGATGGGTGTATGTAAGACCAAAGTCTCTCCAGGAATCCTTTGGCACATTTCAACCTCTGTAGCTTGATCACCCTACAGACACAACAGATACAGATTGGGTTGCAAAGCACCAGAGCACTCCTCCAAAGCTCGGGTATAATTAGCATCACCATCATGTGTTGGTACTATGAAGGTTTCCTATGGAGACAAATATGTTGGTATAATCTGAGCAGCTGTTCAGATTTCTGGTTTGCTCTAAGACAAGGCTTAGTTACAGAGCAAAAGGCAGAACTAACACCGGAATAAAAAAAAAACACAACCGGCATCACGACGCTCCCTCCACCGAGGAGATTAGACTTTGTGCCGTGCCTAAATCTGCAAGCTGACTCCAGAAGATAGAGACCGCATAGAATCCCAATTCGCCACCCTTCATGGAAAATCCAGTGGACGGCACTGTTCTACCCACTTCCCACTCCTTCGCTCGCACACACTTTCCTACAGGCCTAGACATTTAAATAAGACGGTTCTTTAGGGCTCTTTAGGACAGAAAATGGTTCTTTATGGAACCAAGAACACTCAAAGAACCTTTTACAAGGGTTATTGGCATAGTGATTGATGGAGAACGTGATGTAGATGGATCTTTGCATCGTAAAAGCATTGTTCAGATTGGTGGAGCATGTCTTGTAAATGGTTCCGTATAAAATCCTTTTGAAGCTGGTTCTCTATAGCACCGAAAAGGGTTCTGCTATGGTTATGATGTCTGCTTTTTGGTACTATGCAAAACCCTTTTCAAAAAGATCTTACCTAGAACCATATACACCGCTGAAGAACGCTTTCATGATGTGAAGGACCCTTTAAGCACGCACAAGGTTCTTTCAAGAGTTTGCGGTTCTATATAGAACCCCTAAAGTAGATCTTCTTCTTTGTGTGTATACAGACCAACTTCGCACAGCCAGGAAACAGGGCAAAGCAGGGAACAACATCTTTACCGGACAAGGAGCTCGCCTAAAAATAAGCTCCCTTTTTTATTCTAGGGGACATTTAATTCCCCCACGTCTCCGGTAGCCTTGCGAACACAGCCCCGTTCAGTCTCTCATCCTCGCAGCAGGGCCGCGACTACAACACCAACACCAGAAAGAGAACGGACATTTTGTTTCAGCTGTCAAGAGTGTCTGGAAAAATAAGGGGAGGTGGACCAAACAAGCTACCGTCCCCCTGGAAAGCCAAGCACAGTGAAGGCTGACAGTCATCAGGAAGTGCAAAAAGGCAGTTTAGCGCACAGTTTAGCGCATCTAATTGCTGTTTTGACATTCGCCTAATATTCTGGTGTGAGGCCTGTCGAGCTCAGGATAGATCTTTGTCATCTAAATGACAGCTTAGAGACCACTTGTGCTAAATACTGATGAGTCATGCTACACAGTGGCACACTTCTGTAGCTCAGTTCAGATTGTACTAAACCAGCAAGATCATGGTCAACCAGCTTCACCAGCAAGATCATGGTCCACCAACTACACCAGCAAGATCATGGTCAACCAACTACACCAGCAAGATCATGGTCAACCAGCTTCACCAGCAAGATCATGGTCAACCAACTGTACCAGCAAGATCATGGTCAACCAGCTTCACCAGCAAGATCATGGTCAACCAGCTTCACCAGCAAGGTTATATGTATGACCATGTTGTTTGACCAACTACACCAGCAAGATCATGGTCAACCAACTACATCAGCAAGATCATGGCCCACCAACTACACCAGCAAGATCATGGTCAACCAACTACACCAGCAAGATCATGGTCCACCAACTACACCAGCAAGATCATGGTCCACCAACTACACCAGGAAGGTTATATGTATGACCATGTTGTTTGACCAACTACACCAGCAAGATCATGGTCCACCAACTACACCAGCAAGATCATGGTCAACCAACTACACCAGCAAGATCATGATCAACCAACTACACCAGCAAGATCATGGTCAACCAACTACACCAGCAAGATCATGGTCAACCAACTACACCAGCAAGATCATGGTCAACCAGCTTCACCAGCAAGATCATGGTCAACCAACTACACCAGCAAGATCATGGTCCACCAACTACACCAGCAAGATCATGGTCAACCAACTACACCAGCAAGATCATGATCAACCAGCTTCACCAGCAAGATCATTGTCAACCAACTACACCAGCAAGGTATAACCATGTTGTTTGACCAACTACACCAGCAAGATCATGGTCAACCAGCTTCACCAGCAAGATCATGGTCAACCAACTACACCAGCAAGATCATGGTCCACCAACTACACCAGCAAGATCATGGTCAACCAACTACACCAGCAAGATCATGGTCAACCAGCTTCACCAGCAAGATCATAGTCAACCAACTACACCAGCAAGATCATGGTCAACCAGCTTCACCAGCAAGGTTTTGCCAGTCAAACAGCAAAATCATGCTGGCTGACCAGCAAAACCAGCACCAGATCAGCACTGACTAGCATGGACCAGCATGGATTTGATTTTTTCCCGCAGCAGGACTTAGATAAGAGCGGATCTCAAAAAGTAAAAGATAAGGATTAATCCATTTTGGGTTAAAGGAGTTAAATTCTTTAGAACTCCAGTCCGCTTATTAACACGTCCAGGTCCGAACCTCTAGCCACTGAGACGTTTGCCTTTTAGCAGGCTGCTGTTCTGTGTTCTTTGTTGTTTGAATAGATCCACAAGGTTCTAAGATCCAAGAGCCTAAAAACTGCTCTGATTTTCATTCGAGTGCTTTCTCTGTGATGAGTCTGAGAAACAGAGATGCTGCAAAATTTGGTGCCACTGGGCTCTAATGTAAGCTAGCTAGCTAATCTAGCTATCTTCCTGCTCAGGTTGTTAGCTGTTTTTATGTGCTGCCCAGCCAAAGATATCTTCCTGCTCGGGTTGTTAGCTGTTTTTATGTGCTGCCCAGCCAAAGCAAAGAAAGTTGGCCGTAGCTAGCTATCTCTGCCATAGCTAGCTAGCTAGCCTTAGCTACATAACTAGCCATCTTCGTCAGCCTTTGTCTAACCGACAAGCCTTTCAACAAAGAGCAAAACCCTAAAACCCCCACAGACTATATCACAGGTATCTGCAAAGGGCCTGTTTGGCTTCTAGCAGTTGGTGCTAACATTACCAAGCTAGCTAACATTAAAGTCCAGTGGCATAATTGTTACTCAGTTATCAACTGTGACCATTTCCTTTTAGTTTATGGACCCAAACGAGAACTCTCATTCAAACTAGACCTGTATTACTGACATTATGAGAACTTCCTGAACAGTGTGAATGGGAAGGGAACATTCTAGAACAGGAAGGATGAGGTAAAAACTTTCTGGAACCGTCTGATTAGAGGAGAACATTCAAAAACCATCTGAATATGGGAGAATGTGCCGGAGAATGTTTAAGAACAATGTGATTGAGGAGAACTCTACAGGCAGAGAACCTTCTAGAACCATGTGGATGTGTATGAAACATTCTGATAGCGTGAGGATAAGGAAGAACATTACAGAACGGTCTAATTTAGGGAGAACATTTGAGTACCATGCGAATATGGAAGAATGTGCTAGGTCTATGTAAATCAGGAATACTCTACAACAGCACAACTAATGAAAGTAGTTTAGAGAACCTTAAAGATGGGAACAGGGGGAACATTCTAAATCCCTGTGACCGGAGAACATTCTAGGAACCTTCTAGATTATGGTAAAATGGGAGGATGTGCTAGAGCACTGCAAATGGGGAGAACCTTTGAGAACAGTGCGCACCTATCAAGGAGTCTGCATCCAGGCTGGTGTTGACCTCCCCCTGGCCACCCCACTGCCGCACTGTCCGATGGACCTTATTCTCCTCGCTGTCCTCACTGTAGAACCCAGAACTCTCCCGGGAACTTTCCGCAAGACCTGCCGGGGCTCCCTCGTGTTCCTCAAGGCCGAGAGGAACGTCGAGGAGGGGTCGGGATAAACCGGTGGTGCTGGACAGAGGTGTGGGACCAGCGCTTGTAACATCAGCAGATATGAGGAGTAGAAGGTAAGAGCCTGAGGAGAAGAAAGAGAAACATCTGATGTTGGTTTGAGGAACTAGGAGGTTGGGAAATGGGGGGTGGGGAGTCGAGGAGGTTAAAGTGACAATCTGTCCAAAATGAAAGATGTACTGACTGCGACGAATGTAAACATGTCTCCTACAGTGGGCCACCGTGGTCTCTGAATGAGATTTTCCTACTTTGGATTGGTTGGTGTAACTCAGCGGATAACACCACTACCCTCCAGGGAACCACCACCACCACATGTGGGTTCGATTCCCTGTCTAGGTGACTATGCAGTGCTACATCAATAAGAGTCCTTGGGCAAGACTCCTAACACCACATTGACCTACCTGTAATATGACTACCCTTGTAAGTCGCTCTGGATAAGAGCGTCAGCTAAATGCCATAAATGATGGATGAGAGGAACCTTTAAAAAAAACTACATTGGGGGGACTTTTTGGGGAGCTACATTTGATGTCTTAAATGCAGAAGGAAGCTGGTAGCTAATGCTAATGTCAATGCTAAGAAGCTAATGCTAGGAAGCCCAATATCTTAACAGACATCAGAGCTGAGCATTGGCACGAAGCTGGAGATAGGATATGCGTCATGATACATGGGTTACGATTAGATATGTTACAGTTTATTGCGACACTGTGAACAAGGCGACATATACAGTGTTTTTGTGTTGCACTGTATGGAGAGAACTGCTAATGCTAATGTTAGCGGTGCAGTGTTATGCTGCTCGTTTACATTGGAATGGAGCCTAATGGCTGAAGCTAGATTACAACACTGCTATCTAGTGGTTGGGGGGTTTAAACAAAAGGCATAATGAATGAATGACTGCCACCAAGGCCCAAAGTGGATGGGTTCCTCTTTTGAGTCTTGGTTCCTCTCAAGGTTTTTTCCTTTTGAGCTCAGGGAGTTTCTCCTTGCCTCTGTGGCCTTGGTTTGCTCCCTGGGGGTTTGGACACCGGATTTTTTAAAGTTGCTCTGTGACCACATCTGTTGTACCTAGCGCTATATAAATAAACATTAACTTGATTTGACCAACCATTCAACTAATAAGTAGTAATGAGTACTGTGTGTTTGAGAATCGATATAATACCTCAAAACATAATATCCAGTACTTTCTAGATTTTCGTACACCCTGTGATAACCGTTATCAAACCATCATTGCAATGGAGAGATGGATGAAACATCTAAAGAGGAGAACAACAAGGTCAAATCTGAAGTTAGCTTTTACCATACTAGGTATTTTGCCTCAGCTCCTGGCTGAAATGGCAGGATGGTACTACCAATTTGGACTTGGACACTGATCCACTGTCAGGCAGATTCATACAATACACAGATTACATTAGGTTCACAAATCCCAGGGTAAGATCTAAGCATCTGCAGACCTTTTCTTACATTGGTCAGTATCAGTGCTCATGTTCCACAATCAGGGAAACTGGAATAGTACGTATGGAACGGACGGAGAAACCCACAACTAACCAGGAGGATCCCTGCTGCTGCATCTTAAAGACTACCTGGATGAGCCAGAAGGCTACAGTGTTCCAGCATAAGAACCACATCCCAACTCTGACACACTGCACCATAATTGGAATGAGCTATGAATTCTGGATTGCACCAAGAAACTCTCCAGGAGACCGGTCAGGTATCCATCCACAAACTGAACCACACAGCTGGAAGGTGGGTCCGGTAGAACAACAGTGACCCTAACAACAACAGTTAGTCTACATAGAGTGGAGTAGTAGTCTAGAGCTTAGTCTAACAGAACGCTGGAGGCATGTTTGAGTGGAGGCAGTTGGAGCAGCGTGCCAATTAGATTCCTCTAAGTCAATGTGCAGAGCAGATCAACACTTACGGTGGACCAGTGGTCCCTATGGATCCCCATGCTCCCTGGGGTCTCTGCATATCTACGGTTATACTGCAAGATCAGGTGTTATTTAAATTCATATTAAGTGAAAGGGTTCAAGCCACACTGTATAACCACCAGTTTTAGGCTGGAATGACCTTTTAACGTATTTGGTAACTAAGGAATCTGGCTTTGGGAACTGTACCAGTGTAGAGCATCCAGTTACTTAGCAGCCACTAAGAAAAAAAAACAGAACAGCGCTGTAATGAAGACGCCCTGCTCCAGCATGGGTGAACCCGCTCTAATGAGACTGCTTTCTTGAGGAAGGGGCTTTTTCATGCAACAACATCAAAGCATTAATACTCGAGATATAATACAATACCCACCTACAGGTAGCACAAAAAGCCTGTCCTCCTCCCACAAGACAAGTCAAAGGTATCCTTCAGCTCAGATTTCTCAGCCTGCATATTCATTTGTATTCATAACTGCAATATGGCCACGACAGATGGCAATGCATCCCAACTAGTGTTCACAACCTAACCTGCCCAGCAACACC
This sequence comes from Prochilodus magdalenae, assembly GCA_024036415.1. Classification (NCBI taxonomy): domain Eukaryota; kingdom Metazoa; phylum Chordata; class Actinopteri; order Characiformes; family Prochilodontidae; genus Prochilodus; species Prochilodus magdalenae. Next base: position 443,540 of record JAMWET010007726.1, read on the forward strand.
TCAGATCTTGCCCCAGCTGGCTGCTGACCACAGATGGCCCCGTATCACAGCAGCTTAGCGTCCTCTTACTTTACCACTCCAGCCAGATCGCTTCTTACACTGTGAGGTCACTGGGGGATTAGGGTTGGCATTACTGGAAGCATCGGAAAGCCCACATAATGGAAAGTGGGGTACGTGCCGCAACTCCTGCTGTACTTCAATCCATCAAAGCCCACTGCACACATTTGTACATGCCATGTCTCAGTCAAATTAGATTCCTCAGGACCCCAGAAATGCATTTACCAAAGCTCATTAAGCTGGAGTAGGTTCCAAAACCATTTCTGACAAGTTTGGATCCAGTGTTTCTCCAACTGGAGAAAATTCAACACCATCTTGTCCCTTCCCTGGACTGGTCCTCCACCCAAAACGACTCCACAACTAAGGCGCATAATACTCGGGGAGCTCACGACGAACCCCAAGGTAACGTCTGAGGATCTGTAGTGCCACTGAGGCCACTGGAGGATTAGTGTTGGCATTACTGGAGGCAGCAGAAAGCCCACATGATGGACAGCGGGGTGCGTACTGCAACTGCTGCTGTGCCTCAATCCATCAAAGCCCAGGCGCAGGTTGAGTCCACTAAGCACATTCCGATATCTAGACGTTCGGATGGCCAGCCGTGCCCATTCGTACCTCAGATGTGGTTAGAGTCGTCTGAAGAAGCTGAACTTCTCCATACGTCTGAAGATGCCATCAGTAGCAGTTTTCTAGCTAGCTGGTCTGCGGCTGGCTAATAGATCAGTTCCATAAAACCTGAACCCCTGAGGCTGAATGGAGACGCGTGCACGGAATTCAGAGGGAGCCAGAGTGAGAGAGGATAGTCACAGTTCTCCAACAGTGCTGCAGTACAGAGTCGTGAGACACTGTCTTCAGTACGTTTGATGGGATGACTGTAGAAACATCTGGAATGTATTAGCTAGTTGCTATTGGTTAGATACAGTACAAACCCAGTTCCAGGTAAGTTGAGACAGCAATGACTTGTAAACGGTCTGTACTGTCTGGTGTTTGGAAAGGGGGGGGCCGGGACGGGGGATGGGGACCAGGAAAAGACTATCCTGATTGTTACCAGTAGAAGGTTCCAAAGCTAGTGTTTGCTGTGGTGTGGGGGTATTAATGGGTAACCTCCACGTCTAAGAAGGTACCACTAATGCTGAAGGGTACATCATGCTGACGTCTTTCTGAGGGACGTCCCTCTCTGTTCCATGAAGACAATGCCACACCACATTCTGCAAGTGCTATAACAGCATGGCTTGATAGTAACGGTGCAGGTGCTAGACTGTCTCGCCTGTAGTCCAGGCCCATTGAAAATGAAGTGCGGTATATGACAAGCCATGGTATAACGCACATACACAACCATTAGTATCCTCAGTTCCCTATTAATTCAACATTCAGCATTCCAGTCTGAAAACATGACGTCCTTTAGAATTTCTGCTGGACCTATTCCGTTTCCAGGTTTCCTGGTATTCCTTCGGTTAAATGTCAGTACTGTTGGGGTTCCTAGCATTTCGAGTCAGCTGAACCCCTTTGATTTAAGAAGGTGCTTTATCTTTGAGGTTTTAAGAAGGCTAACATTAAGAATGTCTTTTTAGTCATTTATATTTGCAGGTTTGCACATAAAACTGCTGTTTCAAACATCACAAATGTATTGGACCCAGAGAATGATTTGTCTAGCTGGGAACAGTAAACTACATTAAACCGTCAAGAGGAAATCTTTATCAATTCAGTCTAGCTATTAGCGAAGACAACCCACTTTCCACCAGAAGGAGGTGTGGGAGTGTGGTGCTGTTGTGAAGGAAGATAAAGGTGACCAGGATCAATAACTGATGATAAATTTAGACTGATATGATCAATATTTATTGAGCTACACATACAGAAGTCTGTCTCTCAGTATGGCGTCGGGCCGCTGTGTTTGCTAACCCAACACGCCAGACGTCTCGGTATGGAGCTGTAGAGGTTCCTAATGGTGTCCTGTGATAATCCATCCCATGCAGCTTGAACATCCTCACACAGTTCCTGCAGATGGTGCGGTAGGGGTGGAGGTGGAGGGACACCAGGTCTTCTGGACGTGTCATCTTGGTGCTGACCACGGTGCCTCCACACACGGATTCGTTGGGCGTCTCCACCAAGACTAAAGCGGGACTCGTCACTGAAGATGACCCGCTGCCATTCTGAGTCACTCCATGCCAGTCTGGTACGACACCCCTGCAGTCTTTGGTGACGGTGACGTGGCGTTAAGGACAGTCGTGGTAACGATGCATGTGGTTCTGCTTTGTGCAGTCAACGGTGCTGGCACTAACAGGATGAGTCACGGATGCTGAATGCTGGAATCGTGGCTGGTGGGTCAGTCAGGTACAGCAGTAAGGCCCGTCTGTCTGACTGAATACGAGTGTCTGGATTATGTCAATGCTGTAAATGCAAGAAGTCCAATAACGTGCCAGACAGTTCTGAACCCAATTCCAGCCATTTCAGCTTCTACTTACTGATTTTCTTTGCTTGATGAAGGACAATAAATCAACCCCTGTATCCTTAACCCTATCTTTTCCATGACCACCAGGATATATCTTCCCCTTTAGGGCTGTTTAAGAAATGAGAGGTTACTTGTTCTGTCCTCACTGGAAATGATTTAGTTCAAACTCAAGGTCTCCTTTATTCTTTGTTTTGTTTTACCTTCTTGAGTTTCCTTTCTTTTCTCTCTTTTATTTTTGTAAAACTGAAATAAACGTATGACAATACATCAGTTTCTTACTCATCACATACAAGTTGTCTCAACTCCTTCCAAAATCTTTGCATTAGCTTCATTAGCATCAGCATGAACCGATTATCTCAGAGGTAACAGTGTACAGCTGAGTCTGCATTAGCATTCTTGAGGGCTAGCTATATTGCTGAAACATAAACACACTAGCATAAATGCTAACATACTTAGCTCAAACTTCAGACATTTTACAGCTGTTGTAGCTTATCGAATAAACTAGACAAGTGTTGTATTTCCATCACGAAGACATTAGAACCTAAAATATCAAGATTAGAACCTAGGATGGCAAACTTACAGGCATATGTGGACCGAGATTCACCGAGAGAAAAACTGTGACTGCACTGTTGGATAGACAACTAACAACTAAACCCAAGCCATGTACAATACTAGGTAAGGCCAGTAGAGGGCGCTACACCATAGCAACTACCTCAGGTTTCCCTTAAAGCTACACCAGAACACTACTCACTTTATCAGCTAAAGAATTGTTGCCTGAAACAGATCATCACTGTCCAAAGAGAAATGGTAACTTTACAGGAAAGGTCAAAAGCCTAATTTAATTTAAATGAAAGTCAATGGAACCAGATTTTTATTTCTGTTGGTCTACTCGTCATCAGTGTTCAAATGACACATAAAAGTAAAAACAAAACCGCCAACAATGGAGGTACACGTTATTTAGCGATATTGGTCCCTGTCATAATTAATAATTAATAATAAACTACATAACAAATGTACACAACTACCTGAAGACCCCTTCACTGTTATACTTGAATTTCCCTCTGGGATCAATAAAGTATCTATCTATCTATCTATCTATCTATCTATCTATCTATCTATCTATCTATCTATCTATCTATCTATACTTCAGATGATCAAGTCTTATCCTAGGTATACAGAACCCACACATAATGTAGAAGTGTTATCCCAATGCTACTTCCAGAACCGTCCATCCATGCCAACCTTTGGCACCAAGGCTGAAGGCTCCGAGCCAATGCCCTCACATCTCATGCACATACAGTACTATGGCACTACTGCATCGTGAGGTGCCTGCCACCACCCAGTCGCAGTTTCCACATGGCTGCTCCTGACCTCTCTCTTTACAGCCAATAACAACGCTGCCAATTCCCCCACCAGCTCCAACTTCAAGTGCGTGCTTTGGACTGGAGCCCAGGAGATGCTCCTGATGTGTAAACATGTGGACGGAGCTAACCCTGCAAACCCCCAGAGCTCGCCCATTTCAAAAGCTTGCCTGAGATAACACGCTACCTGTTCTGGAATTCTGCCGTGTCGGGAATAGGAAGCCGTGCTCTTAGCCGGGCTTGTCAAGGTCAGTAGCTTGGTTTAGAAGACAAAGGGGAAGATGTGCAACGAATTCATTCGGATTAACATCTCAAAGGGGCTCATTCCCACCACGGAACAGAAGCTGCGGCCAGAAAAAGCCCACGCTCTGCCGTTCATTCGGGTCCAGCCTCTCGAGCACCTGAAGACGATAATTATATATTGATCTTCACTTAAACGATGCACATTCAATATAGCCTATCAAAGGAACAGCTAGCAGAAGAAAAAAACACCCACAGGAGTGAAACTTGGCAGACGGCTGCATGACTCAGTACTACATGCACGCAGAACTCCACCATAACTGACCTTAACCCCACAGCACCGTCACTGCAATGGTGTCGTACCAGACTGTCACTGAGTGACTCAGAATGGCAGCGGGTCATCTTCAGTGACGAGTCCCGCTTTAGTCTTGGTGGAGACGCCCAACAAATCTGTGTGTGGAGGCACCGTGGTCAGCACCGAGATGAACGGTGCATTGTCACACGTCCAGAAGGCCTGGTGTCCCTCCACCTCCACCCCTACCGCACCATCTGCAGGAGCTGTGTGAGGATATTCAAGCTGCATGGGATGGATTATCACAGGACTCCATTAGGAACCTCTACAGCTCCATACCGAGACGTCTGGCATGTTGGGTTAGCAAACACGGCGACACGACGCCATACTGAGAGACAGACTTCTGTATGTGTAGCTCAATAAATATTGATCACATCAGTCTAAATTTATCATCAGTTATTGATCCTGGTCACCTTTATCTTCCTCCCCAACAGCACCGCACTCCCACACCTCCGTCTGGGTGCGGCTGTTCTATTGCTGATGAGTGTAATAACACAGTATTATTCATATGAGGAGTTTAGCACCATTATAGTCCATCTGGATTGGAAGAAGCCAGTTTCTCAGAGCCAGATTAAGCACCATCCTGGACCAAGAAGCCTTTGAAGATCTATTGCCTACTGAAAGTTTAGTACAGGATTAAGGCTAATCTGGCGGGTCCAGGAAAACTAGCTCTGAGGATTTGCTACATGGATGTCCGGACAGTCTCCCTTTCTTCTGTGGGTTGTAATCTGTAATCCACAGTGCAGCATGAATGGGAACAACACATGAATGAGCAGCTCACGGGCCGTATCGCGGAGAGGGGAGCATTTCTGTGGAGGCTTTCAGAAATGGGCTTTAATTTCATACCAGCCACAACATGTCTGCTCTGCACCTGTTCCTGGAGCCCGGGCACTGCTGACAGCGAGCCCAGGCATCTTTATATAGCACATATTCATTTGTCTCAGACCAAGAAGTTGTGCACACATAGCATGCCATTCCAGATTCTACATTTCTCCTGCTTTTGGTCGAGCTCTGTCCATTCCTTAGAATTAAACAGGCTATTTTTTTGATACTGTGCCTTTAAGACTGACACATGCAAATGAGCTCTGTTCTGATTGGCTGTACTTTGAAGTCAATGGCCTAAATTAATAATGGTGGCCCGGAGAGATGCTGTGTGGCTGGTTGTACTAATGACAAACTATCATTCACTGGTCTCAGACATGTTGTCCTGCCATGTCCTTGTTGAGGCTCTGGCTAGATGACCGGGCTAACGTAGCCTCTCTCAGACCTTAGAATGAAACAGGCTGTTTTTGTTACTGTGATTTCAGCTCTAAAATACCGTATAACAAATAATAACATACAATACAACTCAATAATTACACCAAAACATCAGGCAACCTGTAAAAACTAAATGTTAAAATGTTAAAAAATTTCAGTGTTTAATTCTGCGCCTTGTGCGTTCCGCTGTCGGTCTAAACTATATCCACATCCTCACCATCTCAGGACTCTATTAAAGGGAAATGATGTCACCAATTTATCCACTATTAAATTAGTTGCCAATTAATTTGGTCATCGATTTTAGTTGACTAATCGGCCTTTAGTCGATTCATCGTCGCACCCTTTGAGCCAACTGAGACTCACCCTCTCTTTAAGCTTTAAAGATTCTGACAGTTCTGGACGTGTATATACATATATATACACATACATACATATGGTAATATATATATTATATTCTATATATGTAATATATATCTCGTCGCTATATAAATATAAACACATTTATCTCCAAAACGCATATATATATGATATATATATATATATAAATACACACATTTATATTTTGAATGGAATCAATGGACACCAGACGTCTTACCCATATATATATATATATCCATTTCACATTTCCGCTGTCCGTTCTTCATGAAATCTCCACGGAGTGAAGACAAAAACTCATGCTAATCAAATGAGGCGGCAAAAGTAAAGTACACTTTCCAACAAAAGTGGAGATACTGTTGGTTTTTCTTCATGAAATCTGGCCACGGACGCTATATATATATATATAATCAAAATAATATATATTATAATATATCAACAAAACATGGAGATATATGTTAATATATTCTATACAGCGACGTAAAAATATATATATATATATATAAATATGCTGGCAGGACTTCATAATCTGCTTTCCTGAAGAACCGAGCCCTCTGTTACGCGCTTCACAAGCACTAAGGAGCAACTCACCCCCACACGATACGCAAATCCACCATTTGCTGACGTAAGAAATGAGCTATGTGGCTGAGCAGCCCACCTGAGACCCCTCTTTAGCCACCTATTAATTCTCACTTCCATTCCACAGCGCCGTTGTATTGCCTCTGTCTGCTGGCTATTTTGGTTACTGTGCCTTTAAGACTGACATATGCAAATGAGGTCTGTTCTGATTGGCTGTAAATAAATGTTATAAATTAATAAAACGCTTGTCAGAGCTGCATATTTCAAGGTTCTTCAAGGGTTCTTCATTAGGGGAATGGTTCTACTTAGAACCATGACTTCTAATTCAAATCATTTGCATTCATTTTTAAATTGACGTTGATCATATGTTGTTAAAGGTTCTATGTAGGACCAGAAGAGGGTTCTTAAGGAGATGGCAAACAGCGTTTCTAGCCCTAGCCTTGAGGAGGAGTGGTTTATAGCTAGCCAACTGTTCTGTCACAGCTACAAACTTAAAAATAAATAAATAAATAAATAAAGGTTCTTTAAGGGTTCTTTAGTTTTAAGATCTGTGTTCTATATAGAACCATTCTAAGATTTGCTCTCCTGCCATGTCCCTTGTTGGGGCTCAGGCTAGATGACGGGGCTAACGTAGCTAGGTCAGTTGTTAGAGCACAGTGCTAACGCTAATCTCACCCGACAAGTCGATTTTGATTCTACTGGTCAGTGGTAAATTAATGGCACCCCTACAGCCAACCGAGACTCCCTCTTTGTTCCTCCTTGGTTCTGAAAGTTCTGGAAGTGTGTGTATATATATATGGATGGATGCTGGCAGGACTTCATAATCTGCTTTCCTGAAGAACCGAGCCCTCTGTAACATGTTTCACAAGCACTAAGGAGCAGCTCGCCCCCACACAATACGCAAATCCACCATTTGCTGACGTAAGAAATTAGCTATGTGGCTGAGCAGCCCACCTGAGACCCCTCTTTAGCCACCTATTAATTCTCACTTCCGTTCCACAGCACCATTGTATTGCCTCTGTCTGCTGGCTATTGTGGTTACTGTGCCTTTAAGACTGACATATGCAAATGAGGTCTGTTCTGATTGGCTGTAAATGGTATAAAGTAATAAAACGCTTGTCAGAGCTGCATATTTCAAGGTTCTTCAAGGGTTCTTAAGTAGATGTTCTTAAGTTAAGTTCTTAAGTAGATGGCAAACAGCGTTTCTAGCCCTAGCATTGAGGAGGAGTGGTTTATAGCTAGCCAACTGTTCTGTCACAGCTGTAAACTAATAAAGGTTCTATAAGGGTTCTTTAGTTTTAAGATCTGTGTTCTATATAGAACCATTCTAAGATTTGCTCTCCTGCCATGTCCCTTGTTGGGGCTCAGTCTAGATGACGGGGCTAACGTAGCTAGGTCAGTTGTTAGAGCACAGTGCTAATGCTAATCTCTTTGTTCCTCCTTGGTTCTGAAAGTTCTGGAAGTGTATACACTGGTAAGATTTCATGGTGCCAGGTTTTGCTCTAAGCAGAGCCAAACGTAATGTGCTTTCCTGAAGAACCGAGCCCTCGGTAACACATTTCACGGACATAAAGGAGCGGCTCGCCCCCTCATGATACGCAAATCCGCCATTTGTTGACGTCAGAAATGAGCAATCTGACCGAGCAGCCCACCTGAGACCTCTTTAGCCACCTATTAATTCTCACTTCCATTCCACAGCGCCGCTCTATTGTCTCTGTCTGCTGGTTCTCCTCCCATTTGGAACTAAATCACCTCTCGATGGGGCGGCACACCGGAGCCCTACAGAGAGGTGGATGCTGCTTCTATCCTGACCTGAATAGGTTCTCCGTCTGGCTGACTTTGCAGCAGTGTGTAGGAGGGACGTTAGCACGGGGAGGGAGATTTATAGTCTCCAGTCCGGGCTGGAGGTTCTGCAGTGGCCATAACCGTAAAAGAATGGCGGAGGATGAAGAGAAACAAAGAGAGGCTGCCGGATGGACGGCTCGGGAAAGATCTGAGGACCTAGGCTGGAAAGATTTCTGGGGAATTCTCAGGAAAGAAAATATGCCAACTGATGCAGCGTATCCAAAATATGATTCCCAGTTCTGTTACAGGGGTGGAGTTCTAATAGTGATGAAGCTCCATACATGGGTGTGGCTTAGCGCCAGTTAGTCAGTCTCTCAGTATGGCGTCGGGCGGCCATGTTGGCTAACGCAACACGCCAGACGTCTCGGTATGGAGCTGTAGAGGTTCCTAATGGAGTCCTGTGATAATCCATCCCATGCAGCTTGAACATCCTCACACCGTTCCTGCAGATGGTGCGGTAGGGGTGGAGGTGGAGGGACACCAGCCCTTCTGGACATGTGACAGCAAACCGTTCATCTTGGCGCTGACCACGGTGCCTCCACACACGGATTCGTTGGGCGTCTCCACCAAGACTAAAGCGGGACTCGTCACTGAAGATGACCCGCTGCCATTCTGAGTCACTCCATGACAGTCTGGTACGACACCACTGCAGTGTTTGGTGACGGTGACGTGGTGTTAAGGACAGTGGTGGTAACGGTCTGTGTGCATGTAGTCCTGCGTGGTGCAGCCGTCTGCCAACGGTGCTGCACTAACAGGACGACTCATGGAGGCACCACTGCTCGCTGGATGTCTAGTTGTGGCTGTTGAGTCAGCCAGGTACAGCGATAAGGCTCGTGCTCTCGTGAAACTCGTGATGTCAAACCCACCCACAAAGCCTCATTCCTGTCAGCTGGTTCCTTCCGGGTGCAGCTATTCCTCTGCTGATGAGCACCCCAGACACGGATGACCTGCTAGTCTATACTGTGAGTCCTTTATAAAGACTCAGGAGTCAGCTCCTGCCAGCCAGCAAAACGATGACTCACACAGTTGAAGGCAGGTACGCAGCAGAGCACCGTATACAGCCTCTACACGTTCCTCCATATTGCAGTACACAGGCTGTCAGACTGTTGCGTCTGAGTTCTGACCGGAGCAGCCAAAACACAGCACGGCTTTTGACCGCTCAATCTGGGAACTGATGGCTTCTTGCAGGGGCCACTGGCAACACAACCTCACCACATTGGAGCAATCTGGTCCCTATTCATCCACAGCTCTCACATACCGGAATGAATCTCCTCACTCCCAGCCAATAAGCTGAGTTACCAGCGCTGGGGGTCTGGGCTCTACGGCATTTCTGCCCAGCAAGATCAGAAGCATAACTCATATTATGGTATAGGCAGATGACTGATTGAAATGTTGGCAGCTAGCCAACAGTTCTGTCACAGATACATACCTGAAAAACGATGGTTCCTCAAAGGTTCTTTAGTAGCGGCAATTATCTAGAACCATGCGTTCTGTACACAGTAGAACCATCTACTGCACGCCTATGTGGTTCTTTGTATTGCAAAATTATTCAGAATGGTATTGTGTGCAGTTCTATGTGGCACCAATAAGGGTTCTACTAGTCCAAACATAACAGAACCATGTCCAAAGATAAATGTTCTATACAGAACCCCACACACCACCTTCTCCATCAATCTCAAACATTTCACCATGCAAGTAGTTCTACATAGTACCATTTCCTTTACCAGAGAACCCATAAAGAACCATCTTTTTTGTAATTGTGTTGTATATGGCTCTATCTAGCACCAGAAAAGGGTTCTTCTATAGTATTAAGGGTTCCTAAGTAGATAACAGGTAACATCCTGGCAAGGAGCTGGAAATGTTGGCAGCTAGCCAACAGTTCTGTCACAGATACATACCTGAAAAACGATGGTTCCTCAAAGGTTCTTTAGTAGCGGCAATTATCTAGAACCATGCGTTCTGTACACAGTAGAACCATCTACTGCACGCCTATGTGGTTCTTTGTATTGCAAAATTATTCAGAATGGTATTGTATGCAGTTCTATGTGGCACCTATAAGGGTTCTACTATTGTTCCAAACATAACAGAACCATGTCCAAAAAAAAAAGTTCTATACAGAACTGCATACAGGACGTTCTGCATCAATGCAGGTAGCTCTGTATAGAACTCCTGGTTCTAAATAGAAGCATTTTCTTTACAAAGAACACTTGAAGAACCATCTGTTTGTAAGTGTGTTGTATATGGTTCTATCTAGCACCAAAAAGGGTTCCGTTATTGCATCAACTGTTCCTAAGTGGATCACAGCTAACATCCTGGCAGCAAGGAGCTGGAGATGTTGGCAGCTGGCCAACAGTTCTGTCAGATACACCTGAAACGAGGGTTCTTTAGTAGGGTTCTAGCTCTATCAGTGCAAGCAGTTCTATATAGAACTCCATTCCTTGTTACTAAAGAACGCTTGAGGAACCATCATGTGTCTAGAACTGTGCTGAGCAAAGATGTTAGAACCGTAGAAAAACAGGAGGCTGCTTCTTGGAATTGACCGTTCCACCTTAAATGCCGCAGCATTTAAGGTGGAACGGTCAATTCCAAGAAGCCAACTTGAGCTCGACTCACCTACTAAGAGGCACGGGGAGGAGGAGTGGGTCATGCCTGCAGCTCCGATGCCCAGCGCTGGTCAGGTAAACGGTGTGTGTGTGAGCGGCTGGAGCAGAGGCTGTGCTGGGTTCAGCTCCTGCACTGAGCGCACAGCAGCAGTGCAGCCGGACTAATGGAGGATGCGCGCAGATGATGCAGGGCTGATCTGCATCTCACACCCGGCCAGCGTGTTCCCTGACTTAGTGACCTCGATCTGCAATGTGCCACTGCATGACGACGCAGACAGAGCCGGGGAAGAGACGCTCAGGGTTCCTGCTGATGAGGAGGCATCGAGGCTGCTGACTGAGGAGGCGGAGGAGGAGGAGGAGGAGGAGGAGGAGGAGGAGATCATGTGGGTTAAACGCTACCCCAGCCTGTGCGAGACGCGCGTAGCGGACCGCTGTTGTCGCTTCTACTCAATGAACATAGCCCGCCCTTGCTGGGAGGCTGTGTCCGGCGCTGGTCAGCCTGCAGTGTCTGCAGGAGCCGCCCTGGGTCCTAAAGTCAGTCAGGCTTTACACAAGACCCTGTGCGTCTGCAGGGCTTATAATAGATGCTTACTACGAGCCACTACGAGATATTCGTAATGCAGACCACGCCCCTTATAGACGATTACTATCACAAGCCACGCCCTTGTGAAATCTGTGTACTACAAGCCACGCCTCTACGAGAAATTCGTAATACAGACCACGCCCCTTACAGGCGATTACTATTACAAGCCATACCCTTGTGAAATCTGTTTACTACAAACCACGCCCATGGTTAGATATGCCTTTAGCAAGCCACTCCCCTTATGAGATATGTTTACTACAAGCCACTTCCCTTATTAGACATGCTAAGCCGGGCGTGTGATGTAAGCAAGGATGGGGTTCACCTCTGTACCTGACTGACCTAACAGCCACCATGGCAGACATTCAGTGGGCAGTGATGCCCTCCATGAGCCATTCTGTTAGTGCCAGCACCGTTTGCAGGTAGCTACATGACACCACCACCACGTCAACGTCGCCAGAGACCGCAATGGTGTCGTACCAGACTGTCATGGAGTGACTCAGAGTGGCATGAGGTCAGCTTCAGTAACGAGTCCCGCTTAAGTCTTGGTGGAGACGCCCAACGAATCCGTGTGTGGAGGCACCGTGGTCAGCACCGAGATGAATGGTTTGTTGTCATACGTCCAGAAGGCCCGGTCCCTCCACCTCCACCGCACCATCTGCAGGAACTGTGTGAGGATGTTCAAGCTGCATGGGATGGATTATCACAGGACACCATCAGGAACCTCTACAGCTCCATACCGAGACGTCTGGCGTGTTGGGTTAGCGAACACGGCGGCCCGACGCCATACTGAGAGACAGACTTCTGTATGTGTAGCTCAATAAATATTGATCATATCAGTCTAAATTTATCATCAGTTATTGATCCTGGTCACCTTTATCCTCCTTCCCAACAGCACCGCACTCCCACACCTCCTTCTGGGTGCAGCTGATCTTCTGATGGCACTCCTCTCAGCCCCAAACACTCGCAACACCTGTCACCGTAGTCCGGCAGCCACACTACAGCTGCTAGCAATGGCACTAAAAACGTTCCTTCCTCTAAAGGAGAGCGAGGTGGGCTCTGGGATACAAAATCATTTCATGGAATCACTTTAGACACTTAAGACACGGGAGTGAGGAGGAACGCCTTGGCCCGTTTCCCAACACCAACACCTTTAATACAACTCCAACTTCTGAGGAATCTGTTCTCCACTCACGCAACAAACATCTACATACTTAACTGGAGTCTTTCAGGGAACCTGTCCCGGAGACGCTGGATGGGCTTACGACGGGTTTCCATGTAGAACAGCCCAGCCCCAATCAGCACCCCAAGCCCTGAGGCCCTCCATGTCCACACCCTGCTGATGGTAAATGATTAGACCTATTGGGCGAGAGACCACAACTGTAGACCCCAGGAGTTAAAGGGCTCCATTCAGGACTGGGCCAACGCTGACAAGCACACCCGCGACCCAGACCTCCACCTTCAAAAGGCTTTGGATGAGGGACAAACGGCTCAGGGTAAATATAGAACTGGGACCCGAGATCCACCACCCACATAATACCTGCTCTGTGGTGGTCCTGGGGGGTCCCGACCATTGAAGAACAAGGTAATACAGTATACAGAGGAACAGAAGGACTACAGTCTAGAACTTCAGAGGACTATGGTTGGTGTAATGGCTGATGGGTGTATGCTAGACTGCCAGTAAGTTGTAGCCGTGACATCACCAAACATGGAGGTTCGATGAACTTCGCTTGGTCTACAGCAGAGGTCTTCAAAGTGGTCCTCAGGACCCTCTGGACAGCATACATTGAATCTATTACCTCAAATACAATACATAACAGTGGTGTGAAAGCGTGGGCTGTCTAGGAGGGGGGAGGTGTTGAGCGGTGGGTGGGGGGCAGGGGGGCTTTAGCCCTTTCTGACCAAAAGAGCCTGGCTTCTTGAACATTGGTGCCACTCCGGGAACCACCCTGCCAGTTCTTACTGGAACCAAGCCATTGTTCTTCGGTTCCACTTGGGAAGTAACTTTTCCCCAGTGGTGGAAAAGACCGATTGGTAGATCAGTGGTCTACAAGCAACTCGCACCCCCCTTCCTGAATCAGATACAAGATCAGGACCACACCCACAGAGCCAGGCCAATGGAAGCTGCTGGATGACGGGCACATGTAGTAATCACTGATAGTTCCATTCATCCCTCAGAGCGCCAAGGCACTGAGCTCAACTCCTCCTACCACACATGTAGAGGGTTGGCTCCACCTTTACCACTGCCTCCTGGATAAATCCGGATGCCTCCAATGGATGTTCCAAGCTCCTCTTCCTGTTTGCTCCGTCTCTCTTTCTCCATCCGGGCATGACCTAAAGGAGGCTCCCACCCTCAAGCCTGGTTCCTCTGGAGGTGACTCCTTTGCCACTGTTGCCTCTGGCTTGCTCACTGGGGGCTTGGACCCCAGTGGATTCCTCTTCCCTGTGCCTGTACATGGACTCCCATGTTTCTCTTCTCCTTTATATATCCAATATATAAATATTGATTGACTGAACCCGCAGTTCATACGCTGAATACGGTTCTTCCCGCACACAGAGAGGGGAAGGCCAGCGTCAACCAAAACGCCATACGTTTACAAAGAAGTAGAGCCTTTATTTATTTTATAACACAGAACAAATCTTTTCACAGCTAACTACACATGCAGAGCGTTTCTGCATCCAACAACAGGAAAAGTACAAAACCAAATTTATACCACCTTTCTTACGGCAAGCCACACGCCTCACATGACCACACCCAGGTGTGGTAACGTGATCCTCAATGACGAAACATTTCTGTCCATATCAGAACATATCCAATACCGGAGCGCCGGGTGATGAGGGGAAATATGTACACGTCCAGAACAATCAAAAAAAGTCCCAACTGGAGCGCAGCACACGGTCTAGAACTGCTGCATGATCAGCTTCTTCTTCAGGTCATGGGAGAACTTGTTTGAGCGGAAGAGGTCGCTGTCGTAAAACGCAGACAGGTTGTGGATGTTGATCTGTCGGGCCTACGGAGAGAAGAGGAGGGAGTTAAATTAATCCTGAACTGAGTTTAATAAACACGTCTGGCCTCGAATAACTGACCCACATTACCAACGAGCACCGTGTTACTCAGACAAGCATGACCCAGGTGGGGCGGTGACTCGGGGCCTCATTCATCAACCACTCCTACAGTGACGCATCGTCTTAAAGCCCACCCGCTTAGAGTTCTGATATGTAATGTTGGTTTGGGATTCGCTGCACACGCACGCATGTGTAAACCGTTCGGGAGTTTAAGAACAAGTCATGAACCCAACATAGACTTTCTCATGGCTCTTATGGGGGTTTAAGACTACATGTAGGGGCTTAGCTTAAATGCAGGGGTCAGGGGCTTAGCCCACATGTTGGAGGGTTAGGGGGTTTAGCCCAGATGTAGGATCTTAGCCTAAATGTAGGGGGTCGGTGGTTGTAGCCTAAATGTAGGGGGCGGTGGCTAAAGCCTCCCCCTCCTCCCCCTCCTCCCTGCTAGTCCCCTCCCCCCATCTCAGTCTCCCCCCCCCCCCCTTCGTCCCCCGCCCCCCCCGCGTCCCCCCCCCCCCCCCCCCCCCCTCCCCCCCTTCTCCCCCCCCTTTCCCCCACCCCCCGCCCCTGCTTCTCCTCCACCCCCCCTCCCCACCTATCCCCCCCCCCCCCCCATCAAAAAAGGGGGTCTTTCTTGTCTTATTTAATCTATTTAATACCAAAGCCCCCCCTTCCCCCGCTCCCGTCCTCTTCCCTTCTAGTTTCCCCCCCCATCCTTGCTTTTTTTTCCCCCCCCCCCCCCGCGCCCCCCCCCCCCCGCCCCCTCCCCCCCCCCCCCCCCCCCACCCTCCTCCCCCCCCTTCCCCCCCCCCCCCCCCCCTCTCCTCCCTTTCCCCCCTTACCCGCCCCCCCCCCCCCCTCCTCCCCCCCCGCCCCGCCCCACCGCTCCCCCCCCCCCCTATACTCCCCCCGCCTATTCGCCCCCCCCCCGAACCCCCCCGTCCCACCTTGATCCCCCCCCGCCCCCCCCCCCCCCGCCCTTTTTTCCCCCCCCCCCCCGCCCTATTCCCTTTCCCCCCCCCCCCCCCTCCCCCCGCCACCCCCGGCCCCCCCGCCCCCCCCCCGCGCCCCCCGCCCCCCACCCCCCCCCCGGCCCCCCCTCCCTCCCACCCCCCCCCCCGCCCCCCCCCCCCCCGCCCCCCGCCCCCCCCCCCCCCCCCCCCCCCCCCCCCCCCCCCTCCCACCCCCCTCCCCCCCCCCCCCGCCCCCCTCTTTCCTACCCCCCCCCCCCCCTCCCCCCCCCCCCACACCCCTCCCCCCCCCTCCCCCACCACCCCCGCCCCCCCCCCCCCCCCCCCCCCCCCCCCCCCCCCCCCACCCCCCCCCCCACCCAAACACCCCCCCCACAAAAAAAAAAAACAAAAAAAAAAAAAAAAACAAACACCAAAAAAAAAAAAAAAAAAAAAAAAATAAAAAAAAAAAAAAAAAAAAAAAAAAAAAATAAAAAAAAAGAAAAAGAGGAAGTAAAAAAGGGAAAAAAAAAAAAAAAAAAAAAAAAATAAAAAAAAAAAAAAAAAAAAAAAAAAAAGAAAAAAAAAAAAAAAAAAAAAAAAAAAAAAAAAAAAAAAAAAAAAAAAAAAAAAAAAAAAAAATAAGAAAGGGGGGAAAAAAAAAAAAAAAACAAAAAAAAAAAGGGGGGGGGGGCGAGGAGGGGGGGGGGGCTCCAGCTAAAAATGTAGGGGGTCAGTGTTTTAAGCCTAAATGTAGGGGGTCAGTGTTTTAAGCCTAAATGTAGGGGGTCAGTGGTTTAAGCCTAAATGTAGGGGGTCAGTGGTTTAAGCCTAGATGTAGGGGCTGGTAGTTTAGGCCTAAATGTAGGGGCTTAAGCGCCTGAAATGTAAGGGGTGAGTATTGGGGAGATAAGTTTTTGCCGAGCGCGATAACAATTCACAGTCTGGGATTTCATCTACTGGATTTACCACTTCGATCATTGTTGGCGAATTTCTAGTTTCACCGATCTTCAGTGCTGTTAGTACACCGCTGAAGGCACTGGTCACTTTCAAAAGGTCACACAAGGTGGTTCAAACTCCAACGATGGAATCAGTGTCGAATTGAGAGGGCCGAAGCCTGCATTAGTACGGAAACAGCGTCCTAGCGCGTCCATCCTAAATCCAATACACAGGACTGATTACACTAACCAAACACAGGATTCAGTACAGTGGGCCCTGTGGAACGTCTGACAACTTCTCTGATATGGTAGTCAGAATGTCTGCCCAGACGCTGTGGTGTGAACGTCTTGATCTTAAGACAGCGATATGCTAGGCTACAAAGCGACCCCGACTGAAACAAACCTTCTACTCTGCCCAATACGCGTCACCAGGCCGGACCGGTTTGTTCTTTTTCTTGTGCTTGCCTAACAAGTTACCATTATGGGCTACACCAAGATCGTTCTCTGGAATCTCGATGACATCGCACTGCTTGGGGCTCCATTAATCCTGTTTGGCGTGATACGCAGCCAGCACATGCTTGCTGGCTACGCTAGCTGCTTCAGGACGAACAGGAGCAGCTCGTTGTTGTCTCGCCTGAAGGCCAGGTACCGTGCAAACGTCTGGGGGAGAGACATTCGACTGTTAAAGCGGAACAAACGCAATGCGGTGCGAGAGGGGGTTCAGCTGCTGAGGAGAATCCACTGTCCACCGATTAACCCAGGCAGTGGGGGCAATTCATCTACCTGCTATCATCAGCCTAGTCATCTTAACGACACACTACTTCTGAAACTACACTGCAGGGCTAATGAAATAGGCGAAGACGTTCGACTTACGTTGATCCAAGAAGTGCTTATCGCCCAGGTATCACAGTGCTGTGGCTGGGGCTCACTCTGCCATGTGCTCACATTGCCCTTGGGGCCTGCACCGTCCACCGAGTACATCTCCTCCAGATTTACCCTGTGGTCTCAAGATATGAGGATTATTCATCGTACTGAGTTTCTAACAGCGTTCTGGACTGACGGGCGATATAGATCATCCCGGCAGGGCATTGAAACTGTACTACAGCCGCAAACAGGCCCGACGTCTTGTAGTGGCTGCTGATCCAGGGTTCGAAGAGCATTTACCGAGCACGCACTTTCAAACATGGCTTACTTTGCAAAAATGGCTTACGAGCAAACAAGCGCTGGCATGATTTGTGTTTATGGACCAGGAGTTGATTAAAGCAGCAGAATGCCTCGCAGATTTAATCAAGTTTATGCCACACAGGACTAATATGGAGGTGTGGAAAAGCACTCTCGGGCGAGTGGAGGTAACAGAAAGACGTATAGTAGGGTGATGTAGTCCCCAATCCGTATCGTTTCATCTCTTTGCTCACCCAACATGACGTAAACCTCCCTACTCCTCTGTTTTTCTGAGAGCGTTTAAGTCTATAGGGGAGTAGGGGTTCGTCGTGTGTCGCTCGTGTTATTGGTTGAAGATGGTGAGGGGTACGGTTTGAAGCTGTTACGAGGAAGGTGCTCACCTTCTCAGGGGCACCACTTAGCATCCTGTTAATGACATCGATGCAGTGTTTTTTATTTACTTTGATTTACGCTCTTATTTACTTTATTTTATTTAGTGCTCTGATGTGTGTGACGTCGTTAAGAATTTTTGGGATTGCTGTGTATGCTGAAGGCCAATGCTGTTTGCATACTGGTTTAGCATACAAGCCGCTTGATAACGTTAATGTATCCGTATCTGGTTCTGGAGGGGTGGTCCCATTTCATATGGGGAACATTTCTAACGGCGACTTACACCTTGTAGCATTGCTAACTGCTTATATAGGTAGGTTATAGCTAAAAACATAACAAGGGGTAGGGGTGTAAAACAGCGAAGTAGATGAGTCTAGGTAGCACTTAAGTAGCGGTGCCTATGTCCCTTAGTCCATCATTAATAAATATCTTTACTGTTTCGTATCCATTACTTAATAACTAACAGATAAGAGGACGGGCGGCGGAAGATTCCGAGGGTCATTTATTTGGAATATACAAGTTAATGTTTTATAATTCTTACTAAAAAGGATAACTATGACTCAACAATTGGGACATTTGGCCCAGATGGACGACCTTACGCTTAAAATTAAGGATCATTAATTCAAAAATGGTATGACACGGGTTTATTGGGATTGATATCCAGCCAGGTGCGGTATCCGGCCTGCTATGCAAAGTTTATGTAGCTTCTGGTTGCTGTGGAACTGTGGAGGAGTTCGGGATCGGTGCAAAGATTCCGCGCTACTTTAGCAATTTGGTAGGTTTAGGCGTGGCCCTCCAGAGCTGGTGACGGGCATAGGGCTCGTCGGTTTAGTGTTAACGTGCACCTGTTAACAGCTAGCAGTGACAGATACCGTCCAAACCTGCAGCTCTGCTGCGCATAAGCAGTGACACATCATTAAATGGAGACCGCACCTGTGCCCTCATGCTCTTCATCACGCTGAACTTCTGCGTGTCAATGAAGCTCTCCAGCATCACACGGATGGCCATGTTTACATCGTCCTCCTGTACATAATCCCGGAGGTGCATCCGAGCGTGAGCGCTGTTCGCTCGCCATGCGGAATCATGTGACAGTCGAGATGTGGACGCAGCCGTGATTGGTGATTGCTGCTGTGGCCGTGTTGAGGTGGGAAATATGAGAACAGCAGATGGACCATTAAAGGGGCTCATGACTGTTTCAGGAGGGTGGTCTGACTATGCCATAACCATAACCTACCACCACAGAACGACATTACCCCCACAACAGCAAACCTGCCACAATTTTTCAAACAGTCAAGACTCCGTTTAAGAACAATGCATCGTCAAAAACAGTTGCATGGCACAATGATCTTGCCACCTCAGAAAGAAACACACGGTTCGACTAGGAATATAAACTTTGTGGGTATGGACGCCGAGGACGGGCACCTTCAAGACGTGCTGATATCCATGTTACCATCTCGTGCTGTGTCATTGTGACTTTAAGCAAGGACCATGTCCCTGCATCGACGCTGTACCGTGGACTTAACGCCAACCGCCTAGCAGACTTTGGCCTGAACACCGGATCATCCTCAGCGAGTGCCATGGCTGTGTTGCATACTCGCTGTTGTGAGTGACCCGAACGTAGTACTTGCAGACAGGCTCGCACCACACGGGACTACATGCACGCAGACCGTTACGTGGAGGAGACTGTCTATTATGACACCGACACATCAAGGCCTGTGTGTCCTGGCCAGACCTGTCATGGAGTGGACTCAGAATGGCAGAGCGAGGTCATCTTCAGTGACGAGTCCCTGTCTTTAGTTCTTGGTTGGTGGAGACGCCCATAAGCGAATTCCGTTGTGTTGGGGCTAGCCGTGGTCAGCACCAAGATGAACGGTTTGCCGTCACGTGTCTAGAAGGCCTGGTGTCACTCCACCTCAAACCCTACCGCACCATATGCAGGAACTGTGTGAGGATATTCAAGCTCCATGGGACGGATTATCACAGACCCCCTATAGGAACCTCTACAGCTCCATACCGAGACGTCTGGCATGGTGCATTATTTTGCGCTTACACTGAGCTTAACGTTTCGTCTAGGTATGAGCACTGGCCTGGGGTTGCTAGGTAGTTACAGGAACTCCTGTGTGTCTCTGTATTGTTCTTTCTAGGCATCAACACTGACCCATGTTCCAGCAGCATCTGAGCTCAAGGAGTTTAGACTCTAAAGCCATTCTCCCAAGCTTCAAAACGCACTCGAGACCTTCATCTTTGAATACACAGTAAGGCAACCTAGCCACCACCCCTGCTCTCACCATGGACTCCTTGCGGAGGTCGCTGTAGATGCGGGCCACCTTGTCCTGGTCCATCTGATTGAGTTTAGGCCGCACCCGCTCCTTGGCATAGATGATGTACTTCCTAAGCAGCTCCTGAGGCACGGGTGGCACGTCGGATGAGTTCGGCAGCACCACCTCCTCCAGCCCGGCCACGCCCCCTTCCTTGTTGCTGGGGTGATGCTTGATGTGGCTGCCAACCACGAAGCGGGCAAGCATTTCATCCTTCACAGAAACATCAGGAGTGTCATTTCAGAAACCCGTTTAAAAAAGGAGCCACAAGAAGACTGCAAAGCTGCCTGCGTTACCTGCACGGGATCCACGGTGTCTCTAACGACACACAAGACGTCAAAGCGAGACACGATGGGCTCGGTCAGGTCCACGTTCTCGGAGAATGTCAGCGACGGGTCGTAACGGCCACCTTTAATAAGAAGAGAGCCAGAAGTCAGTGCTCAAGTCTAACGGAGTGCTGCAGTCACCAGACCACCTCAAATCCAAAACTACTGGGAACAGGTCGCTGGCGTTCCGGCTGAATTACGTGCTGGGGATAAGCTGGTGTTCCCGGCTTTCCTCTAGTACTGAGAACATCATCACAGACACAGGAAAGAGAGGCAGAGAGGTGATGCGATGTCTGTTTGTACATACGTACCGATGGGGTTGGCTGCAGCGATGACTGTGCAGCGAGCCTGCAGAGAAGTGACGATGCCTGCTTTGGAGATGGAGATGCTCTGCTGCTCCATAGCTTCGTGGATACTCGTGCGGTCCTGGTCATTCATCTGGACAGAGATCAAAGCAGTAGCGGGTCAGAGCATGCGATTCCCAAACTACAGACCTGATTACTGAAGAACATGCAAGATGCGGCTGCGCAGCTGATTAATGCTGAGATGTTGCTAGGCATCCTAGGGTATCCCAGGTGGACGCTAAGGTGTTTAGGCAGTTATGGCATCCTCTGTTAGACCAGTGCTAGGCAGTTGCCAAAGTCTTACTGAGAGGCTTCCAAGGTGCATAGTAAGAGGTTGCTAAAATGCCCCGTAGGGTTGCTAAGGTGTTGCTTAGAGGTTGCCAAAGTGCACCATGCACCCGATAAGTTGTTGCTAGGAGGTTGCCAAGAGGATTCCAAGACACACCATGAGGGTGCTAAGAGGTTGCCAAAAACACACTGTGTGGTTGATGGGAGGCTGCCAAAATCTACAGTGTAGATGCTAATGCATTGCTAGGAGGCTGCTATGGTGCTCAGTGTGGTTGCTAAGGTGTTGCCACGGTATACAGGGTGTTTAACAAGTAGCTGATAGGGGCTGCAGTGCAACCCTTACTGCAGCACCCTTAAGGTACAGTTACACACCCACACCAATAAGCCATCTTCAGGGTTCTACTTTGGTAAAATGAGGTTCCACGCCACAGAACCTTCAGTACCTTTTATCTGAGTGTGTAAATACAGATCACGCTCGGTATCAGCTCAGGACTCCAGATTAGGGCCATCCTCCTCTTACCTTATCAAACTCATCAATGAGGCAGACCCCTCTGTCAGCCAGCACCAGCGCTCCAGCCTCCAAGGTCCACTCTCGGGTGACCGGGTGTCTCTGCACGTAGGCCGTCAGACCCACAGCCGAGGCACCCTGCCCTGTGGTGAACACGGCCCGGGTCGCAATCTTCTCCACGTACTTCAGGAACTGAGACTTGGCTGTGCCTGGATCTCCACACAACAGCACGTTGATGTCACCACGCACTTTGTGCTTCCCTCCTGCAGGCAGACAGACGTTTAAACACCCACCCTCACCGACTCCTGTTTAACTGCTTGTGCTATAGAAGCTCCGGTGGCTCAGCTGATTATTCAGCTGACCGCTTTCAGTACACTGGATGATTTCACTGGCTGGTCGGGGGACACATGTCTGACCATTCATACACAACCCGTTACTAAGCCAACAAGCCAAGTGTCTGTCAGACCAAATTTTAACATGTCTGAAGAAGATTACGTTAAAGAGAATCTGCTGAGGGGCTTCACCAGAAAGGTTCTGTTTGTTTTTGGTCTTTGACGGGTATAAATGTGTAATATAAATCACAGATAAATGTAAAAGTGCAGCATCTTTAATGTTAGTTCACCATTTTAAAGTTTCTTGTCTCCTTCCCAAAAAAAAAAAAAACCCACACAAACAAAAAAAAGTGGCCGAGAAGTGAAAACAAAATTAATGTTTGAGAACAAAATTACAAAAAAAGGTTTTTTTAATTTTTATTATTATTATTATTATTATTATTATTATTATTATTATTAATTATTATTAATACATACATATACACATATATAATAAAATAATTAGAGACAGAAAATTTTTTAAAAAAGTGGCTTTTTTTTTCTGTCTCTGTAATTTATTATTATTATTATTATTATTATTAATACATACATATACACATATATATAATAAAAATAATTAGAGACAGAAAAAAAAAAGTGTGGCTTTTTTTTCTGTCTCTGTAATTTATTATTATTATTATTATTATTATTATTATTAATACATACATATACACATATATATAATAAAAATAATTAGAGACAGAAAAAAAAAAGTGTGGCTTTTTTTTCTGTCTCTGTAATTTATTATTATTATTATTATTATTACATACATATACACATATATATAATAAAAACAATAATTAGAGACAGAAAATTAAAAAAAAAAAAAAATAAAAATAAAAACCCACACACCCCCACCCATTTTACCCTTCAGAAAACAAAATTACAAATTTACAAACAGATGTACAGAAACATGAAATACTTTTACCAGTACAGAAACGCTTACAAACATCCAAATTCTGAGGAAAGGGTGGGTCTAACACACAGGAAGTGCTTGTCAATCAAGCTGTTTGGCGGTGGTAGAGTGAGAAAGGAGTTGGGATGAGGATGACGCTACAGCATGATTTGTCCATTAGTGGAATGTGTTTAATCCAGCTGACATGCTTTCATTTATCCAGTGGAAGCCCTACAGAGTTTTCAAAACAGCAGACAGAGGAAGGACACGACTAAACCACCGGTTATCTGTATCTACAGCGTAACAGCCCACTTACCTTCCTCAACACCTCCAACTCCAAGTGGTTTGGACGTCACCCAACAGGTTGTGAACCCTTGTCAATCAAAAAGCCCTTCCTGTGTGTTAGACCTCCCCTTTCCGCCAGAGCTGGCACCCTGTAAGTGTTTCACATCTTGTAAATTAGATTTTCGTAATTTTGTAAATTTGTTGTGCACTTCTCGGCCCCCGTACGACACACCACTCTCGGCAAATGGGCCGTCAGACATTCTGCTGTTCTGCGCAGCCCCAGAACAGTACAGTAACCATTACCAACGTTCCACATTTTACCACACGTACAAGGACTATAACTCTAGAACCACCTACCTGGATTCTTAGATTCACCGCCAAACAACGCAAGAGCCAGAGCCCTCTTAATATCTTCATGCCCGTAGATGGAAGGCCCAATGCTGGCGAACACCTGCACAAAACATGACCCAGACTGAGTACCAACTTCAGGGCTGGGTGTACCATCGTCTACAGTGAAGCTAATCCAGACATCACGCAGACCGAGCTTACCCTCTCGCCGATGCGCTCGTCCTTGGAAAGAGCCACGATGGCCTTCACGTCCTCATCGGTTAGCTCAGCCACGGCCACGCGCTCATCCTTCCGGGCGATGTGGTTGGCCAGGATGACTGTGGCGAACACGGGGAAGCCGTTGGCCATGTTCAGGGAGCCGTCATAGTTGTTGTGGTAGATGCCAGTGAGCTCCTGATCAGGAATTACAAGATAACGTTATAGGACATCACTACCACGTGATCCGATACTACTCTCCTCCAATCCCAGCCTGCAGAACACTTTTACAGTAGCTACAACCTCGTACTCCAACCGTCGTATTGCTTATTGTTGATAAACTCAGATTATTAAAATTATTTAAGCTTACATGACCAATTTACCTACATAGGTTAACTCTGCACCTACTATCTGGCCAATACTACAGCGTCAGCTTTGGGCCCGAAGATTTAATCGCTTACAGATCAATAGAAAAGCATCCTCTCCAAACCATCCACCCCCACCCAAAAATTTAAAAAGGTCAGTTGTAGCTTAAACCGTTATATTTGAAATAGAGCAGCCTATTAATTCTACTTTGAGAAATCACTGGAGCGGCATACCACTCATATACACCCCACACTCACCGAGCACCAATAACGAATCACCGCACATCATGGTCAGTTAGCGTCATGCCTAAGCTAATCAAGCCCACCAGTCTAGCTTCCCTCACCAGCTTTCTCAATAAGTGCACTGCCTGTTGTACTTACGATTTCATCGCCAGGCTTGCAGCTGTCCACGAGGTCGGCGAGCAGGATGGCGTCTTTGGACCTCGGCAGACGGCCGGCTGCTACTTTACCGGGGCTCTCCTGGATGGTGATGCGCTGGTAGTTCTGATACACCGTCTGCGGGAGGAACGGCAGGTTAACGGCTGGAGCTCTACAGAAAAGCTGCGCCCGGCTAAACGTGATCTGAAGACGGCTACCCAGTCCGCCTCAACATTCGGTCTACTGGTTCCCCCTGTCTGCAGGCGTCATCACCCGCCATGGTATGTGCACAGAGAATTATATACCCAGCTGTATAGCTGTGGTCATCCTGGGCACAGACAGAACCGCTGCCAGATACTGAACCTCATCGAGAGCGCTGTGTTTACTATCAGTAACTGCATTTGCATATTCCAGTAAGCTGAACTTGAAATTCATCCTTTAAATAAACCCAGATATTTACATTCCTAACATTCCACATTCTGCGCTCCTCGAGCCTGGAGTAGTTCCGATATGGCCCATGTGGACTTCCCGAAGGGTTCCCAAACCTTAGGCTTGTGCTGAATTACGCACACCCAGATATTGGGTCATAGTGACCGAGATCCTGCCGTAACTGTTGATGGCTAGAGCTGTTACAAGCTGGGTGCTACACTACGTTAAACAAGGGGCGGGGCATAAACGCTTAACGCCTCAGTACATCTACGCATACCCAGGTAAAGCCTTACTAGCCACATACCTGTTCCATGTTGATTTCAAAGGGTCCGAGCGACTGACACTCAGGACAGGAGCCTGGTTTCACCTCCTGGTTCTGGGACTGGAAGAACGGGCCCAGGATGAAGTTACACTTGTTACAGTTGTACTTGACCATTCCCAGCTGGGGCAGCACCCCCGTGCAGCTGGTTACCACACCGCTGGTCCGGATCAGCTGGTTCAGATGCAGCTGCCTATCGAGAGGACAAAGAAGCGGCATATGACCAAAACGTCCAGCAGGAGGACAGACGACTACATCTACACGTAACCACACCCAGCCCGACCGCTCACCTGAGCGAGCGCAGCTCCTCCACTAGCGGCAGGTTACCAATGCGGACATGGATCTCATGGGCGATGCGGTCGTATTTGGGGTACATGGCCAACACCACCTCCTTCGCCGCTTCGTCGAAGATCTTCAGCATCTCCGCAGGAGCCTCAGGGAGGAAGTAAGCCAGCACATGCTCCCTGGAGGCCAGCTCCTCGTAGTTGACCAGCAAGCTCTCCTTGTTTTCTGCAGACGTTCCCAAAACGAGTTAGTACCACTGGAACGCTGAGAATCAGTACGACATCGCCTACATACAGCGCCCTCACATGGAACGACTTAACACCCTGACCCTGAATGACCGTCTTATTTGTTTGAGGGGTCCTAAAAAAAACACCACACTGTTTTCATAATTTATAAAGCTTCTTAAAAAGATAGTACTCAGTCAATTATTCCCCCCATTAAAGGTCAAAGAAATAAACTGACATGACGGATATCAAGTACATTTCTCACAGCACTGAGACCGCAATATTACAAACAAATAATAATAGTAATAATAATAATAATAATAATAATAACAAATTATGTTATTGCATTATGATTATTGACTACTAATATTTTTTACTTTGTTACCATCACTATTAATAACAACTAATTTTTGTATGACTTTATTCCTATGACTATCATTATTGTTGATTATTGATTATTCTGTTACTAATATTTCTATTACTTTATCATTATTAATTATGATTATTGTATTACCTATACTTATTACTTTACTACTACTGTTATTATTTATTACTAATACTGCTATTACTTTTTTTTTATTATTATTATTATTATTATTTACAGCACTTAGCTGACGCTCTTATCCAGAGTGACTTACAGGGTTAATCCTATTACAGGTGGGCCAGTGTGGTGTTAGGAGTCTTGCCCAAGGACTCCTATTGGTGTAGCACAGCATAGTCACCCAGACCGGGATTCGAACCCCAGTCTCCCACATGTGGTGGTGGTTCCCTGGCAGGCAGTTGTGTTACCTGCTGAGCTGCTATTATTATTATTATTATTATTATTATTATTATATCATTATTAATTATGATTATTATTGTATTACCAATACTTATTACTTTATTATGACTGTTATTATTTATTACTAATATTTCTATTCCTTTATTATTATCATTATCATCATCATCAACATTTACAGCACTTAGCTGATGCTCTAATCCAGAGTGACTTACATGGTTAATCATATTACAGGTGGGCCAGTGTAGTGTTAGGAGTCTTGCCCAAGAACTCTTATTGGTGTAGCACAGCATAGTCACCCAGACCGGGATTCAAACCCCAGTCTCCTACATGTGGTGGTGGTTCCCTGGCAGGTAGTTGTGTTACCTGCTGAGCTATTATTATTATTATTATTACTAATATGTTACATCATCATCATCGCTATATTGTCCACACCAACAACTATAGAGACTTTCATCTCTGTATATCAGAACAGGATCCTTATAATACCTATGGCTCCTTAAGACTCCAGTTCTTGGTGTTTGTTTATTAGGCTATATAAATCGCGAGCCTCCTCAGAGAACCATGTAGCTCCAGAGCCAGCTTTAAGGAACCCCCGGCTCTATAGCCAGTGTGAGATGTATAAGAGCTGAATACTGATACTGAATAAGCCAGAAGCGCTTACCTTTACACATGTCGCTGATCCTCTCCTTGAACACGTTGTGCCCATGCTCATCGACGTGCGTGCGCAGGAAGTTCTTGAAGCGGTGGTAGATCTCCAGACGGGGGGCGGCCATGGACACCCACTCTCGCACCGTGTGACCCTTCATGTCCTCCAGGTTCTCAATGCTCTCGATCATTTCCTCATCCTCACCTTCGACCCCGGCCCCCTCAGCCGCACGCTCGGCCAGACGCCGGCGCCTCTTCGACGGCCGCTCGTCGTCCTCATCCTCGCTGTCTGCAGGTGGAAGACACACAACGGAAACGGGGGACACAGATTAGGCTCTGCAGCTGGAACATTTCTATATAGCTCCCAGGACGCTCCTCTGGACCTGTAACTGGACTCACCATACAGAAGGCCTCGTCCCATGCGGCCCATGCCTTGCTCTCGGTCTCGGCGCCTCATGGCCTCCTCCGCAGCGGCACGGGCTCCTGGAGAGAGCTCACTCAGGTCCTCCTCATCATCCAGACCGTCCGCTTCATACCGATCCAGCTCTGGGATGGCACGGTAGTCCCTGTGAACCGCAACGGACAGAACGCGTGATTGTACAGTGCTGCTGAACTGACAGCAAGAAGCCACAGAAAGCCAAAACCAATCTGGATCCACATTTCACATGCTGGGGGTCTTTCAAAAGCCAACACTCTCACAGCTGAGAGTAAACAGCTCATGTTGACTCGTTTCTAGAGCTTACATCTATAACTTGTCTTTGGTAACACCACCTGGGCTGCCACCTGGATCCAAAAGGGAAGGATAAAACCTAACAAGCTCGATTTCATATGCTGACAGATGGTGGATATAAAGTTCCAGTGCAGAAATAAATAAATAAATAAATAAATAAAGGGAAAAATACAAATAAATTAATTTTTAAAATTTAAATAAAATAAATGAAGGCCACCTCAAACCTCAATGTCTGTACTTGTACAGGTTCTGGGTTTGTGTCGGACCAGAATCCCTCAGTTCTGTTTGATTCTCTACACTACTGGAACCATGTCTCCCAAACTCCAGATCAGATATTGTATTAGATCTGTGTATTTAGAAAATCACTAATGACCTCCAGAAGCCTGTTTTTAGAACCATGCTCGCTGTGCGTTTCACCCCAGCCACCGCTCGCCAGTCTCTCGGGAGGTCACCTGAGGTCATCTTACGGTGGGTAAGGGACATTGGAATGAGGTGGCGCTCATCACGGTCAGTAGAGAGTGGGTTTGGCCCTCTGCCAGTCTGTAGCTGTGTTGTCCTGTGTGTTGGCTGCTGGACCTTGTTCTTATAAACCAGACGCTCACTGTATCTGCCAGTAAAGCTAGAACCCAACCTTCAGTTCCTCACCAAGAACCTTTTTCTCCAGCTGTTCTGGTCTGTAGCTGTATTTTGACTACACCTAATGTTTGGGTGGTTCTAGAGTTTTGCCATCTAGCCGGTTCTAAAAGGAGAGAACAGTGATGACAGCAGCGGTGGGTTTATACTACTGCTCACTAGGATGGGATCTGGTTCAGGTGATCCCCTAATCAGCATCTCAATGAGGGGTGACTGGAGCGGTCTCTAATTTCCAGAGCTGTATGCATGTATGTGCAGGATGACCCTTTCCATAAACACCCAATTCACATCAACCTAAACCCAATATAGGTGAAGTAGAAGGGCCTTACATCTCCATAGCATCCCCAATGAGTTCTTCTCCATCTCCTTCCTCTTCCTCATCAGGCACATTTTCCCCCAGCAGACCCTCAGACTCATCCTCGAAAGGGGGGAGGTCCCTGCCCGGGCTGGAGGTCAGGTCACCCCTCCGGGAGCCACGGCTGGGGCTGGTGGCGATGTGGAAAGACTCTGAAGAATCCTGAGGACGAAAGACAAAAGCTGTGATGCTCATTGATGCTTCTAAATCAGTTCAGACACGAAACACAGTCACACATCAGCGGCCAACTGCTCCAGCTCAGTTTTCTGACAGGCAGCGAGTTTATGCTGCTGCGCAGTAAAGCCATTAGTATTCTCAGGCCGTGCTTATACTGCTACTCCACGCGGCCACCGAGGATGGAGGAATACATTACCCAGGAATTCTATTATTCAGAGTGGGGAAAATGAAACAATCCATCAGCAGGTGCGTACACTGCTTTAAGCCCTGCCTTACCTCCTTCTGAATTACCCTAAGCGTAAGAAGTAGGGCTGTACAGATACGAGAACTGCAGGCCAACGCAGAGATCCAGCACCATGAATTATGCAGGTGCTGGCGCTGCTGGCAATACGGGAGCCGTACAAACCGGCACTACACCTGCCTGGACTAGCGCTGTGCATACAAACACACAGCCAAATAAATCATTAAATAAATCTTTATTTTTTTAATAAGCCAGGGCCATCGGTACGACTCCATCACGCCTCCCTAATAAGAACCACTGGCTGAACCCTGGCAGCTCTGACGGTACCTCCTTGGTATCACCTTATGGTACCATTATATCTTTATTCAGTTGTAGCCATATCACAGTTTCAGCTACATGCCAGCCGTTTAACTCGACTCAGCGTTTGGCAAAAGGTTTCAATAGGGTGTGCTGTGAAAGGAGAATTCCACCAGCCCATGTCAAATCTCTCCGTAATTCAGCAACTGAAATATTAAAGGTTATAAATGATGATATGAAGTTAAACACTGCATGAATAAACTTTGTGACTCCTTTCCTTACAGTGGCGGTGATGGGAACCAGGGGTCACACAGTCAACACAACGCAAACAGCAGTGAACTGGAATCTGCTGGGTTTTATATGCATCATTATGAATTGAATTACAGAAGACCACATGATGCAGGTGACAGTCCTACTATAACATGTATTGTGATATCCTGGGACTTATCAATTTAGTTAATTGAGCTCCCAAAGGAAAACTATGCTCCGTTGCAAGCCCTTCTACTTAGGGGTACGAGTTTACGAGCAACGAGTTTAATGACTTTAATTCAATTTCTATCAGGTTTATTGGCCAAATATCTTGACCCATACAAGGAATTTGGTTTCAGCAGTTTGTGCCACTTATATAGGCTTAGAAATGAAACAATGGATCCATCAATATTCGGTCACTGTTTCCTGTGAGGGAGCCTTTTAATTTTATTTTTATTTATTTTAATTTTTTTAAGAGGTGGACGTCTGTTTCCCCATCACCACCGCTGTGAACAATTCAACCCCCGACCACGAGATGGCAGTGTTTCCCTTCACCCGTTAGACTCCAGCACTACAGAGTAAACAAGCAGCGGTAATGCTGCTAGTAAATCTATTCGTGTGGTGGTTTGCTTTGATGGTATAACAGTATTGATAAAATTAGATTTCTGAAAAAGAAAAACCTCAGTGTATGGAATCATAACTCTTGTATTATGGTCTCCAGGTTTTTGGCCGGCCCATTCACTATACTGAAATTTCGGAAATTCGGTGGACTGCCCCTTTAACCGCACGAGACCGTTGAAGTAGCTAACATGCTAGCTCACTGCTGAGGTCTGTTATACAGCAGGTTTGCATTAACCGTAGTCTGAGGAGTACAGCCAAAAATCGCCGGCTAGCCTGCTGCTAGCTACCCGGCTAGCAAGCACCCCTCAGCGAGGTCCAACAAAGCCTGGTCTGCCCAACGTGGCCAGGGAGTTCACTCCGGCAGAGGCACCGCAGACATTACCATTACAACACGACGTCCCTGCATCATAAACTTCGTCTACAAACAAATGTTTATCACCCGTAAGACATAACAGCCACGTTTTATAAACTACAGAAGTAAAAAATAAAAATAAAATTGAGCACGTCTATCTTTCCGTTCCACCTTAAATGGTGCAGCAGTTACATTGTGGCACCTCAGCCAAATCCGGACACGAAGCTGGGGGAACAGGCACCCAAAGTCAAACTAGTGTTATAGGCAAACTAGTTTATGTTGAAGCAGGTTAGACATTTTCCGTCCCACCTTAAAACAAGCACGTACCTTTATGGTAACTGCATCACCATTTAAGGTGGAACGGGAAAGTTCGAAGAAGCAGCTAAGGGATTAGTAACCAACTTCAACCTAGTGTTGTCAGGAAACTAGCGAATTTAGAAGCCCAAGCCGTTGGCGACCTTTACCGTCCCACCTTAAAACGGAGCTGCGTTTAACGTAAACCCTGCAGCCTTTAAGGTGGAACGGAAAAGTTGTCTCATAGTCAGCCAACTTCTGAACTACCGTCTCGGCAAACTAGCCAACTTTGATGCCTTAGTTTGGTTAGCGATTTACCATCCCGATTTAAAACAGTGCGTATTTAAGGTGGAACGGCGGAACTCGAACAAGACCTGCCTTCAGCTCTGGCTGACTACATATGGGGTTAAACGGAAAACTGGACGCCTGTAGCTTTATAGGTAAACCTCACCTTTCAGCAACTTAAGTATAGATTAAAAACCTCCATTACAATTCTTTCTTAACTATTTAAGCCGTTTCCTTGGATACCATGCTGAATAAGGCTGAACGGAAACATGAACACAGGATTGTTTCTTAATAGAAGCTTATATAAAGTTAACATAATTAATTATTTCTGATTATTAATCAAAACAGCTCAGATTCTGATATTGTCTCGCAGCTGTTTCTTGTTAAGCTCCACATTAAAGTAATAATCTTCACTCACCGCCATGCTGCTGCGTTTGTACACTGGTCCGCTCTGCTCACTCTGCTTCTTCTTTTCCCGGCAAGACAAAGTTTTCGCGCGAAATTTCCCACGTGACCCCAAAGCGCGGGAAAGATCATGAATATGCATTGCAGGCGAGCCTCCGCGAGTTTTCATTGGTCAGTTAGCTAGACAGCCACGCCCTCCCTTTCGCTGTATCTCCGCTAGAGGCCGCTGTTTGGCAGTTCAGATTCAGGATACTGAAGAAGGCCAAACCACGTTGTCAGTGCGATGAGAGTTACTATGTTCCCAAGTTGCAGCCATTGCAAAAAATGGTCGTTTCCGAACGTTTAGAGGCCCTCAGGAGCAACATCATGAATCAATTCCTCAAGAATAAAAAGGAATTTTTAGGATTTTGTTTATTTGTTCATAAGGGAAATGTGAGTTAGAGGGACAGAACAACACAACACATTATATAATTGAGTATGTAAATGAAATGTTGAGCCCCTAGATCCTTGTGGTGGCTCTTGGTGGGCCTTAGACGGGTGCATACACTGATTCTACCAGGAAATGGCCCTTCTGGTCAGTTGTGTCCACTTGCCCACACATTGCTGATATTATCTCAATAGAAAAGCATTGGTTAATAGAATGGGATGCTCTGGAAAAGCGTGAAAGGGATACAAGGCTCCAGATCATTAGGCTGGATCAACCAATACCTCAGAGATGAGTTGGAGTGATCTAGAACTAGGTCAGTATCTGACACCACTAATGCTCCTGCTGGTATAACAACAACAACAACAACAACAACAACAACAATATATTTTAAATATATATATAATTAGTTAACTTTCAGTAACAGCTAAATAAAAATATTTTTTTATAAAGAATATTTATTTCTAATCAGAGAAAGCAAGATTAAACAGATACAACAGGAGACAGAAATGTAATTGACAGCTAAATCAAATATTTGTTAATTATTTTTGATTAAATTAACGTCAAATTATTTTCAAATGTATGCCCTGAGCTTGACTGAGGCCTCTTAACGTTTTCAGCAACATACAGAATGTGTTTCCTGAAGGCCATATCTGCAGATCCAAGATCACATGTGAGAACCCAGACATCCTGTGAAGTACCCAGGTCCTTTAAAGCACCATTATGTAAAAAACTGACCCTAAAATAACAGCTTCAAAATCAACATGGTGGTACTCTGACTTATCATAGGGAGAACAGCGTCTCGGTCAGTGCCACTCCAGACGGGGAACGCCTGCTACAGAGCTAGATAAGACAAACAGACACCATGCAAACATCTCATTCTGAACATTTTAATCAGGGTTTGCATTATTCATCAGTGCATGATCCCATGAAGTACTTCCAGAGGTATCCACTATAAAATCTGAGGTTATTCCTGTTGGAAAACATGGCCCCTTAAGTGCACACCGCTCACCTAAACTACGTTATGATGTCCCTTTAAAGATGACGTACAGGACCGGCATAGTCAAAGCGAATGCAGTGTAAGTCAGAACTGTAGTATACAGAGTCGTCTTATTAATCTGAGCCTCAAGTCTTTTCTCCGTTTGGTCCAGGCCTTGGATGATGCTCTCTGTATCACATACTAAGAGCTGAGTATCTTTTGTCTGAGCGACTGGCTTCTCCACGTAACGGGTCACGACGGATTTCTTCACCGCCTGAATCTCCGTCGCCACCTTCCCCACGCTTTGCTCCAGCTGCTGCAGCTGGGGCCGGAGGTCTTCCATGAGAGCCTGAGCTTTCTGGCTTCGGAGCAGGATCTCCCTGGCGGTTTCCTCCGAGGCACCGGATGTGGACGGCGGGACAGCAGCAGGCACTGGGACAGACGCTGGCTTGACAGTTCGCACCCCATCAGCTCCATTATTTACAGCTGCCCTGAGGGTATCTATGAGGCCCCGGAGTTCTTCTTGCTGGCCCTTGTGTAAACTAGCCTGGATTTTAATAGCTTCCTGCAGGCTTGCCGGCCCCTTCTGAGCCTCGAGCAGCAGGCCTTTCAGTTCCTGAAGGCGTACCCGGTTTATGTAAGTGGACCCCATTACTCCGATGATGGCCCCCAGCACCGAACCGATGATGGACCAGTTCTTGGTGCGTTCAGCCCGAGCTCTCTCCTTCTCATGACTCTCGCGCACACCAGCGGAGAAGAGGGCGAATTTCTCCCGCTCTCCGCCCTCTGCGTTTTCATAGGCTGTTTTGAGACGGCGTTCTTCCTGTTAAAATACAGAACTCTATGAGTGGAGACCTCACTAAGTATTTGTATTACATTATGATGCAGCCAGGACTGATTCCAAATATAAGCAGTTTCTTAGGGCCCCTTTTTAGCCTTATATGTTTATGATTATGAATTTTTTTTTTTATATTGGCAGAAAAATATATTATATACTGATATTATTTTTTAGTAATATATATACTAATATATATAGTTGTTAAAATAACTAAACTATAAAATGTTTTCCGTTGGTGCCTACAAATGAATAAGATTAGAGTGGTGCAGGGTTGATTAAGCCCCCCAGAAATGCTCTAGATGGAGTCAAAAAGTTGACTCAAGAGTACAATATTGACTTTTTGGTATAAAATGCCTGAAGTATTAATCATCTAAGCCATGAGGGGTGCTGGAGCCTATCCCAACACTCCTTGGACAAGTAAAAAGGCACATGAAATCCAAAATTCCTAATCATATCCAATCCACCTTTGTATGTGGTTTCCATTTTGTTCCATAACTCATCTCTGGACATGCAGCTTGGTTTGAACATTCAGATGATATTTCATCATTTGTCCATCATTAGGTTTTTGGGGCCTTATTCTAGACCAGGCTTTCAGAATTTCTACGAAAAACAATGCAGATGTGCAACTAAATGTAAAACCACACAAACCGTGTGGTCCAAACTTGAAATTTGGACATGCAGGCATAGTCAAGGGACGACCAGGGCCACCCTGGAATGAAACCTGGCCACACTTCTACCCACCCTAGTTGCAGAATGTCAGACAGTCATCCATCATCAGCAGCAATTACGCTATGTTAAGTATCTGCCCTGAGGGTAGCTAGTTAACTATCACAAATTAGTCAGCTACAATCAGTTAACATTGTTACTAATTACTTTTTAATTTTTTTATTCATTTATGCATGTATTGTAGCTTAATTCATACAGTGCCAACTGGCTAGCTTTTGATTTGCTACACTTGTGTAAATCTGTAAAATGCTATTTATTTTCTTAGCTCCGTGTGCCACCTCATTGATCTCTAGGTGTTTCCTTGCCACCCCATTTTAAGTTCTAGCCATGCCCCTGATTTAAAAATCAGAATTCAAGGCCTTGGATCAGAATTTAGGGCTCTGGATCAGAATTCCAAGCTCTGTCTCATGGAGAAAACACATTGTCATAGTCTTTTTTTTTTAACTTTTTTGTCCCTGTGATGTCACAAACTCATTTACATATACATATATGCACATTCAGCCTACAACAGCCCCTTCACACCAACGTTACGATTCTGCAAGTGAACCGAAGGGACAAAAATAAACAGAAGAAAATAGATGAGATGAAAATCCAATCTCCTCTGTAGCCAGGACTGCGGGTTCTCTCAATACCACTTGTGGTGATCTGTGTTTTCACAGTCGAGTTGACAAAATGAAGCCCCCGTGCTTCCTCTGTAATCACCCGAGCTTCCTCACCTGCAATAACTTGTGTTCCAGTGTAGCCAACTCTAGATAATGGGCCTCTTCTCGTGATACCCGGTCCAGGCGATCTCGAACTTCCTTTAGCCTTATCTGAAGGGCCTCCAAACTGGAATGGGCCTCGCGGACCATTCCTCTGGCTACCATGAACGCCTTCTCTGCCTGATGAAAAATAAGTCAAACACAGTCAGGTGATGGACCATGATTATGAAACATTCAAAAAACACAAGACATATGTCCAGACACCCCCTCTAATATTAGTGAATTCGGTTACTTTAACGTGCACCTTATCACTAGAAAGCACCTACCAAAAGAATATGACAGAGGTGCTCAGTGCTGGTCTTGGGGATCTATGACCCTGGATGGTTTAGGTCCAACACACCTGGTTCATATAGTCACAAGCCCCTGAGGATTTTGATTTCCTGGATCAAGTGTGTTAGAGCTAAACTCTGCAGTGTGGTAGGTCTCACCAGTACCAGGATTGAGCACCTCTGAGCTAAAGTGATGTAATGTGGAATCTCATGGTAACTACATATTATAGGTTGCAGAAGAAATAAAAAGAACTGAATGTAAAAATCGCATGGTAAACTGAGAAAACACCAACACTGGGCCACAGTAGAATGCCACAGTTCAGACACTGTGACAATGTAGTAACAGTGGTAAAACCATACTAGTATAACAATGGCTTGGT
This sequence comes from Prochilodus magdalenae, assembly GCA_024036415.1. NCBI lineage: Eukaryota > Metazoa > Chordata > Actinopteri > Characiformes > Prochilodontidae > Prochilodus > Prochilodus magdalenae. The sequence goes on from JAMWET010007726.1 coordinate 480,057, forward strand.
AATAGTAGGAGAGATACCACAGTAGCAGAACCATAGTGTAGGTACTATAGTAATCATGCCATAGTTTTCCCATCCTGCAGAAAAACCATGGCAGAGATACCACCATCCCACAGTCGACATAAAAACATGGATCCATGGTATGGCACAGTCAGCGTATAGATACCATCATACCATAGGTGTGTTATGGACCACAATACATGGATACCATGCTATGGGATACCCATGGCAGAGACACTACAATGCCATAGCGTTCTCTCTGCCAACAAAAAAAGAACCATAGATTCCATTGTGTGGTGAAACCATGGTAGATATACCACCATTCAATAGTTGTGTTACTGGCTAAAACACAGATACCTTGCTTTTATGTGACCATGGTAGAGATACGTTATAGAATAATTGTGTTTTTTTACAAAAATACACAAATACCCTGCTACTGTAAACCCATGGCCAAACCACCACCATACCATAGCTTTCTTTCTGCCATGAAACATGAATACCATACTATGGTGAACCCATGGCAGAGGCACCATTGTACCACAGTTGTATTTTTGAACAAAAACCATGGATCCCATAATAAAGGTAAAGCAACGGTAGACATACCACCATAATAATAATCCAAGGTATGCCATATGCCATAGTACAATCATGGTTTTGTAATGGAAACTGTTTAAACTAGTTTAAAGCCTTCACAGAAGAGTAGAGGCTGTTACAGCATCGAACAGGGACAGACCTGGATCAGCAGGTGTCTATAAATATTCAGACATATACTATGTAGAAATCAAAACTCACCTCTGTAACTTTGCTCTGAGCATCTCTAACTTCATTGAGGCCCACAAATTCCTCATACCTCTCCCACCAGTAATTGACAGTGGTGGTCATGGTTCTCACAGAGTTCTGTCCCCACTGCTTCCCCAGCTCTGCCGCGTTCTTCAAGGCGGACGAAGCCCTCTCCTGAGTGGACACAGCCTTGTCCTGGGGACTTTGCTTCGGGGAACAGTAGGTTCTGTTGATGGAGACATTATACTGGGCTCTGCCTGCCCTGCCAGGGACTTGGAGAAGATAGAAGCAGGTGCCATAGCTCCTTGGTAGTACGCAGCTCCCCCTGTACCTCATTGACTTACTTTCATTTGGCCTGAATGCACACCTTAACCTGAAAGGAGAACATACTTTCTTATTAGGTGAGGATAATACTTAGGCTTAGTGGGTTTATTATAGAAAGTCATTCATTTTCACTTTCTGTTTTTCTCTACACTTTGGCAACCAACATAAAAAGTAAAACATATATACCGAGGCTCTGTATATGACATTGGCATTACCAGCTAAAAGAATCTGGAAGATTCATAGAATCTATGAGAGCAGAGAGACTTAACTTATGGTTTTATCACATGTCAATAAGTCACCCGGTTTCTTCTATCGAGCTAACCTTTAGCAGGGTCTAAATCCATTCAAGCAGTCAACACCAACACCGGCTACGTACCAGATATTGTTTCCTTGGCTAATCTCGTCCGTCTTTGAGAGGAACGTTAAGCATATTAACAAACAACCCCAAAATGTTATGAACTGCTAAAAACACAGGCAGCTAACTCTATGAAAGTCATGCTAACCAAAGTGGCTAACATTTTCGTTTAGGCACATACGCGGACAAACTTTATAAATGAATTATCTGCTCCACCTTAAACGGCGCAGCGGTGACTGCTCCGCCGTTTAAGGTGGAGCAGATAATTAATTTATAAAGTCGGGTTAACCGCGCAATTTAAGGTGGAAGGGCTAATTCGTGTGAAAAAAAAGCTGGCGAATAAGAAGACGCCTATGTCTAGTCCTGAAAGCCCCCAAGAGGTTCTGAGGAAAGCTGCTCACGCGCATAAGCCTATTTAGCTATCGATAGCCAAGATGTCTGGAAGAGAAGGTGCGTAACTTCATACGATAACGGGGTTATTGTTATTAATATTTATTTATTTATTAAATTAGTGGTTCATTGGTCATTTGCTTGTTTAAATAACTCGACAGCGTGTTTAAACGGGTCTTGTGTTTTAGTCAGAGTGCTTGGCGACCACGCTATGCTAAGCTAATATGGGCGGGCTGTCAGATTGTTAGCTTGCTACGTTAACCGAAACCCAACGAGGGGCTTAAACTCTTTCATTATGATGTTTGAACTCAGTATGGATTTGAGTTACTAATATCGCCAAATACCAAAAAATAAATAAATAAACAAATAAATAAACCGAATGAGCCATTCTCTGCTATAAGTGGCTAGCTAGCTAGCTAGCTGGTGTGGGTTAGCGGTACCGATTGGCCCCGAGGACCACCCCAAGATGTTTTTTAAAGCAACCTACCTTACTTCTGTGTTGTAAAACCATATCAGGTGTTTTGTGTGTTCTAGTAAACTATACATTTTAGCTTGTGAAACATTTCTAAATTGGCACTGAAGGTTGTGGTCAGTCAGACGCTTGCTGGGCAGTACTGCTGAAATGTACGGTCATGGTGTTTTCCAGAAGTGTTCTGGTATGTGATGTTCAGTAAGGATTAAAGTCAACTTTAATGAAAAAAGTAACAAAGTCAGTAATAGAATGACTGGAAACACCTGCTTCTTGAATATTGCATTTGTATACTGAAAGGTATAGACTTATACATGCAAACAGTGCATCATACCAGTAAAGCAGTGCTCCTGGAGATCGGCCTAACTACAGACTTCAGCTCCAACCCTGATCAACCCAACCTGGTCCATCTAAACACTGTCCCTCATAAGCTTTAGGTTGGAGGTGATATGAAGGGCTATATGGGTAACTGTGTTATCACCGTATTTTAAGATGTTTTCACATACGACCTGTACGTGCACACACATCACGATACCTTATCATATTGCCCACCTGTAATATAATATTGTTAAAGAGAATATCAGCCCTACAATGCGGCATTACTCTTAATCTGTTTGTTCTTCTTATGTAGTTTAGGGAATTAAAGTTTGAGTACAGAGTTTGAGACAGTGTACACAGACCGTTAGGATCTGAATGTTTTGTAAACCATGCTAGATGGGCAGAACAGGTTTGGCCACTTCCATCTGCCTCACCTGCTCCAACTAAGTTCTTCAGCAGCCCTTGGTTGGTTGGATTAGGTGTAATGTTAGGTAAGGGGAGGACAATGGGATGGACCCATACCCAGCTGGAACGTGGTCGAGGACGGTTGGTGACCACTACCCTGGATGCTTTCATTTTGCACTAATAGCACTTACCGTTGACAGGGGCAATGAAATAAATGACTCTTAGTCCAGAAGTAGAAGAAACCATAACATGATCCACATTTATATGTACAATGTAGCAGCTTGTTCAAAAAAGCATGTCATGGACAGATGATTCATGGCTTTCAGTAAATTAGCTTCTGCAGAAAATTCAGTCATCTGTGCTTGAGTGTACTGATGATTAGCCTTTTCTCATTTAATTGCTGTTTGAGTCCTTTATTGTGAGAAGCTGCTGTTTGGATTTGGTCTAATGTATTTATCACACATGCAGGAGGCAAGAAGAAACCCCTTAAGGCTCCCAAGAAACAGTCAAAGGACGTGGATGAGGTGAGTTTAATGTTATATTAGCTACGGAAGATACAAAGATATGTTTGAGGTAATTGTTTCAGTGGTCATGTTGGACATCTGCTCAGTGTAGTAAAGCAAAGCAAGTTTGGTCACAGGGTTTGAAAATTCACCCACACTTGCCCCCCTCCTCTCTCTACTTCACATCTACAGGATGAAATGGCCTTCAAACAGAAGCAGAAGGATGAGCAGAAAGCAATGGAGGCAATGAAGGCCAAAGCAGCAGGAAAAGGACCTTTATGTACGTCTGATTTCTGAGAGAAGAATATACATCATTACAGATTGTAGCACCAAGATTAAATTCGACACACAGTGGCCCTCTAGATGGCAGCATTGAGTTGGGAAAGCATCTCCTGAGCCTGCTAGTGCATATGTAGTCCAAATGCCTCTAGTTCATGCGCTTTAAATGTCCTGAGTAAAGTCATTTAGCTTGAATGGAGCTGTGAACAGCAGAGGCCACGTTCAGCAGCTAGAAGCACGTCGTCGACCATTTTGCATATACGTTCTAGACATTTAGCTGACGCTCTTATCCAGAGCGACTTACAAGGTTATTTGTATTACAGGGAGGCCAGTGCAGCGTTAGAAGTCTTGCCCAAGGACTTTTATTGGTGCAGCTCAGCATTTGCTACCTAGACTGGGATTAAAACCCCCCATCTCCCACATGGAGTAGTAGCTCCCTGGTGGGTAGAGGTGTTAACTGCCGAGCCACACCAACCATTAACACAAAATATCAGTGATCAGACTTTTTCTTTTTTTCTTTTTTTTTTTTTTTTAACTAAAGCAGCCATGCTTTCTAATGTTACATCCATGGGCAGTGTTTCTCAACTCTGTTCCTGGAGGCACCGTGCCCTGCTCCCAGCACACCTGATTCAGCTCACCAGCTTATTGACAACCCCAGTCAGAGTTGCAGGTGGTGTGTTAAAGCAGGGAATCCACCCAGGGCAGGATGCCTTCAAGACCAGGGTTTAGAAACACTGGGCTAACCTCAGGCTTGTCTGTTGGACCTTGTGAACAAGTGTGCCATCCCTCCCTACTTTGAACTCATTTAGCCCATCAGTTCGTATGGTTATCCCCAGACATTATCATTCCGAGATCATATCTAGCTCCACAAGACTAGAAGAGCTAGCTATCAGAATCTGTGAATGTCATCTGCTCGTTATCAGCTCAAACGTTCTACATGGTTTGTCGGATCTGGTGTTTATCAAAGTCATTTAGAGTGGTTTGTTGTGGAATGCTTGATTCTAGAGAAATGATGGCACCCTCATTAACTCTGCTTACCCTGCCCGTGTTTGTGTCCACAGCTGGTGGTGGAATCAAAAAGTCTGGGAAGAAATGAACTGGAAGCGTGAGCTACCAAACGGACTGCCGTTCTGTCCTCATCTGGGTCCACAGATGCAAATGTACATGTACTAGCATTTTTAATTACTTTGCCTCCCCCTTGTAAGTTGAAATATCCCACAATAAAGTTTTGTAACTTATTACTCTGTTTGCGTTTCGTAGACATGAAGTCTACACTGCACTCACTGCACACATATCCAAACAGGCCAGTTAGAGAAGAATCATTAATACATGTACACTCAAAATTACAGCATCTAAAGCTCAAACGCTTCCTCCACACTTCGCTCGTCTTCAGAAACTGCCTCCATCCCTGCCAGCACCAGTGCGAGCATTCCCTCCTTCGCCCGCTGTTTTCTATTTGCCGTTTTTTCCTGCACCTAAAACAGGAGGTGGTTATATTTCTATTATTTTTCCTTTGGTTTCGTAGTTTAAGTGATGTATTGGGTGATGAATCCTGAGCAGTGTGTATTGAGGTGAATTGTTTGTAATGTACAAAATAAAAGTTCCACTGCTTACCTTGACTGGAGGGTTTGCTTTTTTTCAGCTCCACCTCCACAGGGTAGTGGTCACTCACTTTAAGCGCCTGTACAAAAACGACAAAGCAGCACTTTGAGAAAAGGACTAAAAACAGGAAATAATGTGAGGCATTCATGTTTTAAGCAGCCCCTTTTATTTAAATAAAAATTTGTTGGGGGATGGATAGGGGGTTGTCTTTTCTACACCATGTTAAAGGAGCAATATGTAGGATGGTGTAATTGCATTGTAAAATTTTTTAAAATATTCCAAAATTGTTCACAGAAAAAGTGCATTGTATTTATCTCGGGTATTGGTTTGGAATTCGGTTCGGAAAGTCAAAATGCATGCAAACAAGAACACTTGTTGTGCTTCCTCTTTTAGAATACAGTCTGTATATTATCTAGCCAGCTTATCTATTAGCCAATGTTAGCAAAACTGGCTGTTCACTCTGCATACGGTAATGCTTATGCATGATGGGGTAAAGGGGTTGTTGAGGCTGTCCCGAGTTTCAGAGTAATCATTTGTGTTCAAGTTGAAGCATCCTACTCCAAATTTGGAAATTCCGATCTCACAGTTACAATGGAAGATGCTTTGTGTATCGTGTTGGAGAGATATCTTCTGAAGTTAGCATGCTAGCCAACTAGCCCTGGCCTATCCCGACTTGTGAACTGGAACCTGTACCTGAAGAGTCGACAGCTGGAGTAAAGGAGGGACTACAGATACAGACTGCGTCATTTTACATATTGCTCCTTTAAAGGTCCGTGCTGTTTGTTAGGTAAATATTTTGTGAGCTTATGCTAACAGACTGCATCCTTAAAGGCAGCTTTATTTTATACTTGAATCTGCAGGTATATGGCAGCGAACGGTCATACGGGTCTACCAGCAGTGGCTAAAATCCCATTCTACAAGGAATTCTCCTCGGAGCTGCACAATTCTTTGATGGAAGAGTGTCTGAACATTGATGTGGCTACATCCACAAACTTGTCCAGTCTATGCCCATTTCAGTCACAGCTGCTTGGTGCTCATGGAGGCGTTACACTATTAGATAAGTTTTTGTAGGGTGAGCTGATATGTAAATGAGTTTGTTCCTGTGACGTCACCTAAACAACGAATTTACAATAGTAAATTCCATATAAGGATTGTACGGATGGACTGGAGAGTGAATGATAAATGTTAAACTATGTTTGCGTGTAATTTCAGAAATTTGGTTTTCTTTGATACGGGACCCTTCAATTGTGGCACAAGAGGCCCAATGTTTTTTGGCATCTGCTGTATGGACACGTCTTTAAGCAGAGACAAACATAGACTTACCTCCTCCTCAGTCAGACCAAACTCCTTTTGGAAGTTGAAGGCTTTGGCAGATTTCGGCACCACGCCGTCTAGCAGTTCCTTCCCGTGCACCACGATCCTATGTGGGTTTAGAGACACGCTTGTTAGTATGACTCCTAGTGGTGGACTAAATGGATTTCTCTCGTTTAAATCTACGCCATGGCTTCTATGTTCCAGATCCACCTGAGGCCTGGAATGTTAGTAAGATGTTTAGGTAAGATTAGCACGGTCAGCTGGTTGGTTAAAAATGACTCACTGATGAACTGAAGATATAACATAGAGAGTAGAATACCTCAAATCCAATTCCACCAGGTGCTGAACAGTTCAGATGTAAACAGATTTAAGATTTTAATCCCCTGTTGATCCCACAGTGGGGAAATTTAGTCTCTGCATTTAACCCATTCGTGAAGTGAAACACCCACATACACACTCACTAGTGAACACACACACTAGGGGGCAGTGAGCACACTTACCCGGAGCGGTGGGCAGCCCTATCCACGGCACCTGGGGAGCAGCTGGGGGTTAGGTGCCTTGCTCAAGGGCCCCTCAGTCGTTACTGTCAGTTCAGGGAATCGAACCGGCAACCCTCCGGTCACAAGGCTGGTTCCCTAACGTCCGGCCCACGACTGCCCACAAGGCCATTCAGAGTGGTCTGATGTGAAATGGCTCTCACTGTAGAGTACCATAGGCTGCTAGCTCATCAGTGATGGATAGTCTAGATCTTTACTGCAACAAACTCCTTTGACAGCCCTTTTCCACCAACTTGAGATGGGTTCCGTTCCGGCGTGCACACCTATTGTGCTGTCCGGCACATTCCCACAAAAATAAACAGGTTTGGAACCCAGAAGGTTCCCAGCTGGAACCAAATAATCAAACTACACACCATGGCTGTGTCCGAAACCGCCTCCTACCGTACTACTCAGTAGGCGAGAATGTGTGGTGTGTCCGAATCCACAGTAGTCTTAAAGCAGTAGGCGAAAGGTCCCCGGATGATGTACTTCCGGTGAGATTTTCAAGTATGCGAGCAGAGCACACTGTGCTATCCCAAGATTCCACTGGAGCTGTGGAGGCGTTCAAAGCTGAGGAAGAACAATGGCGGAAAGCGGGACGGCGGTTCTGGACAAGTGTAAGTAATCTACAACTTTTTGTGGAACACCGCGTCACGTTATGAACCGCTTTGTGGCGAATATGAAGCCCATGTGACATGTTTATATGAGTGACTGGTGGGACTTCTACAGTGGTGGCTGGACGTCGTACGCCAAATGACGTTGGCAAGATGGCGGACGTAGTACGTCTGAGGTTGCATTGGTTGCTACGTACTCGCGTACTGAAAGAGCCTACTGCTTCATTGGTCGAGCAGTGCGCACTGGGTTCAATCTAGTACCTACTAAGTAGGCGATTTTGGACTCAGCCCGTGACGACTTCCATGGGCATGTCAGTTGTTCAGAAAGAAAAAGGCAGCAATGGCGACACCCAGTGGTCTACTGAATAACCTCGTCTCCTTATCTCCAGTCGTGGATCCGTGCTTGCTTTCTGGATATAAACAAACCCCAGCAGCGCCCTCTGTTGACGCTGATGCTGGATCAAATTCAAGTTCACTGCGTAAGCATGAGTCGGAAAGCTGAAAGTGGGCTTTCTTGCCATTTTCTGTCAAATAATTTCGGTTGCCAAACATTCAGTGCATCCCTACTTACTCCTCCCACGCTAAATACTTGGATTAGTCAAAACCTCATCACTTCAGGCACTGTACATATCGGCGCTGTCCAGAGAAAAACAAGTATCTCCAAAATGGCAACTTTACAGGAGAGGCCAAAAACCTGATTGGATTTTAATATAAGTCAATGGAACCAGACGTCTTTCCAGCACTTCTGGGCCATTTCAGTTGGTCCATTCATTATGCAGTTTTCACAAAGTGTAAACGGCAGCGTCTGTTTTCAAATAATGCATAAAAGTCAAAATGGACAAAAATGGAGATACATGTTTTTCATTGGACAGCGACGATATCTAACCATGTTATGTTGTAACTTGCTGAGAGGGAGCTTTTGGAGGACGATGTCCAATTCTGACGGGGGAAGTTTCAAGCGAACGTTCTCTGGAATTTCACACCAAACCTCTCCAGAGGACTGTGTACATCTCATCTGTATGATGATGCAGTATTTTGGATTTGAACTGTCAGTCACTCAGGCCAGACTTGGTTCAGTTCGGGTCTGGAAGTCCAGTCATGTTTAATTGATCTATTATCAGATGATTGACGAACCTGTCGTAGGTGTTGTCATTCTTTAGGCGAGTGGTGGTGTCCTCGTCCTCCGAAATCAGCCAGGTAAAGTTTTTGTCGGTGAAGATGCGGATTTCCTTCATCTCTTTTTTGGACACATAACTGCCGTCTGCGTTGAAGTCTCCCAGGATCATGATGTTCTGAATAAAGCGAGAACAGCAGACGATACGGTCAGCTCAGTGATCCACATGTCCTATATGATGGAAGCTTTGTCTGAAGGGTACAGCTTTGCTGTTCTACCAGGCCTTACGGGTGGTTGTTAGGAATCCCATTATTCTCTAAAGATGTTTTCTAGGTCCTGGGTCTTTACTTTCCTCACGCTAGTGGATAATCTCGTATCTAATCTCCCCAGAGTCTGATTTGGCAAATGATGAGCCATGAACTCTGTACAGTGTAGCCTCTAGTGCCATTCGACTCGACTTACGTTTGTTTTCCATTTGTCTTTCACAACCTGGACCACGTCGTAGTACTCATCAATCTCCTTCTCCGAGGCTTCGGGCTTGGTGTGTACTGGAATCATCACCAGGTCTTTTACCACTGTGAACAAATCCAAACGTAATTCACAGGGAGGATTAGAACGCAAGACCGACCTGCCATAGAGCCTCTAACTATGTCTGTCAAGATGTGATCAGCGTAACTTTATTATCTTGAGATCACCAGACAAACAGGTTGTGATCTTGAGAAAGCCACATTTGCTGCCTTTAGATCTCAGGAAAACAATTATGGTCTTGAGAAAACAACTCCTGTCATCTTGAGATCCCAGGACAAATAAATAGTGAGCTCAAGAAAACTAATTTTGCCATATTGAGATCACCAGACAAATAAACTGGGATCAAACAAAAAAAGACAAAAAGAACACGCTGTCATCTTGAGACTACGAGACAAAGAAGCTGGGATCCCAAGAATACAACTTCTGTTGTCTTACAGTGTTTGTCGTCTACAGAAAGCCACATTTGCTGAATCGAGATCACAGGACAAATGAATTGTGAGCTCAGGAAAACAACATTGGTCATCTTCAGAGTACAATACAAATCAATTGTGATCTCAGGAAAAACCCTTTTGCTGCCTTGAGATCACATGACACATAAATTTGGAATTTTAAGAAAACTTGTCATCTTAAGAGCACAAGATAAATAAGTTGTGATCTTGAGAAAAGTCACTGCTGTCTTGAGATCACAGGACAAAAAAATTGGGATTTTAAGAAAGCTTGTCATCTTGAGATTATAAGACAAATAATTTGTGATCTTTTGAAAACAACGTTGGTTATCCTGAGATCACAATAAGGTTGTAATCTGAAGGGAACAGTCCAGAACATCCTAACTACCTCGAGACCTCTCTGGACGTCTGTACATAGACCAGTTCCTATTGAAAAGACCTCTCGGCTTGCTTGCTCTCTCTCTCTCTCTTTCTCATCATTTCTCTCTCTCTCTCTCTCTCTCTCTCTTGCTCTCTCTGTCTCTCTCTCTTTGTCTCTCTCTCTCTCTCTCTCTCTTTGTCTCTCTCTCTCTCTCTCTCTTGCTCTCTCTCTCTCTTTGATTCTTTCTATATCTCTCTCTCTCTGTGTGCCTCTCTCTTTGTCTCTCTCTCTCTGTCTGTCTGTCTCTCTCTCCCTCTCTCTCTCTCTTGCTCTCTCTCTGTCTCTCTCTCTTCCTCTCTCTTGCTCTCTCTTGCTCTCTCTCTCTCTTGCTCTCTCTCTCTGTCTCTCTCTCTCTCTTTCTCTCTCTTGCTCTCTCTCTCTTGCTCTCTCTCGGTCTCTCTCTCTCTCTCTCTCTTGCTCTCTGTCTCTCTCTTTCTCTTGCTTTCTCTCTCTCTCTCTCTCTCGCTCTCTCTGTCTCTCTCTCTTTCTTTCTTTCTCTGTGTCTCTTGCTCTCTCTCTCTGGGTGCCTCTCTCTCTCTCTTTCTCTCTCTCTCTCTCTCTCTCTCTCTCTCTCTCTCCATCTCTCTCTCTCTCTCCGTCTCTGGCTTTCTTTCTGTCTCTCTCTCTCTCTGTCTCTCTCTTTCTTTCTCTCTCTCTTTCTCTCTCTCTCTCTCTCACTCACTCTTACTCTCACTCTCTCTCGTTACCTGTTTTAGGACAGGAGAAGCGCAGAATATAGGGTTCTCTATCAAAGGCGTCTTCGTCTCCAGGCTGCTTGTCCTCGTACTGGTACGTTCCAACCACTTTCGCCACGTCTTCCCTGTGAACCCAGAACCCAGAGCGTTAGAAGGCTAAACTCCTCAGAGCTGTGGCCCAGAAGGAACCCAGCTGGACACTACTCCTCTAGATGAAGCTAACGCACACTGTGTTTACCTATAAAGGAAGAGGTACTGCTCCTTGTACACGGTTCTCCCCAGACGCGAGCTGGTCTTCTGACTGAAAGGGCTCTTTGGGTTGACCCTGTTGAAACAGATGTGCATTAGATATATGTTCCTCCCCAGTTCCAGGTTAGAACCATGTTAGCCGTCACCAAGGCCAGTGCTACACCTACTTATTTAGCTCCTTCAGGAACGTGTCGACAGTTTTCCCGCTTCCGTCCACCACTTCCAGGATAACCACAATGTCATAGCGTGACACGATCTGAAAGAAAAAACGATGAATTATTAAAAATATAAATCATTAAAATAGATTTCTCATTGTTGGGTAAATGTGCCCAAGGGCTTACCTTAACTAGGGTGGCCAGAACTGCTGGATCTGACAGCTTCTTCTTCCCGAATTTCTGAATATTGAACGAGGCTATCTGCATGATGCCTACATGACAAAACAAAACAATTTGGCTTTAGATTTAACCTTTAACCTTTAGACGAATTCGGGGTGGTGCCAAATTTGGCCTATGAGGTACCACTACCCCTGGTGTTCAGGGGCTCTGATAGCACGTGCCATAGCAGTGCTAATGCTTCAATGGCAGCGGAATGTTTGCTTCCTCTGGCTAGGCTCTTTCCCAGCTTGGTAGGTCTTCCACATATTAACTGAGATCTGACTCATTGCCTCCTCCTCCGAATGGCAATGGCATCATGCCAGACTGTCATGGAGTGACTCAGAATGGCAGCAGTTCATCTTCAATGACGAGTCCCACTTTTGTCTTGGAGGCGACCAACCAATCCGTGTGGAGGCACCGTGGTCAGCACCAAGATGAACGGAATTTGCTGTCATGTGTCACACGTCCAGGAGGCCTGATATAATTTCACCTCCACCCCTACCACACCATCTGCAGGAACTGTGTGAGGATATACAAGCTGCATGGTACGCTTCCATACATCTGCAGATTCAGCTACCTCATTCACACTATGGTCTTTGGCCACGCCCACATGCTCAGTCCCTCCTTTTAGCCAATCATTAACATCTGCTCTGGAGCGTTTTCCACACATGGAACGAGACATTTCATGCACTGTAGCACCTCTTCCCAATCTATGGATCCCGTCACTCACGCCCCGCATCCTTGTGCAGCGCCATCTGCAGGAACCTGAAGTTACTACCACCTTAAACATGCGAGCTGACTCATTATTTGTCTGGTAAGCCGGTGAGTCTTACTTTCCAATCTTAAAGTCAATTTATTAGAAACCACATTTCCAGAGACGTTGGGACATCAGGTACAGGATTATAAGGAATCTGAGAGTTATTCATCATCTTGAGCTTCGAACTAGCTGACTAGCTGTAAACACAATCCAAAAAAACACAAAAAAATCACAGTATGTAACAACAGTCGAACAGATCCTAATCAGAGTTCCTCAGATTAGCCCTTTCACAGCATGACATGCTGTATGTAAATGCATTCAACTGTGCAAATGACCCGACCCAGAGTGGAAGAACAGGTCACGTCCCAACCCAGTGTACTGTCACTTTCTTCAGTAAGAAAGACGAGACTGATAAGCGCATGATCGTTATCATTTCCGACAATACAGCCAAATCTGTCTCTGCCTTTCTTGAAAAATGAGCTCCTGTAGACCAGGGGTCACCAGTCCTGTCCACAAAGGACCCACATGACCTCAGGGTTTTACTTTCAGCAGGCAGAAGCTCACCTGCTTCCACTATTCCTGCTGAGTTGGAGGAAACCCACCCTAATAAGAGTTGATGTAAATGAATCTTCACATGCAAAATGCATAACAACAACAATAATAATAATAATAATAATAATAATAATAATAATAACTAGAAGAGTCCTGAAGGAAGCACAGAATAGTTGCACGGCTTAAATGGTCCCTACTTCTTGCTAGGCTGTCATGTGTGCTATGGAAGAAATGAGGGATGAATAAATGACAGATAGAGGAGTGCAGGTCAGTACAGCTGTGGATTACAGTATGGGGATCTTCCCTGATTTAGGTTTAGGTAGGGCAGAAGGCCAATATCTGTACCATACACCACATATGCACATTATTTACCTTATTTACACAAAAGTGGATCTTAATTATTAAATATGTATAGAAAACAAATGTTTGTTTACACTCATTTCAGATGTAAACAAAGTCTGGGTTTGGGGTGGAATGCTCTGTTCTAGAGGAACTGACAGAGCAAAACTGATCACAATGGTGGTGACTCAGACGTTCACTATTAAAAGCTCCCACACAGGAAGTTATTACATGAGGGGGTGAGATATGCGCCCTGCACTGGTCAGATTCCATGTTTGGCTGATTTTCTCGATCCAGAAATCTGTAACTGTGGCCTACGTTTGTTAAACTCTGCTTCACCTGACTGATAATACTCGGGCCTCTCCTCGGATCATCACCGTGGGCTTCTACTGGTAGCTATAGGCGGTAATGGTCTTTAACTGATCCACTCCTAACAGTAGTCACTGATTGATGAGTCACTGGTGACTGATTTGCATTGATCGGTTTCTCATTGTTGCTCTGAGAGGCCTCTAACACTAGTGATCGACTATCATTGGTTAAACACCTCCACCCAATCACTCAGTGCTGTCTTATCTTATTCCTATATGTATTTAATATTTTATATTAACTGTAAAATCATGTTTTCATATTGATCTTGTGTTTTGCTTTGCTATCCGGTGTCGACCACAGAGGGATGGCTTCCTCTTTTGAGTCTTGGTTCCTCTCATGGTTCCTTCCCCCTAGGGAGTTATTCCTTGGCACTGGCGTTCTTGGCTTTTCTATAAAGCCGCCTTGTGATGATGCCCGCTGGGAAAATCTCTCTATAAACAAACTTTTATGGAGTCCTTGAAATTTACTCATGTGTATTCGTACGTCCTGGGGCTCGATAAATTAAATATGGGTTGAGCTGGCTAAGCTGTTTTTCAAAACTGTATTTTTAGCTATACCCCGTGTGCAAAATACTGTACCCCCTGGTGTTCAAGGGGTCCCATGTTGGCTGGCTGCTAACTCACATGCCATAGCATATTTGATGGTAGTGGCTTCTGCTGTAGTTTGGTAGGTCCTCCATACGTTACCTGAGATCTACCTCATTCTCCCTGTATTTGAGGACTTATTATTATTAGTATTATTAGGACGCTTATTAGTGGTCCCAGACCACTTGCCCCCCAAGAAACCCCTCCATTTCACACAGTGGTTTTACCACTATCACATCGTGGAAGAACACACAGTTTGCTGCTGGTATACAATGGCTATATACGTACATCACCACCACTGGACATGCCCAGGCAAAAAAAAAAAACAAAAAACTGATTGGCTCACTGATTGGTTTGGCTGGTCCAGATTTAAACCCACAATAAACACAAACTTACTTGGCACTGACTGTCAGCTGTTTGAAGCCGGCATTGAGTTTTCTTTCTGTAGAAGACTGCCTGCAAGTTTAACCCACATAGCTCTATATCTAAAGACGTTAAAGGCCTCTGCTCCCCACACAGAGTCTATCTATCGCTTTGTTTACTGATTTATGGATAAGACCATTCAAAGCCTAATGTTTTTCAATTTTTATGCCCATTTTTTTGCCCCTTCCACCCACAACGGCTTTGCAGACTGACCCTACGAAAAACCAGGTGTGAAAACAGCCCCAGGACGCACAGTGATTGGATAACAATCAGTTTATTCAGTGGAAGATCTGAAGCGAATCCAACCTTCAGAGATTCAGGCAAGATGTAAACAGGCTTTGTGTTTCCCAAGTCAGAGCAGCTGAACTAAAGGTACTCGATGTTTACACTGGCTCCACATGATTGAAATGGGTTGCCTCGGCATGTGGAATTACTGTGCGCTCGTACTTTGTTGACTTACACCATTTAAAGCAAGCGTCTTCTAAAGCGTTTAAGTCGTTATTGGATAAGGAATGTGATGTAGTAACCCCACCCCAAGCCCCCACCCATTCACCAATCTATGCACCAATCCAACGCCCCGAAACCACCCAACCACCAACCATTCATTCCACCCCAACCATATACCAACCAACCCACACACCAAATCCACCCAACCCCCCATCCATCCACCAACACACCCATTCACCCACCCACCCACCATCAGATAGCATAGGGATCAGGACAAACGAGCAGCACTGTGTTCGTTCACTAAACACATTACTTCATCCCACAAGGAGCTGAATTTGAATCCAAGTGGATGCACAAGTCCGGATTAACGACCGGCATAACCCAAAATACCTAATACGGTTCCACAGGATTATACATGTGCTCATACACGCTTATACCCCTAACGTGTTAGGCCGCATTCAGTTCCCTCATTAGTTCTTGGTTCTACACTAGCCGAGACATGCTCAGGAGGCTCATCTAAGCCAAGGGCCTTGAATTTCACACATTGCTTTGGCCCACTGGGGTGTACTGAATTACCAACGGTCCCCGGCAAATCTTTGAAGTTCCAGTGAACCGAAGAAATACCTTGCTCTAGCAATTTCACCCTAAGACAAACAGAACTCACTCAAGCACACAAAGAAAACAAATGGTAACATGAACCACTTACTTCTGAGCTCGCAAGAATTATGACAGGAAGTGCTCTGAGGGGCGTCCAAGGGACTGTTGTGACACACAATGAGTGCAACTGAACATATAGTGGGAGCCTTCCATCTGATTGGCCGGTTCAGAGATGTCACGCAGGCCCAGCCTCGGCTTGGGCCGGCCCCAAACAGACGGGCCAGCCACAACAAACAAACCTGGTCCCACCCTGGAGGAGCGGTATGAGTCCCCGCCTCTAGCCAGCTCTCCAGGAAAACACATACATTAAAGGTTTTAATGAGCTGCCGCTGAGGAAGTGGTAGAGGAAGCACAGAAAGGCCGAGATCGAGAATCCTGCACTGTTTGGAGGCCGGAGTCAAAATCTTTCACAGTTCGGAAACAGCTGGCTATTACACACAGTCAGCCTCAGCAGAGCTTGCAGATAAGGACCATCTGATAAGGCTTGATCATTCGCAATCAGCCCTATTCAGCCTCATCAGTGCGTGACTCATGATGCTATTCTACACCTTTAAAAAGAGTGGATTACAGGGAGCACAGAGCCAGAGGTGGAGCCCCGGAGTTAGTCCTGTTAATTCCCGCTAATTCAGTGAGATGATGATTCACATAGACACGAAAACAAACACCCAGACACACAATCTGCTTCCTCACAGAACTAACATAGTACCATCAGCAACTATCAGTTACTATTAGTGCTAAAGGCGTAACACAGTCAGCAGACAAAAACACAGATGGTCAGAGAGAGAGAGAGAGAGAGAGAGAGAGAGAGAACAAGAAAGTGAGGGAGAGCGCGAGAGAGAGTGCTAGAGAGAGAGAGAGAGAGAGAGAGAGAGAGAGAGAGAGAGAGAGAGAGAGAGTGCGAGAGAGAGTGAGAGTGAGAGAGAGCGTGAGAGAGAGCGAGAGAGAGAGAAAGTGAGAGAGCGAGAGAGAGAGAGAGAGCGAGAGAGAGAGAAAGTGAGAGAGCGAGAGAGAGACAGAGAGAGACAGAGAGAGAGAGAGAGAGAGAGAGAGAGAGAGAGAGAGAGCGAGAGAGAGAGAGAGAGAGCGAGAGAGAGAGAGAGAGAGAGAGAGAGACAGAGAGAGACAGAGAGAGAGACAGAGAGAGACAGAGAGAGAGAGAGAGAGAGACTAAGGTGGTAGTAACTTCAGGCTCCTGCAGATGGCGCTGCACAAGGTTTATGGGGCTATAAACCCCTGATAGATTTGGAAGAGGTAGCTGAAGTAGCTAATCTGCAGGTGTATGGGAGCGTACGGTCATACGGGTCTACCAGCAGTGGCTAAAATCCCAGTCTACAGGGAATTCTCCTCGGAATTGTGCCAGGGAAGGCCTCCACCAAATCTGGCCCAACTGCACAATTCATTGATGCAAGAGTGTCTGAACACTGATGTGGCTACATCCAGAAACTTTTCAGTATTTTTATATAATAACCATATATATATATATATATATATATATATATATATATATATATATATATATATATATATATATATATATATATATATATATATATATATAAAACACTTTCTAAAGTTAGAGTATTTGAATTTCAGGTTTAATAAAACATCATAGTCTGAAGCGGTTTGGGCTTATCCCTTATGGCGCCAGTGTAATTAATGGGGCTAATTTGCAGCAGTCTGAAACATTCTCTACAGCGTTTACATACTACATCAAATATGTACCAAATGACGAGGAAGCACTTCTGGAGTAGTGACAGCCCTCCCCCAGGCGTAACTACAGTAATTGGTAACATAATGCAATGTGTTGAGACAACCAGACAGACCAGTTACCACCTATTACAACTGTCAGCGGAGTGATATATGACTCTCCATCTGTCTGTCTGTCTGTACTGGCTGTCTGTTAGTAGTATAATACTACATTAAGTGTAGCGGTGCAGTAGAGTCATGCTACTATTGTGCCAGCCAAGTGTGTCCCACAATTTAATAGCCATGACAGTAAGCTTAACATAAAAACCAGTCACTGAAAATAGAAGCCTGTATGTTCTAAGCTTTTCTTGATTACTTCTTGATGTCTACATAACTGCCTACAGATCTGTGTCTGACATTGCCTGGCTGGGTTATCATCACTGCCTGTCATCTGGACTGTGAGTATTGGAATGCCCCAAATAAAGTCAGTTATAGTCAGTGGTTTTACAGACAGTGCCTTCCCCCTTATCTGTACACTGTGGTGTTGCAGTCAATGATTGCAGTCACTGGGGTTTACAGGCAGTAGGTGCATTGCAGTTGTTAACAGGCCCCATGTGTTTGTTACAGGCAAGTGGGGTTACAGTCAGTGGTGTTGCATGCAGTGGTGCTATAGTCAGTGGTTTTACAGGCAGTGGTGTTACAGACAGTGATGTTGCCGTCAATGGAATTGCGGTCAGTGGTGTTGCAGTCAATGGTGTTGCAGTCAGTGGTGTTACAGACCGTGGTGTTGCAGTCAGTTGTGTTACAAGCAGTGGTGTTACAGTCAATGGTATTACGGTCAGTGGTGTTGCATGCAGTGTTGTTATAGTCAGTGATTTACAGGCAGTGGTGTTACAGACAGCTGTGTTGCAGTCAGCAGTGTTACAGGCAGTGTTGTTGCATGCAGTGGTGCTATAGTCAGTGGTGTTACAGCCAGCTGTGTTGCAGTCAGTGGTGTTACAGCCAGCTGTGTTGCAGTCAGCGGTGTTGCAGTCAGTGGTGTTACAAGCAGTGGTGTTACAGTCAATGGTATTACGGTCAGTGGTGTTGCATGCAGTGTTGTTATAGTCAGTGATTTACAGGCAGTGGTGTTACAGCCAGCTGTGTTGCAGTCAGCGGTGTTGCAGTCAGTGGTTTTACAAGCAGCGGTGTTACAGTCAATGGTATTACGGTCAGTGGTGTTGCTTGAAGTGTTACTGTAGTCAGTGGTTTTGCGGTCAGTGGCATTACAGCCTCACTGATGTTATTCAATAGAACATGTTTAATACCATCATACCTGACAACACTCCTGGTTTCCCACCCTTTCTCTTGCTGTGTTCCTGATTGATCATTTATCCTGGTAATCATCTGCCTCCATAGTGATTCAAATCCAACAGGTGTTTCTCAGTTTCTATATGAGCTATGTGTTTTGGCACCCAGCAACCCAACCCAGACCTTGAGCTGAGCATGTGCAAACGGCCCTCGTCAATGGGCTGTGTGCAACCTCCCTCACTCAACACAGACAAACTAACACATCCGTCTGTCACAGCGTTAGCACAGCATGTACAGCATGTGTGTTCTATGTATCTCACTGTGAGCCATTCGTGTAATTTAAGCCATTATAACTTCAAGTCCGTATTTATTCTACTCGTCTATGGAGTAGGGTTATATGTGGTCGGCGGGGTTGAGGGAAGGACATATGCTGATGTAGGCAGGTATGAACCATGTTGAACAGACAAGATATCGCTGGTTTCGCAACCCCCACCCCCCCAAATTCCCATATCTCCAGCCCACCCTTTGCCACCACAGAGGTAGAATTCACCTCAAACCAACATCAGTATAAAGGTCTGAACATGCTGAAGCATGAGGAACAGACGCGGGCGGAGAGTTTGTTTTTGTTTTTCATAGCTCTCCTCACTTCCAGTGTAGAGAGAAGCTAATGTTACTGCCCACACTTAAACACAAGGAGTAGTGAAACGAGTTCTCCCGCGTGACGCCACTGAGGAACCTCGTCTGACTCATCGCAGAAACCTTCAGAGGTCTTTAAGGGATCATACTTGTAAATGAGATGTGTGAGCCCTGAATCTTTTAGGATGTATACAGTGTAATCAATAGTAAGTTAATACTTACTACTAAGAAGATACGGTCACTATAAAACAAAACTAAATATCATTTTACAAATAAAGTATTAAAAGATGCATTAAGGATATCTGATGCACCCTTGGTGAACAATAAAAATGATAAAACTCTTAGGCATAGGGCTGAACAATCACAAAGCAGTACAGGTGCTGTCATCGGTGTAACAAAAAGGAGGTGCAGTTTGTTGGACTCTGTTCTGATCTTTAAAATTAAATCTTAACATTTAAAAACAAGTCAATAAGGTACTACAGATGCTGTCAGTGGTGTCACCTAAGCTCAGCTCTTGGATCTCTCTGGTCTAACATAATAAATCAATAAGTCCCAAAGTCAGTGGTGTCACCTAAGCTCAGCTCTTGGATCTCTCTGGTCTAACATAATAAATCAATAAGTCCCAAAGTCAGTGGTGTAACGATCACAAATAAATGATAAAACTCTTAGGCATAGGGCTGAACAATCACAAAGCAGTACAGGTGCTGTCATCGGTGTAACAAAAAGGAGGTGCAGTTTGTTGGACTCTGTTTTGATCTTTAAAATTAAATCTTAACATTTAAAAACAAGTCAATAAGGTACTACAGATGCTGTCAGTAGTACATCAGCTCTTGGATCTCTCTGGTCTAACAAAATAAATCAATAAATCTCAAAGTCAGTGGTGTCACCTAAGCTCAGCTCTTGGATCTCTCAGGTCTAACATAATAAATCAATAAGACTCAAAGTCAGTGGTGTCACCTAAGCTCAGCTCTTGGCTTTCTGGATCTCTCTGGTCTAACATAATAAATCAATAAGACTCAAAGTCAGTGGTGTCACCTAAGCTCAGCTCTTGGATCTCTCTGGTCTAACATAATAAATCAATAAGTCTCAAAGTCAGTGGTGTCACCTAAGCTCAGCTCTTGGATCTCTCTGGTCTAACATAATAAATCAATAAGTCTCAAAGTCAGTGGTGTCACCTAAGCTCAGCTCTTGGATCTCTCTGGTCTAACATAATAAATCAATAAGTCTCAAAGTCAGTGGTGTCATCTAATCTCAGCTCTTGGATCTCTCTAGTCTAACTTAATAAATCAATAAGTCTTAAAGTCCAGTCGTTTTGTACACCTAGCTCAAGCTCCGGATCCTCTCTGGTCTAAACACATAATAAATCATTGAGTCTTAAAGTCAGTGGTGTCACCTAAGCTCAGAGCCCTTTCGGATCTTCTGGTCTAACACTAATCAATTAATTTAAATCTCAAAGTCAGTGTGTTCACCTAAGCTCAGCCTTGGATCTCTCCTGGTCTAACCTTAATCTCATAAGTCTCAAAGTCAGTGGTGTCACCTAAGCTCAGCTCTTGGATCTCTCTGGTCTAACTTAATAAATCAATAAGTCTCAAAGTCAGTGGTGTCACCTAAGCTCAGCTCTTGGATCTCTCTGGTCTAACATAATAAATCAATAAGCCTCAAAGTCAGTGGTGTCACCTAAGCTCAGCTCTTGGATCTCTCTGGTCTAACATAATAAATCATTAAGTCTCAAAGTCAGTGGTGTCACCTAAGCTCAGCTCTTGGATCTCTCTGGTCTAACATAATAAATTAATAAATCTCAAAGTCAGTGGTGTAACCGATCACAAATGAGGACAGATATTGTCACCGGCAAAACAAACGAAAGACACTACAGGTAAATAAGCCTTAGACTCTATTCATCTGTTTTGTCTATACATTTTCATCCACCATTATTATCCTATTTAGTCACTGCTGAACGATTGTCTCATTTTTTTTAAATTTCCATCATTTTATTTATTTATTGGTTATGCTTATTTATTTCTTTTATTATTCAATGGATGCATTTCTTTATTATAAAGTATCTTTTTGTTTTATACCTCCATTGTTTTATACTGTATCATAAAAACCCAACTTTAAAAAAAAAGGTTTATCTATGTTTTATATCGATCTATATTATAATAGTGCAACGGATGGATTAAAGTAAACGATTAAACAATTAAAATATCAAGTATTAAAGTCAGCGGTGTAACCGATCACAGCGGAGGACAGATACTGTCCCCCAAATAAATAGACCCGATGACTCGTTTCCTCACTCATATGCTGAATTAAACGTGTAGATGTTATCAGATCCATGCAAACGTCATATGGAACTGAGTCCACGGGAATCAAGACCCTCACCTCTGCTTGTCTGGTTATTCCGTAATGCTTAATCAAGAGTTCTGGAAGATCAAGGGCTTGCTGATGATGCTACCTCCCAGCAGAACACCTTACAAGACAATACAGGGAGCGTACGGGGACGTCCGTATGCAAAGCAGCACAGAAAGCACAAAGTCTGCAGCCGCGATCCAGGAAGTAGAGTGCTCATATCTCCACCACTGTCACAAACAAAGGAGGACGACCTCTCATACAGGTGAGTGAGCTTCAGGGGAGCGTTACTGCACACCGTAACAGGTGGTGTTGAAAAAGTTCCCGTGTGTTGGGTAATTCTTTTGTTATGACATATTTGCAGGTGCAGTCACGTTCAGGTTCACCGTCATGTTTACTTTGACGTTCATGCTGATGTGTGTATTCATGGCCGTATTGATGTTCATGGTCATCTTGTTATTGATAGAGCTCGTGATCGCTGAGCTGCTAGAGCAACGTCTTAGAACTGACTCCCATTACAATAAATAAACTAGGTCGGCTGCTTCAAACTCAATGCATGAGTGCAGACTGGCGTGAGCGGAGATGTGAAACTGTTGGGGTTTCCTCTCAGTCTAAGAGTTAAGGCGCTGCGGTCGCGCTCGTTCCAGCTGCTAGCGTGAGAGGGAAGTTGTTGTGTCTGTAAAAGGATCTGTCTGCATATTTTTGGCTTTAGGTGGGACTTTACGTAGCAGATTTCGACCGCTTTGATGCCATCATTCAGTCACTTCAACAACAGAACTTGATTTATTATCAAATGGTAATGAAAGTCAGGCAGGCACAGGACCCGACATGCACTCAGGTCCATAAGTATTTGGACAGTGAGATGTTTTTGGCTCTGTGCAGTGGATTAGAAATGAGGCAGTCCTGGTGTGATTGACGTATGGGCTTAACTTTACATTTAGGAATTACAGAATAATGAAGGAGCAGGCCACACCTGGCCACATAGTCAACATACTCTTGAGTACAGTGCAGTTTAATGGCCAGGTGTGGGCGGCTCCCTCATTATTTCGTGAGTAATTAATGAAATGCACTCGTCGTCAAATGAATAGCTGCACCAGAAGGAGGTGTGGGAGTGCGGTGGTGTTGGGAAGGAAGATAAAGGTGACCAGGATCAATAACTGATGATGCATTTATACTGATATGATCAATATTTATTGAGCTACACATACAGAAGTCTGTCTCTCAGTATGGCGTCGGGCCGCCATTAACCCAACACGGCAGGCGTCTCGGTATGGAGCTATAGAGGTTCCTGATGGTGCCCTGTGATAATCCATCCCATGCAGCTTGAACATCCTCACACAGTTCCTGCAGATGGTGTGGTAGGGGTAGGGGTGGAGTGACACCAGGCCTTCATCTTGGTGCTGCCCACGGTGCCTCCACTCACGGATTTGTTGGCCAAGACCTAAAGCGGGACTCGTCACTGAAGATGACCCGCTGCCATTCTGAGTCACTCCATTACAGTCTGGTACGGCACCACTGCAGTCTTTGGTGACGGTGACGTGGTGTTAAGGGTAGTCATAGTAACGGTCTATGCGCATGTAGTCCTGTGTGGTGCAGCCGTCTGCCAATGGTGCTGCACTAACAGGATACAGGTACAGTAATAAGGTCCGTCTTTGCTTACAGCACATGCACGGACATGTCTCACAAGGTCAAACCCACCCACCAAGTTTCATACCTGTGGGTTGATTCTTTCTGAGTGCAGCTATTTGTGCAGCTATTGCTTTGACAATGAGTGTATTTCCTTATTTATTAGCCTTATCCTTTATTTATTATTGATTAGCATCATTATAGTGACCCACTGGTTTTGGAATTGGGTTTGTGAATGACCAAATACAAGCAGTTCTATCGGCCCAGCTTCTGTATATGGGTTACACCTGTAAGTTGGCAACAGAGCTGTCAAATCCAAAGCGGTAATTAGGAAAACACTGTGTTCTCTTTTTCAGGCTGTCATCATGAAGATCGCATCCTTTAATATCCAGCGTCTCGGGGCGAGTAAGCTGTCAGACAAGAATGTCGTAAAATACCTCATAAAAGTAATTACATTAACACTCCCTTTATCACTGTTCATAATCTCACTTGGAACGAGAACTGTAGACCTCCGAAGATGAAATGGTAGTTACAGGGCTCATTTACATCCATGTCCATGAATTTGCCTAATGAACCCATCTGTGAAGTTAGACATGCAGTGCACGCCCAGAGCAGTGTGCGGCACTATCCATGGCACACCCTGGGAGCAGTTGGGATTTGGGTGCCTTGCTCAAGGCCACTTCAGTCATGTGCTGTCAGTGTAGCTGGTTTTCTGCTACGTCTCACCATCCAGATAACCCCAACCCATTCAGCTATTTGTGGGTTCTGGACTCTGGGGTGGGCAGTCCATTGGTCTTGCCCGTTCCCTATTCTCAGTGAGGGCTTCTCGACAGCCACAGGGTCTCTGACTTTTGCTCCACGATAGTTTAGTTTGTACTTACTGCATAATGTCCTGTAGTTCAGTTCTAAGTTCTCACCTCGTTCCACATGTCTGCTAGATTGTGTCTCGCTACAGCATCATCGTAATCCTCGAGGTGGTCGACAAGTCGGGAAAGGCCATGGCCAAGTTCCTGCAAGAACTCAACAGCACAAGGTCAGCAAAGGCGTCGCCCTAGTACAACGAACCATTGGGTGCAACCGCTAACTCATTCCTCTACACACTGCATGATGGCCACCGAGAGCTCCATAGACTTTCATTCATTATTCCAGGTACTAAAGCTTCTGTTTGTTTGACAGGGCCAATAAGAAGCACCCCTACAGCATGGAAGTGAGCTCCAGCCTGGGCCGCACTGCCTATAAGGAGCAGTTCGTCTGCCTCTACAGGTGAGTTTTATAGATAGTAACTCTTCTGTGATGTAATACAATGTGCAAAACTGATTAGACAACCCCTTAAAGACCTGGAATTGTTGTTTATTAAATAAAAAAAAAGCTCAGGGGAAAAAAGGCCTATCATTTTACAAAGTTTCACTTACGCTTGGCTAGGCTAAAACTAGGGTTGCCACAGTTACTCGATTAAACTAATATTCAATAAAAACGTGACTGATTTAAAATGTTCCTTCTCGGTTAATTGGGATTAGTGCTTACTTTGCAGTTTGAAGGACAAACAGGCCATCTGTGCAGTGTTTAGCAGTGTGAACTCTCTCCACAAGGGGGCGCAACAAGTCACTTTTGTCTGTATCACTAAAAGAGAGGAAACCCAAACCAGCAGGAGCTCATGAATACATATTGTCACTGTGTAAAGAACAACATGCATCATTTAAACACAGCAGCTGCTGTTTACACTCTTCACAATTGCACATAGTTGAATGGCCGTGCTGGTTGGTATAGTGTAGTGGGTAATACCACAGCCTTGCATGCAGTACTGGATTTGATTCCCTGCCCAATATCACTCTACACTCCTTGGGCAAAACCCCCGCTACAGCATGTGCTAAATGATTGGATCACTAATATGACAAATGGTGGCAGCTCCAAGAGAAAAACCTATGTCTACAAAGACATGTCATATAGCATATAGCTAGTGACCTAGGCATGCCGTTAGCATCACGCTAATTGGTATGATCAAAGCTTTTCTTGCTAGTTAACTATGTTAGCCTCGTAGCTCCAGCGCAAAAACCTAAAAAATCTTAGGTGATCATGTAGTATAATAGCCAAAAGTCAAAAACCGCTCAGGATTCAAACCCCAGTCTGTCACATGTGGTGGTGGCTCCCTGGCGAGTAGTGATGTTATCCACTGAGCTACACCCACCACCAAGCTTCTTTGCGTTGTAAAAACCGTTCTTCACACGGCTTAAGAATGAGCTCTATATGGTTCTATATCTAGAACATTTTTGAGAATGGTTCTATATAGCCCCAAACGGGTTCTTTTATACTTACAAGCCCTACATGTGACCATAACTGAACCTTCTTTGTTGCAATATGGAATCCGAGGAACCATTTCACCAAGCAAAGAACCATCTAAGCATGCAAATCGTTCTTTGAAGGTTCTAGATACGTGGCTTTTCACCCATTTTGGTCAAACACAAACCCAGAACCTGTACAACTAGAGACACTGATCATTCTGAGGTGGTCTCTTTTATTTTCCCAGAGCTGTATATTCAGTTTCACTGATGCTCAGAATAATTCCTAATTGTTCCTCCTCCTTCGGGTGGTCTCCAGTATCATGTGGGTCTTTATACTCTTAGGAAAGACCAAGCCGATTTGGTTGACACCTACCAGTATGAGGACAACCAAGAGGGGGACGAGGACGCCTTCTCGCGAGAGCCCTTCATCCTGCGCTTCAACCTAGCCAACACAAGTAACCATCCACACGGGCATGCGTCCACTACATGCTAAAATCTCCAGTCCATTTGCTTGAAACGTGTCTCTGCTTGGACTGTCCCATGTAGCTATAAAAGACATGGTGCTGATCCCCGTCCACACCAAGCCTAAGGACTCCCAGAAGGAGCTGGACGAGCTGTACGACGTCTGCATGGCTGTGACGAAGAAATGGAAGACTGATGTGAGTAAGCGGTCTAAGCCTCCTCAACTGGTCAGTGCTATACCCAATGGGATGCAAACCAATGGTCCCTGTTTCCCATGGCAACCCAAACCGCCTCTCAGTGATTGTATTGAGTTGCATTTACACCCTTGGGATGCAGTAAGTTTCTGTGGGTGACCTTTTAGAACATCAGATCAGCTTCAGGGCTTGTTTACGAGCTGCTGCATGCTGGAAAGCACGTAAAGCATGGATGCCATGGTTTGGGAATGAAACCACTGGAACGAATACAGAATCCCACTTTCCGAATGCGTTCATGTCTCTTCCAGAACATAATGATCCTGGGAGACTTCAATGCCGACGGAGCCTACGTGTCCAAGAAGAAGATGAAGAGCATCAGGATCCGCAGCGATACCGACTTTCACTGGCTGATAGAAGACGATGTGGACACCACAGCTAGTCTGTCCAACGACTACACGTACGACAGGTACTAGAACAGCACCAGGAGCTCAAGCACACGGTTTACAGGGGATCCTTCATAACGGTGTATCTCCCTGTATATAGGGAAACCCCTACACAGTGTATATCACACTGTGGTGCCAAGTGACATCATTGGCAGGAATGTAGTGTTGGGAGCCGAATCCAAGACTAGGGTGCGGTGGTTCGATGATCAGCCTCCTGCACTTTGCTATAGAGCCTTTCACAAAGCACGTCTACATGCACTGGCCAAACACCACTGTATCCCGAGTGACTAGCCTGCATAGATACTAAGACCTGTGAGTCCAATGTGGAAAACAGTCGGTGGCTGGGGTTCCAACAAACCTACATCACTTAAGGAACTCATGATATCAAAAAACAGATACCTCCAAACATGGTAGAGGGCAGGAGAGAGGGCAAAAGCATTCCTAAGTGTTAATGCAAGTTAGCACATTCAAAGATGCACCTGTCAGTTAGAACTGGCTGGTGTTGAGCTTGATCGGACATGACCGGTCCGATCGAGTCCGAGTGAGTTTTAATAACTGAAGTAGGCGTGTTTATATACGGTGGTAGTAACTTCTGACTCCTGCTGATGGTAACGAGGTTCATAGACTGAGAAGAGGCGGTTCGGTGCAGTGAAGGCCTCGTTCCAGATGTTTACGACTGGCTAAAAGGAGCGATTGCATTTGGGCAGGCCATATGTGAGTTTACCGGACGGATTTGGCATGTACTGGTCAAGTTTCTGGATGTAGCCACATAAATGTTCGGACACTCTTGCCTCAAAGAATTGCACAGTTGGTCCAGATTTGGTGGAGGCCTTCCCTGGCACAATTCCGAGGAGAATTCCCTGTAGACTGGGATTTTCCCACTGCTGGTAGACTCGTATGATCGTACGCTTCCATACACCTGCAGATTCAGCTACTTCCTTCACACTATGGTCTTTGGCCACGCCCACATGCTCAGCCACTCCTTTTAGCCAATCATTAACATCTGCATGGAGCCGTTTTCCACTCATGGGGCGAGACATTCCCTGCACTGTAGCACCTCCTCCCAATCTATGGATCCCGTCACTCACACCCCACAGGTGTTTATAGCCCCATCATCTTAGTGCAGCGCCATCTGGAGGAGCCTGAAGTTACTACCACCTTAGTGTTGTCTGGTGATGTTTTCTTTCTAGTCAGCAGCAAAATCTCACGAAACATACTTAATAACCATCATCTATTTCTTTAATATCCAACACCCTCATAAAATATAACACTGTTCATTCGCTGACGTTTCACTTATAGTCACTACTGAACTCGTTACCAGACCTTTCAAATAGTGCTAGTCCTGCTAATGTAGACCTGAAGGTGCACACACATTAGTGGCAATCTTACCATAGTCCTTTAAGTCCTCTAAAGCATGACCTCTCCTCCAGGATCGTGGTGTATAACGATGACATGTTGAACGCCGTGGTGCCAAGATCAGCCAAACCCTTCAACTTCCATCAGGCCTATAAGCTATCACAGGAAATGGTGAGAACATTGAAGACTCAGGTATATTATCAGTTAGAGGTCTAGACGACACTCGGTTCTGAAACCCTTGTCTTGTTTTCAGGCTCTGGATATTAGTGATCATTACCCAGTGGAGGTGACCCTGAAGACCATGTCTGCATCAAGGGCCGGGGGTCCAGGGAAATCACTGAAGCGCAAAGCGAGATAACACAAGAGGATGCAGCCGACGCACACGGGCCTTTACCCTCTCTGTAGTGTTGTTGGGTTTGTCTATTATTTAAAAGAATGTATTGCAGCGTGGTGTGATGGTCATGTTGAATGGCAGCTTAAAAGCCTGACAGGGTTTGATTTCCTTGTGTATGAAGGTCAATCTCTGATTCAAAGTCTTCCTGTTGCACTGCAGTCTTGGTAACAGTGTAACTCGAACTTGTGTCAGTTGAAGAATAAATTCCTCATTGCTAAATTTAAACTGTGGCTTACGCTTTCATTTCCCACTGCTTTGGAATAGTCACCTGCGCCAGCCAGGTAACTATGAGGAACAAACTTCAAAGCACTAAATACACTCTTCGTTTAAAAAAGCAGTAGAAGGAATCAGGAATTAAACTTTGACATGGTGAGACATGCTAATGATTCATGTTTCAGGCTAACTTGCACACGTATGCAATGACGGGTCTTATCGCCAAACCTGACTGACCCAACAACCACAATTGCAGACACTGAGCGAGCAGTGGTGCCTCCATGAGTCATCCTGTTAGTGCCAGCACCATTGGCAGACGGCTGCACCACACAGGACTACATGCACACAGACCGTTACCACGACTGTCTAACGCCACGTCACCGTCACCAAAGACTGCAGTGGTGTCGTACCAGACTGTCATGGAGTGACTCAGAATGGCAGCGGGTCATCTTCAGTGACGAGTCCCGCTTTAGTCTTGGTGGAGACGCCCAACGAACCCGTGTGTGGAGGCACCGTGGTCAGCGCCAAGATCAGGGGTAAGCAATTCATTTTCCCAAGGGGCCAGACTAATATACTTAACTCAGTTGTGCCCAATATATAATATCCCTGTATATATAATATCCCTGTATATATAATATCCCTGTATGTATAATATCCCTGTATATATAATATCCCTTATATATATATATAT
This sequence comes from Prochilodus magdalenae, assembly GCA_024036415.1. Classification (NCBI taxonomy): domain Eukaryota; kingdom Metazoa; phylum Chordata; class Actinopteri; order Characiformes; family Prochilodontidae; genus Prochilodus; species Prochilodus magdalenae. The sequence continues at coordinate 509,511 of JAMWET010007726.1, forward strand.
ATATATAATATCCCTGTATATATAATATCCCTGTATGTATAATATCCCTGTATATATAATATCCCTTATATATATATATATATAATATCCCTGTATGTATAATATCCCTTATATATATATAATATCCCTGTATGTATAATATCCCTTATATATAATATCCCTTATATATATATATATATATATATATATATATATATATATATATATATATATATATAAATAATATCCCTGTATATATATAATATCCCTTATATATATATATATATAATATCCCTTATATATATATATATAATATTCCTGTATATATAATATCCCTTATATATATATATAATATCCCTGTATGTATAATATCCCTTTAAATTTTTTTTTAAAAAAACATTACAATGATGCACTGAATTATCAGTTTAGAAAACAAAAAAATTGCAATGTTCAAGAAACAAACAACCTAGCATCACCCACCTGACAGTTTTTCTCCACAAACTAAGCCCACAGCTTTACCTTTACCTTCAGTAAATTAATATTTAAAAGTCCATGCCTTGTTAAAACCTCTTTGTTCTGCATCAGTGTGTCTTTTTCAACATTAGCTGACATACTGAAGGGCTATTAGAGAACTTCTTGAAAGCTGTCCAACACATCCGCTGACTTAAGTGCAGGTGCTTAAGCCCACTCACCGGCCAGACATAAATATAGTTCCCTTCAAAATAAAAGCGGCGTATTTGTATTTCGTGGTAGAAGTGTCGTAGTTTCACATGTACTTTTGACTCTAAGTTTACAAACTCTCTCACTCGGGCAGGTCAGAGATGGTTAGAGGGCTGGATGTGGCCTGTGGGGCAATACAATACCCAGGTCTGACCAAGATGAACGGTTTGTGGTCACGCGTTACACGTCCATACAAACTGCTCAGGACGGATTATCACAGGACACCACTAGGAACCTCTACAGCTCCATACCGAGACGTCTGGCATGCTGAGTTAGCAAACATGGCGACCAGATGCTATACTGAGAGACGGACTTCTGTATGTGTAGCTCAATAAATATTGATCATATCAGTCTAAATTTATCATCAGTTATTGATCCTGGTCACCTTTATCCTCCTTCCCAACACCACCGCACTCCCACACCTCCTTCTGGGTGCAGCTGTTGTTTTGATGATGGTGTAATTTTTAGTCAAATTATAAGTATCATGAAGGTCTAACTGAAAAACAATTGAAAGTATAACAGCCAGAGGACAAAAAAGCTCCCTGGACCAACAATGAGACGCCTCTGTGATCCTAATCATTTGGAAATGGGTTCGTTGGTTGAGTTCAGTTTGAACCACAGTGTCTACACTGGACAACCAGGTTCTGCCTTTGCACACCATCTAACGGAGGAACATGACATTCCTATCCCATCCTGAAATTTCTATCCTATCCCAAAATGGCAGTTCCCATCTTCACAGGGCTGCAAATCTGACTGATTGGCATGACGAACATTTAGGAGCATCTGGACATCCCCCACAAAACCCCAATCGTCTTGGAAATCTGTGGGACTACCTGGAACAACCAGTAATATCCAGGGACGGCATCCACCAAATCTGGACCAACTGACCAATCCTTTGATGCAAGTGTTCCTTGTTAAGTGCCAGAACGTTGATGTGGCCTACTTCCAGAAACCTGTCCAGTTCACGCCAATTCCAGTCACAGCTACTGGTGCTCAGTTATTGGGGTCATCTGGATTACACGCTATTAGGTACGTTTGAGTCACAGGTATGTTTTAGTCCCTATTTTTTTGTCCGGTGAGCTTATAATTATAATTACAGCGCTGAAATAATAAGGTGGGACCATCACACCCACACTGATGTAACTGGAAAGGCCTCAAAGTAGCAGGAAGTGAATGGCGTGATATCCCAGCCAGCAGGGAACACTCCCAGAGCGTTGGCCAACGTTACCTATAAGTTCAAATTAAGTTTTATAGGAAGTGTTTTAGTCTAATGTTCAAACAACAAGTTTATACAGCTCTGGAAATAAATCAGAGCCCACTCCAGTTGCCTAAATCAGCATCTCCACATGTACAGCAGGTTCTCAGCGAGGAACCGAAGGTTGGGTTCTAGCTTTACTGGCAGATACAGTGAGCGTCTGGTTCATAAGAACAAGGTCCAGCAGCAAACACACAGGACAACACAGCTACAGACTGGTAGAGGGCCAAACCCCCTCTCTACTGACCGTGATGAGCGCCACCTCATTCCAATGTCCCTTACCCACCATAAGATGACCTCGAGTGACCTACAGAGAGACTGGCGAGCGGGCGCTGGGGTGAACCGCACAGCGAGCATGGTTCTAAAAACAGGCTTCTGGAGGTCATTAGTGATTTTCTAAATAAACAGATCTAATACAATATCTGATCTGGAGTGCTTTCTGGCTGTTATTGAGATCCAAGAGAACAGAACATTTTAGAGAAGGTTCTCCTACCTTCAGAAAGAACAGTCTGGGAACCAAAAAAAAAACTTCCTACACATGGCATTACATAATCACAGAACGTTTATAGAACAAATCAGTTCTAACTGGAATGATGGTACAACATATACAGATAGCATTGCTAAAATGCTAAGAACCCTGTAGAACCCCAGCAGTAATCAGAGCCATCTTATACCGCCCAGATTTAGGGTTGGTTCTAGGTAATAAACGGGCATTTCAGTGTAATGCACTGCAGTGAAACAGTGTTGGAACCTACTACCTCAAATAAGGATCTAGGACTGTTGTAGGCCGACCGCACTCTCACCTGGTGAGAACCTAATGGAGTGTAAAAGATACTGACCATGTACTGATACTGACCACCCGGCCTACATGATCGATTCCCACACACATTTGAGTTTATTAAAAGTGGTGGAATTCAATAAAAGGACGCAAGGTCAGTTCCTGTTAAGAGTAACCACAAGGGGGTGCTCTCTCACACCAAAGCAGCTCATGTCTGTAAACCTAAAGGCCCTGGAAGCAGCTTACATACGCCAGTTTAAACACAGCTGAGGGGGCATGTTATTACCAAGCATCTCTATTAACGTGTCCAAAAGTCTGTAGACACCTGCTCATCCAGTGCGTCTTCTGAAACGAATAGGCTTTGCTTAGCTTCTACTTCTCTGGGAAGGCTTTTTTACACTAGATGTTGGAACATTGCTCTGAGGATTTGCTTGCATATATAAAAGCAATAGTGAGGTCAAGTACTGATGTTGGATGACCAGTTTTGGTGATCACTCCAACTCCAATCCCAAAGGTACTAGATGGAGCGCCATCACTCTACATTTACGACATTTAGCTGACGCTCTTATCCAGAGCGACTTACAAGGCTAATCATATTACAGCTAGGCCAGTGTGGTGTTAGGAGTCTTGCCCAGGGACTCTTGTTGGTGTAGCACAGCATAGTCACCCAGAACGGGTGATCGAATGTCTCCCACATGGAATGGTAGCTTCCTGGTGGGTAGTGGTGTTATCCACTGCGCCATCCAACCACACTCTTGAGAACGCAGCTCCACTGCTTGTCACATTTACTGCATTTAGCAGACGCTCTTATCCAGAGCGACTTACAGCCATGCTTAGTGTTCCGTTGGACAATGTTTTCAAGCTAGTAGAAGAGGGTTAGACTCTAAAACTCGCCATGAGCTCAGACGCTGTCCAAACAAGGGTCAAAGCTGATAGCTAGAGAGAAGAACACACAGACATGTGTAAAGCATAAGTGCACACATCTCAATCCACAGGCTGCCGTAGTAATGATGTAGGCATCAGTAACTTGAAAGCAAACTCCAGAACTGAAACTATGCCATCGCCGTTGTTTGTTGCGTTGCACATGAATGCTAAGGACACTTCGAAATCCGATTTGAGTGTCCAGAGTAGTTTAACTTAAGGAGATCAGATTTCACGTACATTGGCCATTGTGACTGTCGTCCACCTATGTTGTGTCCAGTGTGTCATCCAACTATGTTGTGTCATCCCAACATATAGTGTGTCCAAAAATGCGTACAACTATGGTGTGTCCAGAATGCGCGCTATGGTGTGTCCAATGTCGCTACAACTATGTGTGTCCAGTGAGCGTTGGATACAAAGCGCCTTGATACAACTATGGTGTGTCCAGAGCGTCGTACAGCTATGGTGTGTCCAGAGCGTCGTACAGCTATGGTGTGTCCAGAGTGTCGTACAGCTATGGTGTGTCCAGAGTGTCGTCCAACACTCTGGACATACCATAGTTGGCAACATCACCAATGATAATGATGGCTCACAGCTATGGGGTGTCCAGAATGTCGTTACTAGAGTGAGAGAGGTCAAGTCCTCCTCACAGAATGGTGTGTCGTGCTATGGTGTGCCAACAAACCTATCCCTTAATGTCAGCAAAACCAGAAAGACAGCTGCTCATTGACTTCAGGAAGTGGGGAAGAACGCACACACTACTGAAACATGGAAGGCACGTTGGTGGAAAGATGGTGGTGGCAGCTTCGTACAAACTAAAGTTCCTCGACATAGTGTTCCACTTAGCCGAGAGGATCTTACTTGGAACAACCCAACACAAATTCACACCTTGTCAGGAAAGGCCCAACACATCGAGGCCACTCCAACTTCAAGTTCCTCGGGTTTCTTACGAAGGCTGAGGAAAGAGTCAACCTGCCACAGCAGCGAGGAGAGTCCTCTGCACAACTCCTCTAGCAGATCTACATCCCACCCACCGTGGAGAGCATCCTGACAAGCTGCATCAGTGTGTGGTATGGTAGTGCCACCTCTGCTGAGCGCAAGGCCCTGCAGAGGGTGGTAAAGACTGCACAGCACATCACCGCATCTACCCTCCCACCCATACAGGACATCTACGACAAGAGATGTCTGAGGAAAGCAGTCCACATATCCTCAGCCCCCACACACCCCAGCCATCCCCTCTTCCAACCTCTGCCCTCCGGAAAGAGGTACCGGAACATCCGAGCCAGAACCACCAGGTTCAGGAACAGTTTCTACCCTAGAGCTGTCAAACTGGTCACTCCGGCAGCGCCTACCAGAACATGACTACACCACTAAAGACTGCTCCTAGAACACGACTACACCACTAAAGACTGCTCCTAGAACACGACTACACCACTAAAGACTGCTCCTAGAACACGACTACACCACTAAAGACTGCTCCTAGAACACGACTACACCACTAAAGACTGCTCCTCAGAACACGACTACACCACTAAAGACTGCTCCCTAGAACACGACTACACCACTAAAGACTGCTCCTAGAACACGACTACACCACTAAAGACTGCTCCTAGAACACGACTACACCACTAAAGACTGCTCCTAGAACACGACTACACCACTAAAGACTGCTCCTAGAACACGACTACACCACTAAAGACTGCTCCTAGAACACGACTACACCACTAAAGACTGCTCCTAGAACACGACTACACCACTAAAGGACTGCTCCTAGAACCACGACTACACACTAAAGACTGCTCCGAGAACATTACTACACCACTAAAGACTGCTCCTAGAACATGACTACACCACTAAAGACTGCTCCTAGAACACGACTACACCACTAAAGACTGCTCCTAGAACATGACTACACCACTAAAGACTGCTCCTAGAACACGACTACACCACTAAAGACTGCTCCTAGAACATGACTACACCACTAAAGACTGCTCCTAGAACACGACTACACCACTAAAGACTGCTCCTAGAACACGACTACACCACTAAAGACTGCTCCTAGAACACGACTACACCACTAAAGACTGCTACCAGAACACGACTACACCACTAAAGACTGCTCCTAGAACACGACTATACACCACTAAAAGACTGCTCCTAGAACACGACTACACCAACTAAAGACTGCTCCTAGAACACGACTACACCACTAAAGATGCGTGCTCCTAGAACACGACTACACCACTGACTGCTCCTAGAACACGACTACACCACTAAAAGACTGCTCCTAGAACACGACTACACCACTAAAGGACTGCTCCTAGAACACGACTACACCACTAAAGGACTGCTCCTAGAACACGACTACACCACTAAAGACCTGCTCCTAGAACACGGACTACACCACTAAAGGACTGCTCCTAGGAACACGACTACACCACTAAAGACTGCTCCAAGAACACGACTACACCACTAAAGACTGCTCCAAGAACACGACTACACCCACTAAAGAACTGCTCCTAGAACAACGACTACACCACTAAAGACTGCTCCTAGACACCTCCTACACCACTAAAGACTGCTCCTAGAACACGACTACACCACTAAAGACTGCTCCTAGAACACGACTACACCACTAAAGACTGCTCCTAGAACACGACTACACCACTAAAGACTGCTCCTAGAACACGACTACACCACTAAAGACTGCTCCTAGAACACGACTACACCACTAAAGACTCCTACCAGAACACGACTACACCACTAAAGACTGCTCCTAGAACACGACTACACCACTAAAGACTGCTCCTAGAACACGACTACACCACTAAAGACTGCTACTGATTTGTAGTTCTACTACCTCACAGGACTGTTTGCACCGCACATTAACTCAACCTGTATACTTGAACATCCAGCTGTGTTTCTGTTTTGTTCTTATTTATCTATATTTATTTATCTATACTGAACATCTGTACAAAGCAATTTAGCTGATACCTGAACATTAAGCTGCTATTTTCGCACCTGCACTGTACACTTATAAATCCATACTGTTTAAACCACATACTTACTGATACAGCTCTTACTCTTTGCACATGTCCTGTACACATACTGTACTGTTTGCACACATTGTTTTTGTCTTTTTGCACTACACTATCTATATATATATATACACACACACATTCTTCAACTGCACTGGAGGAGGAGCCTGACCGTGTTTCGTTGTACTGTACAACCCTGTAGTGGTATAATGACAAAGTTGAATTAAATTGAATTGAATTGAACTATGGTACGTCCAGAGTGTTGCCCAACTATAGGTTGTCCAGACTGTCATACAGCTGTGGTATGTCCTGAGTGTCCAGACTGAGACACACCTGTAAAAATCTGATTGAAATGGGCATTTCAAACCACATCCAAATGCAGTTTGGATCCAATTTGCAAAATTCTGATTTCATGTAATTTGTCACTGTCCAGACTGTCAAAAATCCATCAGGCTCCAATCTGGACAAGATAGAAATCGGATTTGTATTGCATTCTGAGCAAGGTCTTGGAGGTGTACACCTGGCTCCTATTGCCACTACTGTGAACAATTCTCACTAGAGCATTTCCAACCAGCTCTGTATACGAACCTTTTAATTATGGATCAGACGATTGGATGAATTATGGAAAATTATGGAAGATCATTTGAAAAACTGGAAGATTTCTCTTTTAATCCACTTACGTTTGATGTTCTCCATAACGTAAGACTATTCAGACATTTTCTGCAAGGCGTCTTCCTCACTGTGAGATCAGACCCAGCTCATACTGAGCTCCTCTGTATGAGCCGTCTTTCATCCACAGCTCCTTTAGAAGTTGGAGAGAGAGGTGGACCGAGAGATGGGAGGGATGTGTAATGTAAGTGGGCGGATGTGGAGCGGAACAGAGTGTGGCTCTCTGAGACAAGAGACCCATAGAGAGCGGACAGTCCGAATGTGTGTGCGTGTCTTCTGGAACAGGTTTTCCCACATCCGCCACACTCCACCCAATCCCGACTGGGACTTAAAAGGCCCCACTCGGGTCAGCCTTGCTGCATCTCCGCTGCATCTCCACAGCATCCTCAGCCTGCTCACCATCCTCCATTCCTTCGTCCTCCGTCTCGCCTACCTTGAGCCATGAGTCTGAGAAGCAAGCGCATCAGCTCCAGCAGTTCTGTGCGGAGCAGTGGAAAACTCGGGGGCTTCGGCCACAGTGGAGGCTTCAGCGGGATGTCACTGGGAGCCTCGTCGCCGGGCTTCAGCAGCAGCAGCACCTACCTGGGCGCCCCCATAGCCAGCGTCTCGGTTAACAAGAGCTTACTGGCACCCCTCAACCTGGAGATCGACCCCAACATCCAGATGGTGCGCACCCAGGAGAAGGAGCAGATCAAGTCTCTGAACAACCGCTTTGCCTCCTTCATTGACAAGGTATGTCTTACTGGGTTCCTGCACCGAGAGTTATGGTGGCAAGAAGGGGGTTTCAGAGGGGAAGGGTTTGTGAGATGGGGGCTAGCTTCCAAACTTTCCGTTGTGGAGGTCAACAAGGTGCATTAACCTTCCCTGCTGCCTTCATATTCCACAGAAAGCAAGGCGATATAAAGGCTTGCCACTCAAAGGCGGCCATTGTCCCACATCTCGTGGCTCTCACCTGAAAACTAGCCAAAAGTGGAGCTGAAGTGATCGACCCTGCTCCTTTTAACAGGGGATTTAATTCTAGACCGCCTGGAGTGCTTTCAGGCAAGAGGGTATTTGCATGACGCAGGTAGAGGTGCACGAAAAACGATAGTTGAGCTTTAGCACCATGGCCCATTTCTCCAAAGCTGGGCTGTAACCTGATGAAAACCAGGTCAGGCTTGGCCAAGTCACCCAAGACACCACTATCTCAGGAAGTATGAAGAGAGCTTTTGTGTGCAAGGGTACAATGGCAACTCAATCCCAGGGGCCCCCTGGGACTGAAACAGAGACCCGTACTGTTCCAGGTTACGGCAGTGGGGGTGAGGGCTTGGGGGGGTCTGTGACTCCCGACGTCAGATCAGTTTTTAAAGGGAATGAGAATAGCTTTGGAGAGAGGTAGCTGATCTAGATCAAGGGCTTGTCCCTCGAGTGCTGCAGCCCAAGTAATGGTGGGGTTGGGTTGCTCTATTAGTGTCACCAACCTGGCACAACAGCCATCAGCTAAAGCACTCTGGCTTTCAACATGCGCAGTGGACCAGTGCAGCAAAAGACCATCAGTTACCTCCTTAAATCCCCGAATTCCACAGAATCAAGCTGCACCGAGGTGCCGTGTTTATGTCCTGCTAGCAAGGCAGGGTAATGACATTTAGAGCCAGAATAAACCTATGGCCTGCTGGGCACCGCACCCAGTCTTATCTTTCTGGCAGTCGAGTAGCAATACCTTTGGTAATAACAGGCTCCAGGGGAGACACTCAATCTGTTTGTTTCAGCACAAGAACAGCAGGAAAATGGGAATGTTTTTGCAGGCTTTGGTGACAGGGTTGTGGGAAACATCCACATATTAGTGGCATCATTTGTCCATCAATATCTCAATTAAGAATTCAATTCCTACTGCCCAGATTACAACAACTGGGCACCATAATTAGACAAACATTAGCCATTTACCAGTTAGTGGGTTTTGGTTTCATATCATATCTATTCACAATGGCATGTAGTTGAATTATAGTTGTAGCTGGGGTAGTGTAGTGGATAATACCATGCGGTGGAGGCTGCTTGGGGCATACCTCGAGTCATTTCACAATTGCATATAGCTTAATTATAGTGGTAGCTGGTGTAGTGTAGTGGGTAATACCATATTAGGGGGGGTGTGGGGGCGGGTGGGGGAGGTTGGGGCATATCTTAAGTCATTTCACGATTGCATATAGTTGTATTGTAGTGGTAGCTGGTGTAGTGTAGTGGGTAATACCATGCGGTGGGGGGGTAGGTGGGCAGCAGTGGGTGTGGGGGCATACCTCGAGTCATTATACAATTGCATATAGTTTAATTATAGTGGTAGCTGGTGTAGTGTAGTGGATAATACCATGCGGTGGAGGCTGCTTGGGGCATACCTCGAGTCATTTCACGATTGCATATAGCTTAATTATAGTGGTAGCTGGTGTAGTGTAGTGGGTAATACCATATTAGGGGGGGTGTGGGGATGGGTGGGGGAGGTTGGGGCATATCTCAAGTCATTTCACGATTGCATATAGTTGTATTGTAGTGGTAGCTGGTGTAGTGTAGTGGGTAATACTATGCGGTGGGGGGGTAGGGGGGCAGCAGTGGGTGTGGGGGCATACCTCGAGTCATTTCACAATTGCATATAGCTTAATTATAGTGGTAGCTGGTGTAGTGTAGTGGGTAATACCATATTGTGGAGGTGTGGGGCAGGGTGGGGGAGGTTGGGGCATATCTCAAGTTATTTCACTATTGCATATAGTTGTATTGTAGTGGTAGCTGGTGTAGTGTAGTGGGTAATACTATGCGGTGGGGGGGTAGGGGGGCAGCAGTGGGTGTGGGGGCATACCTCGAGTCATTTCACGATTGCATATAGCTTAATTATAGTGGTAGCTGGTGTAGTGTAGTGGGTAATACCATATTGGGGGGGTGTGGGGCATATCTCAAGTCATTTCACGATTGCATATAGTTTAATTATAGTGGTAGCTGGTGTAGTGTAGTGGGTAATACCATGTGGTGGGGGTAGGGGGTTTTGGGTAATACCATGCGGTGGAGGCTGCTTGGGGCACACCTCGAGTCTTTTCACAATTGCATTTAATTTAATTATAGTGCTGGTTGGTAGAGTGTAGTAGGTAATACCGCAGCCCTCCACGAAGGAGACTGGGCTCGATTCCCTGCCCAAGCCACTCTATACCACTACGGGTCCATGGCCAAAACTCCTAACACTGCATTCACCTACATCCGTAACAATTTGTACACCATTCTACTTTACAGCAACGTGTGTTATGGGTTAACATCTTGTACACTGTCGCTGTCCACGGAACAACATATATCTCTCCTATGCCTTATTTGAGTCCGGTTCCTTTGACTCACATTGAAACCGAGAAAGGTTTTTGCCCCCTTCTGTAAAGCTGCCATTTTGAAGATCCTTGTTTTCGTTTGGACAGCGATGAAACGACCCCTCAAAAAATGATCTAATCCCAAACACAGACAGCTGATTTATCTTCACCCTACAGGTGAGGTTCCTGGAGCAGCAGAACAAGATGCTGGAGACGAAGTTTGACTTGCTGCACGGCCAAAGTCCTGGCAGGTCCAACATCGAGCCCATGTTTGAGGCCTACATGGCTAACCTGCGCCGACAGCTGGATGTGGTCAACAACGACAAAATCAAGCTGGATGGAGAATTGAGGAACATGCAGGGGCTGGTGGAGGACTTCAAGCACAAGTATGGCTCAGAAGATTGCCACCACTATGTGAATCCCGGGCTAGTTTAGCCTCATTAACACAAACCCAGAGGAAGCAAGCTAGCAGGCACAAACGAGACCATGCTAACTAGCCTCCTCTAGCGTTCATCTAGTCTTTTGATGAACTTTGCCTTTGATATTTGATATCTTAGACTTATTCCGGACCGCCACGCTTGAACGTACTTTAAAGCATCTTTGAATCATGAACAATGACATGTTAGCCGTTAGCTGCTAGCATAGCAGCAACACAGCTCTCACTAGCAGTGATCCTTACCATCGCTTTGTTGTCTTTGACCCAGATACGAGGACGAGATCAACAAGAGGAACAACCTAGAGAACGACTTTGTGATTCTGAAAAAGGTTTGGCTCCACGGTGCCCTCAGGGGGCACTGAATGGGGGGGCTTTTGAACACTGTAGGGATGATCTCACCAAGAGGGAGCTTGGGAAAACGGGTAAATGAGGCAACAAGGGAGAAGTGTAAACCATACAGCCTGCTGTGCCTAGATGGGCGCCAGGAGAGTCAACAATAGAGCGACTGAACACCGTAAATGTGCCCCACCCTTTTAATAGATGACACCTGTATAAGCTGGGCATATGAGGATCATATCTCTCCCAACAAAAGAGAGCCTGGGTGGGGTTAGACGGCCATGAGCACACCGAAATGACTGTAAACCTCGGGCACCTCCACACGGGGTAGCTTACAGTAACAGTGCAAAGTGTTCCAGAGCAACACACCCCAACACCGAGTTTTATTATTGCGTAATTAACATCACATAACTGCAGCAATATTCTATATACCATGATTTACATTGGAATATACTGATATAGGGTAAAAGCACATGGTCACTTTCGTTATCTAAGATATACTGCCATTTAAAACTTTTACAATATTGATATAGAACAAACTTTACAGGCTTTATTTAGCAGATGCTGCGGATGATAAACTGATGCTACTCATCTGTAGGTTTGTAGAGCGCTGGAACTAAAAGACATTTTCGATGTCTTAAGAAAGCAGTATCTAGTATTAACATAAAATTAAAAAATTATATTCAGAATTCTACAGGGGTTGGACAATGAAACTGAAACACCTGGTTTTAGACCACAGTCATTTATTAGTATGGTGTAGGGCCTCCTTTAGCGGCCAATACAGCGTCAGTTCGTCTCGGGAATGACATATACTGCGTCCTGCACAGTGGTCAGAGGGAGTTTAAGCCATTCTTCTTGCAGGATAGTGGCCAGGTCACTACGTGATGCTGGTGGAGGTTCGTCCTTGTTGGCGGTATGCTGACATTACCCTGGATACCGTGGCTCTTGATACATCACAAAGACTTGCTGTCTTGGTCACAGATGCGCCAGCAAGACGTGGCACCAACAATCTGTCCTCTTTTGAACTCTGGTATGTCCCATAATGCTGTGTGCATTGCAGTATTTTGAGCAGAACTGTGCTCTTACCTGCTAACTGAACCTTCACACTCTGCTCTTACTGGTGCAATGTGCAGTTAATGAAGATTGGCCACCAGGCTGGTCCAATTTAGCCATGAGACCTCCCACACTAAAATGACAGGTGTTATAGTTTCATTGTCCAACCCCTGTATAAGCACTAAAAGTATAAAATGTTTATTGACTCAGTCATTTTACATAATTTGTTTGTTAAAAAAAAAAAAAAAAATGTAGATTTTTTTTTAAATTCATGATGAAATATTGTTCATTAAGTGCAGTGTCCCCATGTGGGTCTAAAATGTTAATGAATATCTTTTTCAGGTTTTCACTGGGGTTACGAAAGGGTCACATATACTGCTCACTCGTAGAGTACACACAGAGATCATAACAAGGTGCCTGAGAAAAAAATATATATAAATCAATAAATAAACAAACAAACGCATAAACGAGTAAATAAAGGGGGTAAAAAAGAGAAAAGGATCTAAAATTTGAACATGTAAGAATGAAATCAGTACACAAGCTATGGTCAGTTTTAGTGTTGGTCCTCCTGCAAAATATTTTGAAACCTATGCCTGACTCTGTATGATATATGTGTGTATATGCCCATATATCAGATCTCTCTATGGGTTTAATTGGTCGGATATTCAGATTTATTCGTAGCATGATCAGCAACATGAACTAACAAGGCATGAACTAAATCACTGTTTATCGTTTAATATTATGCATCACGTCATAACTTCTCATGGTTGCCTAACACTTTCAGTCGTTGGTTTACAATTTGCCTTCTACTATCACTAACATTTTAATCTACACTGTATAATTCACGACTGCATAACCATCGTAATAAGAAGATTATATACCCATAATATATACACTCCTCTATAATGGTTGGTGTCAATATTCAGACCTCTGACATCTTATATTCCCAGGCCAATCTCTTGGTTCTCAGTTCGGCCCTCAATTAAATAAGAGATCCATTTTGCTAGTGCACAGGCCATCCGTCTGGCTACTGACACCGGGGCCATTACCGGATTTTAATATCTTTTTTTTTTTTTTTAACCTTTTTTTAACTGTGCTCTAGGATGTGGACTCTGCATACCTGGTGAAGGCTGATCTGGAGGACAAAGTGGGAGCGTTGACTGATGAGATCAACTTCCTCAGGAGCATTTATGAAGAGGTAACACCGCACCTTCTACACATATACAGAAAGAAGGCAAATATTAGGAGAGGTATAGTGAAGCCAGCGTGCCATCTGCCCACAGGCTGCCATAAAAATAGAATGAGTTAGTCAGGTAGCAGGTATGTGGAAAAATCCAAACAACTAAAAATAATAGGCAACTACACACACACACACACACACACACACACACACACACACACACACACACACACACACACACACATATATATATATATATATAAAACAATAATTATAACAATATTATTATGAATATATATTATTAATAATAGTAATAAAAATAAAAATTATATATATATATATATATATATATATATATATAACACAATAATAATATTATTAATAATAATATATAATAATAATAGTAATTTATATATATATATATATATATATATATATATATATATGTATAAATAAAAAACAATAATAATAATAATAGTAATAAAAATAATTTTGGGCACTACATACATACATACATACAGCTGTATGTGGCAACAACAGTGATGAGGTGTCTCACTTGCTGGTGCAGGAGCTGCGTGAGATGCAGGCCAGCATCAAGGACACCTCAGTCATTGTGCAAATGGACAACTCTCGCAACCTCAACATGGACCAGATCGTGGCCGAAGTCAAGGCTCAGTACGAGGAGATTGCAGCCAAGAGTCGCGAGGAGGCGGAGTCATGGTACAAGTCTAAGGTATAACTGTCTAAAATAGCAACATGCTGTATCAGTGTGTTAGTGTGACCACAGGACGTCACGTTAAAGATCACACATCTTGGCTAAACTGGTGAAAGAAAGGGGAAACCCCACCCATCAGCGTTATTCAGAGGGGTGTGAAATGCTCTGTTAGAAACCCACAGAATAAGAGTTGTTCACGGTGGAGGTGGTGAGAAACATGGGGTACATGCAGAGCGCTGGACAGTAAAACTCTCCCCGGGAAACCTTTATAGACTTACCGCTACCGCTGTCAACATGACACTTAAGAACTCTGAGGACCTGCCGGGGTTCGCTGTTCATTTCCAGTAGTACACTAGAAAAGTACATTTCCTGAAAGAAACATGGGATGGTTGCGCAGCTTGCTCAGTGAGGAACGAGGGATGAGTAAATGAGTGCGGGTTGGTATGACTGTGGTTTACTGTCTGGGGACCTGCCCTTAGAGAGTATGTGAAGTTTGGAGGCTCTCGGGCGAACAAAAGCATTACTGCTTGGTTTGGGTCGAAAATGACTGGGACTGTATGGGAGGAACGAGGGATGAATAAACGACAGATAGAGGAGTGCGGGTCAGTATGGCTGTGGGTTAGTGCTCAGGGACCTTCTCTTAGTGAGTATGTGAAGTTTCGCGCCTCTAAGCTGAACGAAACAGCCGGCTTTAGAGGGGTCCAAAAGTGACTGGGACTCCATGGGAAGAACAAGGGATGAATAAACAACAGATAGACGAGTGCAGGTCAGTATGGCTGTGGATTAGTGCTCAGGGACCTGCCCTTAGTGTGTGTATGAAGTTTTGCGCCTCTCAGGTGAAAGAAACAGCTGGCTTTAGGTGAGTCCAAAAATGACTGGGACTCTATAGGACGAACGAGGGATGAATAAACGACAGAGAGACGAGTGCGGGTCAGTATGGCTGTGGATCAGTGCTCGGGGACCTGCCCTTAGTGAGTATGTGAAGTTTCGCGCCTCTAGGCCGAACAAAACAGCCGGCTTTAGGTGGGTCCAAAAATGACTGGGACTCTATGAGAGGAACGAGGGATGCGGGGGAAAAAAGCAGAAGCAAACGAGTGCAGGTCAATCAAACACTGAATGCCTGCTCGGGGCTGTGGCCAGAGCCATTGTATCTGATTTGGTGTCTCTAGGTCGAGCGGAAGTGGGTTAGATAGGCACGTATTTTTCAATAGAAGTGAGGAAGGGTTAGCGATGATGCTGCATCCCACTGCTGGAGACACTGCTGGAGAGGAAAGGGAGGATGTGATGCTGAACTTGAGGTGAGGAGTGAAGAGGGAGGAGGAGGAACTGTGCATTGTCTGGTGCGATGCTAAGTAGGAGTATGAATTCAACAGGCTGCATCATCTTTCAGATCGCTCCTTTATCGGTTGAATGATGAGGCGATTACTAACACATGGACCTCGTCTGGTTTCAATGTGTCCTCTAGTTTGACCAGATGGCTAGCCAGGCCTCGCAGTACGGAGACGAGCTGAGGAACACCAAGGGAGAGATTGCAGAGCTGAACCGCATGATCAGCCGCCTGCAGAGTGAGATCGAGGCGGTCAAGGCACAGGTAAAGTACCTCCCACGCCTAAGATGCTTTACAGGCTACCGTCACCAGCCTCGTACCTGGAGATCTGTTCTTCTTTACTTCCCATATCCAAGTCCAATCTAGCATGTCTGATTCAGGCAGTGTGCACGAAGACGGTTCTCCAGGGTTGGTGAGCACAGCTTTAGAGCAGGGCTGTACAAACGGAGAGCCACACAGAGCGGCAGAGCGTAGGGCTTTCCCTGCCCTGATACTTCCGATTCACCTGCCTGAAATTCAAATTACCAGCTGAGTGTGTTGGAGCACCAACGTCTCAAGTGTCCTTCAGTGTCACCATATCAGAGATATCTGAATCAGCTCTCGGAAGGCCACAGCTTTACATGATCTAGCTCAGAGGTGCCGAATTACAGACCAGGAGGTCCACTTTCCTGAAGAGCTAATTTAACGCTGATTCAGCTAATCAAGGTCAGGTTTTAGTATAGGAATGTAATTGTGGTTAAAGAGTTACATTAACAATCAGAAACCAAGAATTTTTACTTTTTGAGCCAGATTTCCAAGAAGCCTGTACATGCTATTCGTCCAACAAAAAATTCTGGACAGGCAGGCTATATATATGGACAGACCTGTGTGTATAATCTTTGAATAACTGATGTATAAGTCCAAGTATTTGACCTATGTTTAAAAAAAAGAGCGGGCCCACTACAGAGCCTTGTGGTACACCACAGAGAATAGCATACGTAGCTGAGACATGTTCACCTATATCTACACCAGAGATGGGCACTCGAGTCGCACTTGAGTTGCATATATATATAGACTTCAGACTTGACTTGTACCTTGTCTATAATGACTCCCGACTCGACTCAGACTCGGTCCAAAATAACACATCCTAGCATATAACAGAAGAGCGGCAACGTGCAGAGAGTGTGGGAGACAAATTAGAGACACTGGATCGACCACATCAAACTTCATACGACATCTGAAACACCCAGATAGGTTTGTGCTAGCCGCTTAGCCGTTTAGCCATTAACACAAAGTTAATCTGTTGCGTTTTTTTAATCTACATTTTATGCTACAGTTACTATATATGCTTTGAGTAAAATGACTTTGACTTGACTTGGACTCTAGCCTAAAGACTCGTGACTTGACTTGGACTCTAGCCTAAAGACTCGTGACTTGACTTGGACTCTAGCCTAAAGACTCGTGACTTGACTTGGACTCTAGCCTAAAGACTCGTGACTTGACTTGGACTCTAACCTAAAGACTCGTGACTTGACTTGGACTCTAACCTATAGACTCGTGACTTGACTTGGACTCTAACCTATAGACTCGTGACTTGACTTGGACTCTAGCCTAAAGACTCGTGACTTGACTTGGACTCTAACCTATAGACTCGTGACTTGACTTGGACTCTAACCTATAGACTCGTGACTTGACTTGGACTCTAACCTATAGACTCGTGACTTGACTTGGACTCTAACCTAAAGACTCGTGACTTGACTTGGACTCTAACCTATAGACTCGTGACTTGACTTGGACTCTAACCTATAGACTCGTGACTTGACTTGGACTCTAACCTATAGACTCGTGACTCTAACTTGACTTGGACTTCTTAACTCTAACCTATAGACTCGTGACTTGACTTGGACTCTAACCTAAAGACTCGTGACTTGACTTGGACTAACTAACCGTATAGACTCTAACCTATGACTTGACTTGGACTCTAACCTATAGACTCGTGACTTGACTTGGACTCTAACCTATAGGCTCGTGACGTGACTTGACTCCTAACTTGGACTCTAGCCTAAAGACTCGTGACTTGACTTGGACTCTAGCCTAAAGACTCGTGACTTGACTTGGACTCTAACCTATAGACTCGTGACTTGACTTGGACTCTAACCTAAAGACTCGTGACTTGACTTGGACTCTAACCTAAAGACTCGTGACTTGACTTGGACTCTAACCTATAGACTCGTGACTTGAACCTAATTGACTCGTGACTTGACTTGGACTCTAACCTATAAGACTCGTGACTTGACTTGGACTCCTAACCTATAAGACTCGTGGACTTGACTTGGATAACCTACTCGTGACTTGACTTGGACTCTAACCTAAAGACTCGTGACTTGACTTGGACTCTAACCTATAGACTCGTGACTTGACTTGGACTCTAACCTATAGACTCGTGACTTGACTTGGACTCTAACCTATAGACTCGTGACTTGACTTGGACTCTAACCTAAAGACTCGTGACTTGACTTGGACTCTAACCTATAGACTCGTGACTTGACTTGGACTCTAACCTAAAGACTCGTGACTTGACTTGGACTCTAACCTATAGACTTGTGACTTGACTTGGACTCTGACCTATAGACTCGTGACTTGACTTGGACTCTAACCTATAGACTTGTGACTTGACTTGGACTTTAACCTATAGACTTGTGACTTGACTTGGACTCTAACCTATAGACTTGTGACTTGACTTGGACTCTAACCTATAGACTCGTGACTTGACTTGGACTCTAACCTAAAGACTCGTGACTTGACTTGGACTCTAACCTATAGACTCGTGACTTGACTTGGACTCTAACCTAAAGACTCGTGACTTGACTTGGACTCTAACCTAAAGACTCGTGACTTGACTTGGACTCTAACCTATAGACTTGTGACTTGACTTGGACTCTGACCTATAGACTCGTGACTTGACTTGGACTCTAACCTATAGACTTGTGACTTGACTTGGACTCTGACCTATAGACTCGTGACTTGACTTGGACTCGAACCTATAGACTCGTGACTTGACTTGGACTCTGACCTAGAGAACCCACTTTTACTCAAGTCATTCAATCAAAACAATGCGTTATCTGTTCACTGTTCCACCGCTCACAGCGTGCTAACCTGGAGAACCAGATCGCAGAGGCAGAGGGCCGTGGGGAGCTGGCCGTTAAGGAGGCTAAGGCTCGGATTCGGGACCTGGAAGAGGCCCTGCAGAGAGCCAAGCAGGACATGGCCCGCCAGCTCCGCGAGTACCAGGAGCTCATGAATGTCAAACTGGCACTGGACATCGAGATCGCCACCTACAGGAAGCTGCTGGAAGGAGAAGAGGACAGGTTAGATTTACAATTAAGCCCAAATCTGATCCTCCAGTTAGAAACGGTATGTCCAAAGGTTTGTAGAACTCCCTTCTACTTGGCGAACAAAGTTTAGAGCCAGTCATTGCTGGCGTGTGGAGCTATCTGGAGCGAAGGAAGTCCATCCAATACCCCTGGGAAGAGACGGAGTGGTGTAAGTGATCCAGAGCTCATCATCGGTACTTGAGCTTACTAGTGTGTTTGAATGCAAATTAAAAGCTTACAGCAATGTTCCAACATCTAGTGTTAAGCTTAGAGTAGAGCTGGTTTTGCAGCAAAAGGGGAAGAAACTCCCTATTAAGGAAATAAGAGTTGGCCAAGTACAGAGCCCTGAGGCACACCGCAGAGAATATCAGACTTATCTGACACCTTCAAACAAAATTAAATATTGATTTTCAGTTACATATATTAAAAACTTGATGTAAATGTTAGATGAGTAGGTGTCTACAAGTTTTTGGACACAGTGAATGTGTTAATGCCTGTGTTTGAATGTTATAAATGCAAATATGGTCTGTTCAACTGCTTTAAATAATTCAGTTAACAGGTGGAATTCTTTTTTTTGCAGACTTGGACAGCAGGCCATTATCAACATCCAAGCAATGCCCAACTACAGTGAGTATCAAGCCATACGTACAGTGCGAGGGTTTGATAATAAAGATGGACTATACTGCAGGGGTTTAAGCTCACCGGACAAAAACATGTGACTGAAACATACCTAGTACCATGTAACCCCTCCATGAGCACCAATAACACCAGCGATTAGATGTGGCATGTACTGGACAAGTTTCTGGATGTAGGCCACGTCAATGTTCAGACACTCTGGCATCGAAAGAATTGCACGGTTGGGCCAGATTGGGTGGATGCCTTCTCTAGCACCATTCCTGAGGAGAATTCCCTGTAGACTGGGATTTTAGCCACTGCTGGTAGACCCGTATGACCGTACGCTTCCATACACCTGCAGATTCAGCTACTTCCTTCACACTATGGTCTTTGGCCACGCCCACATGCTCAGTCACTCCTTTTAGCCAATCATTAACATCTGCTCTGAAGCGTTTTCCACACATGGAACGAGACATTCCCTGCACTGTAGCACCTCTTCCCAATCTATGGATCCCGTCACTCACACCCCGCAGGTATTTATAACCCCATCATCCTCGTGCAGCGCCATCTGCAGGAGCCTGAAGTCACTACCACCTTACACAAGGAGACTTGTTTTTTGTCCGGTGAGCTTAATTTAAATGTATATGTACGAAGGCCATTTTTTAGGGGTGCAGTATAAACCTCTCACTGCTTTCAACCCAGACTCCAAAGGAATGAACGGCTACCAGCAGATGAGTTCTCCATCCCCCAAAATACTGATCAAAACCACCGAGACCAGAGACAACAGCAGATTCGGCACACACTGAAGAACCCTGACCTACAATACACAGACAGCTTGTTCTTGATAGCTAGAGGAAACTGCTTTAACTGTAAGAGTAGCTTTGAAATCAGATGAAATAAGATTTATATGTTGTTGATTTCCTGTATGAATGAAGCTGATTTTATTATTATCTATATTATCAATAAATGAAAATAATGTGAACTGATTATACAGTATGATACATGTAACTATTAAACGTCACCTATGTTACTCTCAATGACTCACAGTGGCTGAACTTTAATATCAAAGGATGACCTCCGTCCCAAAAATAGCCTACTCTGTGGTGGTCCTGACCATTGAAAAATAGGGTAATAAAGTATACAGAGAAACAGATGGACTACAGTCTGTTCACATACACTCACAAACATCACACCATCACCACCTGTGGGGCAGCGTCCTGTGATCACTGATGAACGACTAGAGGATGACCAACACTGTACTGTGCAGCAGCAGATGAGCTATCGTCTCTGACTGTCCATCTACAAGGTGGAGCAGCAAGGTAGGAGTGTCTAATAGAGTGGACAGTGAGTGGACACAGAGTCTAAACACTCCAGCAGCACTGCTGTGTCTGATCCACTCACACCAGCACCACACACACTAACACACCACCACCACGTCAGTGTCAGTGCAGTGCTGAGAATGATCCACCACCCACATCTTACCTGCTCTGTGGTGGTCCTGTGGGGGTCCTGACCATTGAAGAACAGGGTAATACAGTACACAGAGAAACAGATGGACTACAGTCTGGAACTGTAGAGCTACAGAGTGTCCTACATGGTCAGTAGAGCTTTAAAATCTTTTATGCAAAACGTCCTATTACGATACTTGGAGAAGATTATGATATATGATGCACTATACTGCCAAAAGTAATCACTCCCCCATCCAAATCATTGAACTCAGGTGTAAATGATGTATATGTGTATAAAACCGAGCACCTAGACATGCAGAGTGCTCCTACAGGCATTAGTGAGAGAATGGGTCGCTCTCAGAAGCTCAGTGAAGTCCAGTGTGGTACAGTGATAGGATACCACCTGTGTAGTCATGACATTTCCTCCCTACTAAACATTCCACAGTCCACTGTCAGCGGGATTATGACAAAGTGGAAGTGGCTGGGAACGACAGCAACTCAGCCATGTTGCAAGTGGTAGGACAGAGCGGGGTCAGTCGATGCTGAGGGGCATAGTGTGCAGAGGTTGCCAACTTTCAGCAGGGTCAATTGCTACACACCTCCAAAGCTTAGCGAGGCCTTCAGATCAGCTCAGGAACAGTGTGTAGAGAGCTTCATGGAATGGGTATCCATGGCCGAGCAGCTGCATCCAAGCATCACCAAGCGCAATGCAAAGTGTTGAAGGCGGTGGTGTAAAGCGCCACCACTGGACTCTAGAGCAGTGGAGACATGTCCCTGGACACGAGCGAAAATGAACTTCACAGCAGTCATAAGCTTTCTTACCCTGCAGTGGAGCTGATAGAACACTAACCAATCATAAAGAGATCCAGCAACCTGATGTAGTGAGCTACGGCCTGTTCAGGGACCAAATCATCATCATCATCATCATCATCAAACACCACCCCAAAACCGACCCTGCAAACACATCACGAGTTAACATCACAATCTGCCAACAGATCAACTCTTTATTCAATTAAAAATGTAATAGGGGTGTTTTAGTCACCGAAGGTCGAAAATGGTCTATTGCACTAAAACAGTGGAAACACTGCCACCTGGTGTTCAATTAATGAAAACACTCACATGCCTGTAAGTACAGTAAGGCTGAGAGAGTAAAGAGCGCTGATCTGATCGCCACCCCTCATCCTCACTTCAGAAACAGTTCCTATGAGATATCATCCCGCTCGCCACCAGGCAACTGCTTGGGGACCCTGGCCAGCAGGGGGCCCCCCGAATGCATGCTTAAACTTTTGAACTACAAGTTTATAATTTTTTATAGTTTTAGTTGTGCAGTTTTAAGGTGGAAAAACAAGACTTTTTGAAAAAACAACAACACTTACTTATCTGGAGATTATTTATAACATAATGGTGATATAAGCTGGTTGAAAGGACCGCCAGTGAAACTCTGCCCAAGGGCCCCATCTCTCCGACCATAGACTCACCACTGGGAATCACTGGGCTCCCTCTCTAACCTCGTTATTTCATTTTGCATCTCTACTTTGACAGGCTGTACAGTCCCGAATGCGATCAGTGTTCGTTCCTGTAGCCCTGTCGCTAACAGGCTGTCCTGAACATTGACCTGTGTGTCTTCCTGTTGTGGTCTCTGGGACAAAAACATATAAAAACATAAAACCAGAAGTTTTACATAGTTAACGTTAAACATCAAACGGCTGTATCTGTAGACATGGTGACCCCTGGTTCCCATCACCACCACTGTAAACCATTTCTCGCTTCTAGAGAAACTTATAGCATCAGAATTGTTCACAGTGGTGGTGATATAAGACGTCTACCTCTAAAAGCTCCCTCACCAGAGGTTATTAGATGAAATGGTTATGAAGACACTGCCTGGCAGCTGAGACTGTGTTTTACGATATTTGTATGATGAAGTTGGGGCCTAAAACATCCGTTCACAGTGGAGGGGTACATGCAGGTTGTTGGGAGACAAAATAGTCCCCCCAAAAAAACGAATTTGTCCAGATTTCACACCACGTTTCCGCCATCGACATTCGATAACAGCACTGAGAGGAGACATGTAGGTTCGCCATTGGCTTTAGGTACATTAAACTGCTGTACCTATGTTATAGACATGGTGACCCCTGGTTACCATCACCACCATTATAAAGAACATCTGGGACTGTGCACTTCTCTGCAACAAAGCATTCGACATCAAGCCAATCTGAACAACAGAGTTACATGACAAATTTTAGGACATCTCTTCCCCTTTTAGGCCTGTCGGCGAGTTTGTGTTTAATTTCGCTCTGTTATCTTCCCATCTGATGGCTTCATCATCGTCTCTTGAAAAGCAGAAGGCTCCGGTCCCATGAGGTATTCCCGAAACTCTGAGTTAGCTCCATGCCACACTGCTTTTCTAAATGTTCCTTGGCGTGCGCTGCCATGTCCCCACGGATCTCCAGCGTCTTGAAGTGGTCAAAGTCACTACGGCCAAGTTTCCGCAACCGGCGGGCGGCTGAGCGATAGCACTTCCACGGCTGTGCCTCCAGCAACAGATACTTACACAGAGAGGCCAGGCGGGAGAGCAGAGCTAAAAAGGCAGCATCGCCGTGGTTCAGGTGAACCCACATAGTCACCGCAAAACAGGTGCATAAATGAAAGCGACTGCATCCGAATGTCTCCAGGTAAGAGGCGAGTTCAGTGTGGCTCGACTCCTGAGTGATATCAAGGGGCACGAACTGGATGTTTTGGGGGAACGGGTTACAGCTTTGGGCCCGTAAGATCAAGTCTTGGTCGAGGTCAAACCCCAGAAGGTGGATGCCCCTCTGGGAATCAGTTTCAAGTAGCTGCTCTTGATGAAGATGCTTGTACAGGGCAATGGATAGGTCCTGTTGAGGAGAGTATGGGAGAAAAAGTGGGTTATGATGGAAATGCTTGTTGGTGTACTTCACCAGCTCTGTGTATAAGCAGCCCCAGCTGTTAAAGAGGCCAATGCAGTGTTGGGAGTCTTGCCCAAGGACTCTTACTGGTGTAGCAGCAGACCGGAATTCGAAGCCCAGTCTCCTGGGTGGTAGCACTGGGTGGTGCGATGGTAGCTCACTGGCAGTTGGTGGCGTTATCTGTTGTGCCACACCCCACCCTTATTTAACTCACCAGTTACTGGTTACGACACAAAAGTCTCCAAAGCTGTGGCCTGTAAAAACCCCAGGTTGACACCACTGATTTTTAGGCCTACCTAAAGCTTGGACATAATCCCTAATATATGCCACGTCATATAATATATTGTTGCCAATCAGCACAAAAACCTTTCAGTGCTGTTTAGCCTTCGAAAGACTTTGCTTGCATCTCAACTAATCAGAAAGATGGACATAATTCCTCTTTAAGCAGGAATGGAAATAAAAAAAAAACGTTACCATGTAGTGTATGGAATAAAATTATGTTCCAAAACACCCTAAATTAACCTGTTTAAATATCATGGACTGAATTATTTTTAAATGTTTTAATTTACTTAAAATAAATACACACTGTTTGGTCCTTTTTTTCTTATATATATATATACTATTATTATTATTATTAGTAGTAGTAGTAGTAGTGTTAGTTAGAAAAAGCAAAGCCAAGCACAGCTAGTCAACAGGGTATGTTATGTCTTGAATGTTGTGTGCTTGTATATTGGTCGACCAGCATGACTATGTTGGTCTGTGCTGTATGTTCCGCTTGGCATCTCCTTGTCTGAGTAGTTTGCTGAGTTAGTTGGCTGGTATGATTTCTCACCCCTGAGTTACAGCCGACGTCCAGTATCAGAACTGTCTCACTCTCGGGGCGAAAACCGAGCTCTTCCAGCAGAGAGGCCGGTATCAAGCTGAGGCGATTCCCCGGAGGATTAAAAGTGTAATAGTTGATAAAGTTTCCGTACGGAGCCGCTCCGGGATCCTCATTCTCTACCGAACCCTCAATTTCAGCATGATCAACGGGCAGCGCCATTATCGTGTGCCTCTTCAAAATGAGTCCGGTCGGCCTCTCTACCGCGCGGAATGGTTCCCAAGACTCGGATCCGGCTAAAACAGTGGCGTGGTTCAGCGGGAAGAAGTGAGACAATACGGCGGATGTTCATATAATTCATCTGTTTAATTTGTCAGCTTGTCGCGAGACGAATTTGGACATATGTCATGATAAATATTAAAACGCGTTCGACGAAGTTTGTCCATTTTGATTATCCGTAGTGCCCCATCTCTAGGCGGAAGTGCGATGACATTGAGCTCTCCGGAGTGCAGCGTTTCAGATAAGGTGGAAAACAAACAGGTAAAACTCTTTGTTAAACTTTTAAAATGCTTTATTTCACCTTATTTCCATTTAAGTAGAAGTGTAGTCTAGTTAGGTAGAAAGTAAAATCTGCAAATGAGCTGGAAGAACGTGTGTTTAACAGGCTGTACAGAGACGGAGATCTGTAAAATGATCTTGGATCTAGTTGACATATTTCTTATTCTTATTTCCAGATTGTTGAGGCTTATTTTAAGATCCTTAAATTTAGGCTAGTTTCAGACATGGTTTATTCGTTTTTAACTCATTTTAGTAATTTGCTACGTTAGATAATTTTACTTGTTATAAATTATTATAAAGCTGTTTAACAAATTTATCTGGCAATGTGGTAAGTGAATATGTAGAAAGTGAATCACTTAAAACACTGGAAATGAGGTTGAATAGTCTTGAAATGAGCTCACAACGAACTCAAAATGAGAAGTTCAGGATATATATTCATAATGATAATATTAATAATATAATTTTACCTTCCAAGATTCCTCTTTTTCTTGGCAATATAAACCCCTAGATCAAACAGAGGTTAGTATTTTTCACAGACTGAAATGGTGAATGGCTGTGTCATGCATCACATGGTAAGCCTGTTTGGTAACTAGAATCCCGAGTTTCCCATGACTTTCATGGGCTACCTACGAGAAAATAACTCGGCCGCCAGTCAGCACTAACTTACTGTCTCTAGAAAAATGCTGGTGAGTTCCCATGGCTGTATTACAGTCTACCTATTCAACATCAAAGTACAGCTGTGCTAGAAACTAGAAACGTTAAAATAGCCATCTGCAAATTTTTCAGAATGGTTTGGATTTCATAGCTGTCTGTACAGTGGTGGTGATGGGAACCAGGGTTTGCCATGTCTACAACACAAATATGATCCAGAGCGGCTTACAAGGTTAATCATACTACAGGTGGGCCTATGTAGTGTTAGTCTTACCCAAGGACTCTTATTGGTGTAGCGCAGCGTAGTCACCCAGACCGGGAATCGAACCCCAATCAAAGCTCAAAGACATGTGGTGTTATCTGTTGCGCCACAACAACCACGTTTCATGTAGGTACACAGACGAGTCACATTATTATGACCACTTCCTACTTGTGATGGCAGCAGTTTTCGTGGCTTTCTCTGGGCCCGCTCATCCATGTAGAGGGCACTCTCAACCCATCTGGGTGTACGAATCCATCCTTCCAGATGACGTACACCCATACATGCTGACTGTCTTCCCTGGGGTGGATGGGATCTTCCAGCAAGACAATGCCACATGGCTAGGAATGTCTTTGGAGGAACATGACCAAGACTTCCAAGTACAACCCTGCCCCCCCTAATTTCCCACACCTGAACCCAAGTGAGCATCTGTGGGTCCACCTCCATCGCCATGTTCACTCTATGAATCCTCCACCACACCCCCTCCAGCAGCTGTGGGGTGCAGTGCAGTTAGCATGGCTTCAGATACCTGTGACTTACTGAGTCGCTCCCAGCCCATCTAGCTGCTTTCAATGCAGCATGCTGCGGTCATAATAATGTGACTCGACTGTGTGTATCTATTATTACCATCTTATTAGCAAGTTAGCCACTTCCAAAGCTGCTGGAGAACCCTGCTGTAGCTGTTCATGGTTGTGTTCTCGTAAGCTAACTCTTCCATCTCCCTTTTAGTGAGGCACCATGCTGGGTTCTAAGCGAATGGCTGACATGGGCTACCGCCTGTTCTCCGGCTCCATGATGCTCCTGACGCTGTACGCAGGCTACCTGTGCACCATGAGGGGCTATCGCTACATGGAGCGGCAGAAGCAGCTCCAGCTGCAAGCCCAGGACCAGACAGTAGACCCAGAGGTGGTCAAGGACTGAGCCGCCTGGTCATCGGTTTAGTCTCCAAAACGGACATGTAATATTAATCACATCGGTGGGACACGAGTCGACCACAGGAGAAGATTTCATCCCAAGAAGAACGTGTGATGTTCAGTTCCACCTTCATGGACAACAGCTATAACCTATTTGTGCAAGGAAGGATGTAGAAGTGGTCTTTGTCACGCAGCCTGTTGTGTATGTATGGGTGTAATATATTAAAGGGTGTGTCAGTTAACATTTCTGGTTTCTCAGTTGAAGTGTTTATCACTCCATCCGCACTGGGAGTGGACGTACGCTATGGGTAGGAACCGGATGTCTAAACCGTTTAATGCTGATAAAGTGCCACCACTCTGAAACAGCTGTTGCATGCACTGGATACAGACATGCTTTCTAAGACATCAAGGTTTTTTTTTTTTCCACATTCATGGTTGCGGTATATGGTATACTGTATATACATTTATCATCAGAAGAACAGCTGCACTAATCACTGCACCCCACACGTGTTTCAGAAGGAATGTTTTGACATTGCGTACTGGAGAGTTCACCAAAGCTCCTCACAAACAAAATCCTTAAAAGTGTGGGTTAGCATTGCACAGTTGTCAGTTGTACTATGGGTAGTAGTGTGTCGGTGTACAGTAACTCAGTAAGTGTAATGTGTTAGTGTGCTGTAAGTAGCGTGTTGGTGTACAGTAACTCAGTAAATGTAATGCGTTAGTGTGCTGTAAGTAGCGTGTTGGTGTACAGTAACTCAGTAAGTGTAATGTGTTAGTGTACTGTAAGTAGCGTGTTGGTGTACAGTAACTCAGTAAGTGTAATGTGTTAGTGTGCTGTAAGTAGCGTGTCGGTGTACAGTAACTCAGTAAGTGTAATGTGTTAGTGTACTGTAAGTAGTGTGTTGGTGTACAGTAACTCAGTGAGTGTAATGCGTTAGTGTACTGTAAGTAGTGTGTTGGTGTACAGTAACTCAGTGAGTGTAATGTGTTAGTGTGCTGTAAGTAGCGTGTCGGTGTACAGTAACTCAGTAAGTGTAATGTGTTAGTGTGCTGTAAGTAGTGTGTCGGTGTACAGTAACTCAGTAAGTGTAATGTGTTAGTGTACTGTAAGTAGTGTGATGTGTGCAGTAACTCAGTAAGTGTAATGCGTTAGTGTGCTGTAAGTAGTGTGTTGGTGTACAGTAACTCAGTAAGTGTAATGTGTTAGTGTACTGTAAGTAGCGTGTTGGTGTACAGTAACTCAGTAAGGGTAATGTGTTAGTGCGCTGTAAGTAGCGTGTTGGTGTACAGTAACTCGGTAAGTGTAATGCGTTAGTGTGCTGTAAGTAGTGTGTTGGTGTACGGTAACTCAGTAAGTGTAATGTGTTAGTGTACTGTAAGTAGTGTGTTGGTGTACAGTAACTCAGTAAGTGTAATGCGTTAGTGTGCTGTAAGTAGTGTGATGTGTGCAGTAACTCAGTAAGTGTAATGCGTTAGTGTGCTGTAAGTAGTGTGTTGGTGTACGGTAACTCAGTAAGTGTAATGTGTTAGTGTACTGTAAGTAGTGTGTTGGTGTACAGTAACTCAGTAAGTGTAATGCGTTAGTGTGCTGTAAGTAGTGTGTAGGTGTACGGTAACTCGGTAAGTGTAATGCGTTAGTGTGCTGTAAGTAGTGTGTAGGTGTACGGTAACTCGGTAAGTGTAATGCGTTAGTGTACTGTAAGTAGTGTGTTGGTGTACGGTAACTCGGTAAGTGTAATGCGTTAGTGTACTGTAAGTAGTGTGTTGGTGTACAGTAACTCGGTAAGTGTAATTGTTAGTGTACTGTAAGTAGTGTGTTGGTGTACAGTAACTCAGTAAGTGTAATGCGTTAGTGTGCTGTAAGTAGTGTGTTGGTGTACAGTAACTCGGTAAGTGTAATGTGTTAGTGTGCTGTAAGTAGTGTGTTGGTGTACAGTAACTCGGTAAGTGTAATGTGTTAGTGTGCTGTGAGTAGCGTGTCGGTGTACAGTAACTCGGTAAGTGTAATGTGTTAGTGTGCTGTGAGTAGCGTGTCGGTGTACAGTAACTCGGTAAGTGTAATGTGTTAGTGTGCTGTGAGTAGCGTGTCGGTGTACAGTAACTCGGTAAGTGTAATGTGTTAGTGTGCTGTGAGTAGCGTGTCGGTGTACAGTAACTCGGTAAGTGTAATGTGTTAGTGTGCTGTGAGTAGCGTGTCGGTGTACAGTAACTCGGTAAGTGTAATGTGTTAGTGTGCTGTAAGTAGCGTGTTGGTGTACAGTAACTCGGTAAGTGTAATGCGTTAGTGTGCTGTAAGTAGTGTCGGTGTACAGTAACTCGGTAAGTGTAATGCGTTAGTGTGCTGTAAGTAGTGTGTTGGTGTACAGTAACTCAGTAAGTGTAATGTGTTAGTGTGCTGTAAGTAGTGTGTTGGTGTACAGTAATTCGGTAAGTGTAATGCGTTAGTGTGCTGTAAGTAGTGTGTTGGTGTACAGTAACTCGGTAAGTGTAATGTGTTAGTGTACTGTAAGTAGTGTGTTGGTGTACAGTAACTCAGTGAGTGTAATGTGTTAGTGTACTGTAAGTAGTGTGTTGGTGTACAGTAACTCAGTGAGTGTAATGTGTTGGTGTACTGTAAGTAGTGTGTTGGTGTACAGTAACTCAGTGAGTGTAATGTGTTGGTGTACTGTAAGTAGCGTGTCGGTGTACAGTAACTCAGTAAGTGTAATGTGTTAGTGTGCTGTAAGTAGTGTGTTGGTGTACAGTAACTCGGTAAGTGTAATGTGTTAGTGTGCTGTAAGTAGTGTGTTGGTGTACAGTAACTCAGTGAGTGTAATGTGTTGGTGTACTGTAAGTAGTGTGTTGGTGTACAGTAACTCAGTGAGTGTAATGTGTTGGTGTACTGTAAGTAGTGTGTTGGTGTACAGTAGCTCAGTAAATGTAATGTTAGTGTTACTCTCCATACTTAAGTACATTTGAAGGTAAATACTTTAGTACTGATACTCCAGTGGAGGTCTAAAGGGAGGACCTTCTACTGTTAGTGGAGGAGTATTTTACCTTGGTGGGGGGGTGGGGGTCTCTGCTGTAACTCCCGTACATGGTTTGGGTACTTTGTCCACCGCTGACTGTAGTCGTCTTACAGCCTGCAATCTTAGAAGATAACAGCACGTTCCTCAGCAAAGCCTCGGTAGCTCCAGAAACATGTCTCAGGTATTGAACCACATTTTAGGTCATTAGGAAGCTATGTACTTCAGGGTGTAGGAATATTTCGCTACACTTGATTATCATGTGGACTCTCAAAAACATAGTATGGATTTTTAACGAATAGCTTACAAAGACTGGCGGCAGGCGTATGTTTTGAATCGTGTTTGAACCGTCTGACCACTAGATGGCAGTGTTCCATTTAACAAGCAACCTAAGGGCACAATGCTAATGTTAGGATCTTCTTAGGATATGATGAAACGTTTCAACAAATAAATAAATATTTAAAATTAGATTTTAAAAGAAACACAATACATCGGCTTGTTTGCAGTATTGCGACATCTTGAATCGAACCCACAGTATCGTGAGGCGTATCGTATCGGCAGGTTCCTGCCAGGGCACAGCCCCAGCGTACATTTAGGAAATCATACACTCATCATCGAGAAAACAGCTGCACCCACAGGGAATCTACCAACAGGAACGAAAGTTGGTGACGAGGTTCTGACTTTGAGACATACACATGATTCACGTTTCACGCTCAGCCACGCACGTGACGCAGGCAAGGACGGGCCTTATTGCTGTACCTGACTGACTAAGGTCCAGGCAATTGGAGGAGTTGCATCGTAGGGCTCCATCGTATGGGCGTAGTATGTGCCATACTGGTCGTGGGGATACTACCATGGCATGCTGTTGGTGGCAGTGGATGGGAAAAGGCATGCGCCAAAGAGATGAAGGATCTGGGAGACCTACACGAACCACAGAGAGGGAGAACTGGGGAACTGTCCGACAGGTGCAGAGTAACCCAACAGCCACAACAGAGGGCATTCAGTGAGCTGTGATGCCCTCCGAGTCATCCTGTTAATGCCAGCACCATTGGCAGACAGCCACACAGACCGTTACAATGACTGCCCTGAACACCACGTCACCGTCACCAAAGACTGCAGTGGTGTCGTACCAGACTGTCATGGAGGGACTCAGAATGGCAGCGGGTCATCTTCAGTGACGAGTCCCGCTTTAGTCTTGGTGGAGACGCCCAACAAATCCGTGTGTGGAGGCACCGTGGTCAGCACCGAGATGAACGGTCTGTAGTCACACGTCCAGAAGGCCTGGTGTCCTTCCACCTTCACCCCTACCGCACCAACTGCAGGAACTGTGCGAGGATGTTCAAGCTGCATGGGAAGGATTATCACAGGACTCCATTAGGAACCTCTACAGCTCCATACCGAGACGTCTGGAGTGTTAGCTTAGCAAACATGGCGGCCCGACGGCACTACTTCTGTATGCGTAGCTCAATAAATATTGATCATATCCGTCTAATTTTTTTATTTTTTATATCATTTATTGATCCTGGTCACCTTTATCTTCCTTCCCAACAGCACTGCAACCAGACACTGATTCTTTTGATGATGAGTGTAAATAATTTACCCAGGTAGTTTGGCCAAGCCATGATGGTACCCAGTCATTCCTCACAGTGTGAAGCAATCAGATCATATTTTAATAAACTTATTTGGTCTCAAATAAAAATGAAGCAACTTGAAAAACAGAACAGGCAAAAGAAAACAACACACACACACACACACACACACACACACACACAACAGTAACTGGATGGTGAAATACGTAAAAAAAAAATGCTCAAGTACATCAGACACGGGGAGTAAAAGTGGGAAAGGGCTTCCTTCTGGACTTCAGTAAAACGTGAAGCTTTAGGAAGACAGTGAGCTCACGTTTGCCTCTGAAACAAGGGAATGCAAAAATCACTCGTTTAATCTCTCGCGTTTGTCCTTTGTGCCTTCTCTTTGTTTGGTTTTTCTTGTGTGTTCCACGCCACTGTCGTCATCATCATCGTCATCATCGCCTTCACCTTCACCGTTATAAGGCTTAATAACGTCCACTCAAAGTGTGTAGTAAAAACAGGGAACGTGCACTCCACCTCAAGCGACCCATGTTTGGTTGATAACAGCCGAATCCAATTCCGAGTCCAATCAAGATGCTGCAGTGATAGCAGAGTGGCGGGGAGGTCGTGTCAGGTCACCAGCTGTTATCGTTCCGGGTCCAGGGCTTGGAGCTGAGGTGGCCGTTGGTGCCGTTCTCTCGTTTGGGCGAGGCTGGGTGACTTTGGTTCGTCTGGGTCTCTTCCTCTGAGCTGCTTTCAATGTCGCTACGGACGTCTTTGGATACCTGGAAGCAGAGGAACCGACAGCATTGGTTTTGGTAGAGCTGGAGTGGTTGTGCAGTCACATAGCCGACATCTGTCCGCTGTTTGCCGATCTCATTATTTCCATATATGGCTGCTGTCCAATGAGGGACATCTAATCTCTGCTTTTGTTGATTTTTACTTTTATGCCTCATTTGAACGCAGCAGCTGCTGTTTACACTGTACGCCAATTTCATGGTGAATGGACCAACGGAAATGACCCAAAACCGCTGGGAAACACGTCTGGTCCCATTGACTTGCATTAGAGTTAAATGAGGTTTTTGGCCTCTCCTGTAAAGTTGCCATTTTGTAGTACTGTAGTAGCGGCGATATGCAGTACTGTGCCAGTA